>OX451740.1:1135531434-1135880008 GCA_948472305.1 Vicia faba | reverse complement strand
TTTTTGTTGTCTCCGTGAGATTGTGAATGAGTGAAGTATGACATATTTTTATGAAAGGTAACATCTTTGGAGATAAAAAAATTTACTAGGAGGACGATAATATTTGTATCCTTTTTTGTTAGGTGTATAACCCAAAAAGATATATCTGACAACACGGGGATCCAATTTGGTGCTATATTGTTTATGAACACGAACAAACATAACACAATCAAAAACATGAGACTGAAGGTTATGCAATGTGATAACATGTGGACAATGTGAAAGTATAAATTTAACATGACTAACATTACCTAAGACTTGGGATGAGACCCAATTAATCAAATGGGCAGTATTAAGAACCATATCTCCCCTATAAGAGGCAAGGACATACATTTGAGATAATATAAATCAAGTAACTCAAAGTAAGTGGCCGTTTTTTCTTTCTGCAATACCATTTTGTTGAGGGGTGTAGACACATGTGAATTCATTGACATATTCTTTACCATTGTTAGATCGAACTCTTTTTACACCATTTTCAAAATTTGTTTGTATCATATTATAAAACATGTATAAATAATTTTAGTACTTATAATCTGGTAGTCATTAAAAAGATCCAAGTTAGTCGAGTACAAATATTAATAAATGAGATTAATCATTTTTCACCAAAAATATTAGAGGTAGGGGTGGGCCCCTAAACATCAGAATGAATAACATTAAATGGTTCAACCTTTTTATTAAAATTAGAAGGAAAAGAAACAAGATTATGTTTTCCAACGGACAAACATCAGACGTAAAAGACTCAAAATAATATTTTACGAACAAAATATAGAAACATAGACTTAATTATATAAAATGGAGGATGTCCAAGACACTCATGATGAAGCCAAATTTATGAGGCAGAAGAGGAACACTCAAATTAAAGATAAGAGGACAATACCTTTGGACCATTTGGCTCCTCAAAGAAGTAGTATAAGACTTTATTTTCTTTTGCAATTCCAATTGTCTCATCTGTGGTAAGATCTTGAAAAACCTAATGAGAAGTAAAAAAATGTACTTTACAATTCCAATCACGGGTGTGCTTATGGATGGAAATCGAGTTGTTGGAAAGTGTTAGGTCATGAAATGTTGATTAAAGCTTGAGTGCAGGTTATAAGTCAATAATTATAGTGACAACAACAAGAGCATCAGAGCAATCAACAAAATTAATATGAGGAATACTTGAAAGAGAAGTATAAGTGGATAGTAACGTGGAATCAAATGTCATATGATTAAAAGCACCAAAATTATGAATTCAAGCATTCTTCAGAGTATTAACGCAAACAGTAAAAGATCAAGAGTAAAAAATATCACCTGCAGTTGTTAAAGATGTACCATAATTTATAACTTCTTACATTTACGAGACAACAAGTGTTAAACAAATAACCGAATAAAAAATGAGTCGTATAAAAAAAATTCAAAAGCCAAAGTATGTCAAAATGCATTTTTGACCACTCAATTGAAATGAGGAGGGATGGATGAATAAATTGATAGTTATATCTATGAAAGTTGTCCTGGTCTGGCACAATACATAGGCATGGCCCAATCCACTTCTACATCCAAGATGGCCCAATAACTTTGGCCCAATCAATTGGAGGAGACAAAGGACACCTTTCCCTTCTGCCCTTCAGCTAGGAACACGTGGTCGGTTGCTCCCCAAGGACCAAAGATAGCACATCTTCCCTCGAAAGTACTTCTTCCTCTCAATCGGGGACATGTGGTCGATTGTCCCCCCCAGGACAAATGAGACCACCGCTGCCCTCCGCAGCTAATTTTTCCTATCAGTCGGGGACACGAGTCAGTTGTCCCCCCAGGATCAACGAGACCACAACTTCCCGCTCAAGCAGGCTAGTCCGCATCTTTCCATCCACATGAGGACAATGATCCAGGAATGGTAAGAATCGCTCTTTCTCATGAACACTTCTCTGCCCGTCGTAACGACCAACATCTCTGCTCGTTACGACTAATTCCTGGCATCCTTATGCCTGCCCACATCAGCCACCTCAAGGTCTGCTCGACACGCGTAGAGCAGACAACCAGGGAACATCCAAGATGCATCTTGTAACGTCCATTATTTAATTAATTATTTTTGAATTATTGGTTGAATTGTGTGTGATATTGTGAATTGTTTGTATAAGTTGCTAGATTATTACTAGTTAATTAATTAGTTGATTAATAGTAGTATTAATATTAGAATTAGTAGAATAATAGAATAATTGTGTTGGGCTTTGTAGCGGTAGAAATGTTTAAGACTAAGCCATTGGATTGACTAGACTTATACAGATCAAAATAAAAATCACCATTGCGCTTTATTGTTTCCAAAGGAATGGGAAAAGAGCGAATAACCCAAAAAGAGGGGGAAATATTCAAGGTAAGAGGGTTGGTTATGCAAAGGGAAGGTATTAGCATCCTAAACATCTACGGTACTCCACAGGAACCTCTTTGTAAAATCTGTATATTTTGGCTATAAAATGTTGTATGTAAAATAGATGGTGGAGGTGAGAAAAAGAAATATATTTTTTATGATTTTTGCACCCGCCGCGGTTGCGAACCTTTAGTGCCTACGTACCACCTTTCGTGCAATAGGGGATCAGGGTACACTTAGTTTCTCTTTAAAAAAAATTTAAAACACAAATGTGTTGGTTAATTTTATGAGATAAAACATCATCGTCATTGTCCGTGTGGAAAACATACCTACTACCCACAATTATGAGAAAGGAGAATTTGCATCATCTTAAAGTGGAGGATATGGCTTGGATTTTAAAATCAACAATGCCTCACTCAACACCCAAGTGGAAAATATCTCTCTTCACTACATATTGTAGAAGTATAGTTGTTTGTATCACTACAAGGATTGACAAGAGTTCAATCTTTTGAGAAAAGTTTAAAGATAAAAGCCAAAATGGCAAGATGGTTTGAAATGAGATTGATTGACTTTTAGTCTTCTCACAAAAAATGTCAAGGTATTATTAAGTTGGTTGGGGTTTATTTATGAAAATGTTTTGAAAATGTATGGACATAAGTCCAAGTTTATTATGAAAACGGTTCAAGTTTAAAACAAGAAGAGTTCTCAAAAGGAGGAAGAAGATTTTTGAAATTAAAGAAGATGGGAGGAGAAGAAGGGACTATCCTAAAGCATAAGATAAAAGCTAGGGATAAGAGCCATCTAACCAACAAGAAGCCAATACTTGACATTATGAGCCAAGATAGAATTCCCATTCCTTGGATTGAAACCAATCAAGCAAAAAACACTAGACCTCTTGAGAGAACCAAACTTCAAGTGTATTAAGTCTTCATAAAAATTGGGCAGAGTAACGGCTGTATACGGGTGAATTCCAGATTACAAACAAAGAGTGTAATGACAAAAAACTTGCACAAAAAAAAACAAGCAACCCAATATCTTGAGGTAAACCTCAAGAACTCCAGACAGAATAATCAGATAAGATCCCTTGGTCTCCAAGATAGGCCAAGGTTTCTAATCCTAAGTCCAAGAAAAGTCCCATGTTCCATAATGCCAAGGATAGTAACCAAATAGTCCAAATACCATTAAAGATTTTTCATGGTTTATGTTGATTATTAAGTATCTTAAGAAAGGAAAAGAAAAGCTCAAGTGAGCAAAGTAAAAATGACAAGAAAGTAAATGCTAAAATGAGCAAAGATGAAAATGGTATGAAATGTAAATGCTAAAAGTAAATGGTACATAAAGCATAAAAAAGAATAAAAGCATAAAGTAAGACAAGTCAATAATTAGTGGTTAGTGGGATGACCATCTTGAGGCTTGCATTTGGAACTCATTAGAGGATTGGTAGAACCAAAGCCTCGACACAACACGTTGCATTTGCTTTTTGTCAAGTATATCATCCATTTGGAATTCTCATAAGTTCCATTTAATGATCAACGATGTTTAAGTGATCTGCGTTGATCAAAGGTGTTGTAGATCCATTAGAGGATTGGTAGAACCAAAGCCTCCACACAATGAATCTCAAAGTTATTGGATCAAAGAGATCAAATTAACATACTTGGGCTTACAAACATAAGTTTGCACCATGAATGATCATTTATTCGAACCGGGACAAAATTTAGCGCTATGTTAAGCAATCGTAAGTGGACTTATATAGAAGTCACACCTATTTTGAGGCCGGTCAATAGCAATCTATGCACCATTTATTTTGAGATATGATATAGAGATCATGCTCCAACAATATTTAGTGCAATAAGAAGGGGATGAGATGAAGAGGAATGGGAGAGAATATACAAACCACTTTTGAATTAAATTTAATCAAACTATTATTAAAATCATTCATCCATTTTTGTGGAGTTAAACTCAACACCATGGATCCAATGATGTTAATAAAGTTCATGATCCAAAATTTGACCCAAGATCAGCCAGAAAATAGTCACAAAATAATATCACATTTTAATATACACAAAAGGGTTAAAAAATAATGTTAAAAAATAGAAAATAAAGAGAAAAATATCAACTATGTTCAAATTAATCAAGAAATAAAAAGTAAGACCATAGAAAAATCAGAAAAGGGCTCAAATAATTTTACAAATTTTTTGGTAATTTTTTAAATTCAGAAACTATTTTTAAAATTAAAATAAATGGTTAAAATAAACCAAAAATGATAAAAAATAGTAAATTCAGAAGCAAAAATAAAATAAGGTCACCAATATTTGTCACAATATCATTGGATCAATCCTTAATTTTTTCAGAATTTAAAAATGTATAAAAGTATTTTTAAACATTTAAAACAAATCAAATAAAGTATAAATTTATAAAAAATACCAAAACACAAAATTAAATTGTGAAAAAATGAAAATCAAAAAGAGAATAATCAAAAATATTTTTCATAATTTTTTTAGATTTTTTGGACTGAAAATGAATTTTCTATGATTTTTTGAAATTTAAAATAATTAAAATATAAAAATCAGAAAAATAAAATAAAAGTAAAATATGTGGACCATTGGATGAGAGTCAAAACGCGTTAGTAATCAAATCCAAGGGATCTGGCGCGCTGTGTATATCATGGTCATAAGTGAATAATGTACATAATCATTAATTAAATCAGATTTTAAAAAAACAGATGGCGCGCCTTCATTGGTTGGAAGATGACACGTTGGTCATCTTCAACCTCCAGCCAACACGAATTGCAGGTCTCTCAAACTATAAAAACAGAAGCTCAGACCTATGTCATTCGCTTCGTCTCTTCAAGACGAAGACAACCACACCCTCGCGCCAAATTTATATAAATTGTAGCTCAAGCAATTTGGAAGGAAAGTTTTGAAAAGGGATTTGAAATTTCATGGTCAAAATGTATTTCCAGAAAGAGGTAAGTGTTGTGACTAGAACCAGGGCAATGAGAGCATCACAATGATATCGAAGTTTTGAAGAATTGATGAAGGAATCTATCTATTGAAGTTGAGTTGCAGAGCTCTGAAACTGGACTTCTATGGAGCAGTATAGTGCACGATTCTCAAATGTAATTATATGGTTAGCTTCAGGGAAGATCAAGGAAGGTGAATTGATGGAAAAATTGGATTAAAAAAGGCTCGAGAATGGATTTTGAAGTTACTGAATTCTGAGTTATGAAAAAAGTTTGGCAGGGTGATTCTGGCTATCCAAGCTTCAGAAAATGAAAGGGATAGTTCATGTATTTATAGGAGAAGCAAATGGGATCAAAAGGAAGATTGAATGATGCATTTTGGAGGGAATTCGTGCAAACCTGATGCACGAGTGAAGTGTGATCTAAACTTCACCAAAACTCATCCAATTCTTGCGCTTTGATGCGCTAATCCACTTGGGAAAGTTGGCTAATCATGTTTAGACCCAAAACATGTTATAATTTGAGGTTTAGAGGTTGTAACATGTAATTCAAATTCTAACTTGCAATGAAACTTCAATTCCAAGTTACCACTTTTGAAACAATGGCATTCCCAGCTCAAGGGGTCTTAAGGCATGATTCTTGATGCTTTAGAAAGATGAGGTTACAAGCTTTGTAATGGAAAAAGAATGGAGTTAAATGGATGCCTGATCTGAAAGTTGTATTGAGTCAAAGTTGAAGAAAAAGGGTTGACTTTCCATACTTAGAAATATTTCAAATTCTTCTTCAAAAATGACCTATAATGTCTTGCATCCAAACATGGCTTTCCACTTGGAATTTGTTCTTGACCAAAAAATATGGCATGAAGTAGGTCTCTTGAATGACATTTTGAAACTTGAATCATTCCAAATATCCAAAATTTGAGAGAGTTATGAATTGTTGAAGTTGGAAAAAAATCATGAAATAACCTATAATCTTGTGTATCCTTAAGGCAACTTCCATCCATTTTCTCACTTTGCACATAAAAGAAAGAATAAATTTTAAATATTCAAGATAATTATGGAAAAAGAATGGACTCAAGGTGATAAAAATTGACCAAGTTATGACCATTTGAAGTCACACATGGAAAATTGGGGATTCATCTGGAGGACTTGTAATCTTTCTTCCTCATCAAGTCTCTTCCTCATGAAAAATCCTTGGAGCTTTTGAAGTTATTTGTTAATAACCCTTTGAAGAGAAGGATGTCTTTGGAATCACTCAAAAATATCAAAATATGAGCAAGATATATTCCTTTGAAATTCAAAACCCTAGCTCCTAGATAAAGAAAAATGCCTTGAGGAACTTTGACAAGCTTGAACAAACTTCTTATACCAACATTATTTCTTTGTGAATAGAAGTTGTTGAGGATGATATTGAGAACTCATAGCCACCAAAACCACTTACATATCTTGAATTTTGAGAGAAATATGCTCTTGTGACCAATAGGAACAAGGCCTTGTCCAAACATGACAACTTCTCCAATCAAACCCCTTGTACTTTTCAACCAAATTTGATAATCTTGGAATGTGGTGAACCAAAATAACCTTGCCATGCCATTTATTCCAAAACAAATCCAATGATGAGGTTTGAACTTCTCAAGCTTTATTGACTAGGGAATGGAAATAAACTCATGAACCCATGGGGGGGGGGGGACTTGTTGAATCTCATGGCCTTTACCTACATGGATAACAAGCAAGACAAACCAACATTGCACTTTATTTAATTAAAAGAAGAAATCAAGACAAAAATATCCATGATCACAAAAGAACATAAGTCAAGGTGCTTGGTAATTCCTCAAAAGGGAAAAGCTAAATGTAGGGAGGGGAACCAAGAATCCTAGTGTGATCTTGTTGTGAATGAATAAACATGGTATGATGAAGGGATCTTAGGGGGGGAAATTGGGGTACAACAGCTGCCCTTATTTAAGTTTCTTCTATCCGGAGGTACGAAGGTTAAAAATCTTCGTTTCGATGCGTTCGAAGATACTTAAATATAAAACAAACCCTATTTTTGGCCCTAAGATGCCATGCAAATGTTTATGATCATGAATGCATATGAACAGGACCAAAGAGACGCAAAACACCACTGAGGATGTAACAATAATAAAGAAACAAGAGAGCGACCCGACTGGGAAAAGAAATCATTGGTGGATCAAAAGACCTGACTCAGAGAGGATGGTAAAATTGTCAAAGGATACGCCAACTTCTACCGAAGGCGAAGCTACCGACGTTCACTAAAGGTAGAGAGAAAGATGACAAACATCGATGTTCACTGCCGATGTCCTACCAAATTTCACTGAAGGTAGAGAGAAAAGAAATATCATAGCACCGTCGTTCACTGACGATGAACTACCAACGTTCACTAAGGGTAGCAAAAAGATAACAATTACCAACTTTCACTGAAGGTGACCTACCAACTTTCACTGAAGGTAGAGAGAAAATATATCATAGCACCGCCGTTCGCTGACGATGAACTACCAACGTTCACTGAGGGTAGCAAAAAGATAACAAACATCAACGTTCACTGCCAACGTCCTACCAACTTTCACTGAAGGTAGAAAGAGAATATATCATAGCATCGCCGTTCACTGACGATGAACTACCAACATTCGCTGAGGGTAGAAAAAAGATAACAATCACCAACTTTCACTGAAGGTGACCTACCAAATTTCACTGAAGGTAGAGAGAAAATATATCATAGCACCACCGTTCACTGACGAACTACCAACGTTCACCGAGGGTAGAAAAAAGATAACAAGTTTCCCCAAGATTCTTGCGTTTCACCTAAAACGGGTCTCAACTCCTTCTTTAACCAAGGCACTCTGCCTGGAAAGGATAATAAATAAGTTGTCTCAAATAAAGAGACTTCCATTTGTAAAGATTTTACAACGAGCTGTTTCTGTAATATTGAAAGTCTTGCCAACCGTTGGCGTAATCTGTCGACAAACTGCGAACTATTCACTCATAGAGGAGATAGCAAAAAGTTACGTCGACTTTTACAGGGAAGCACAAGTTTCTCAAATAAATAGTCATGTTACTTCTTGTCATGGAAGATAAAAAAGGAATGACTTTTTGGGAAAGAGGTATGACTTTCTGGGGAGATACCATGATATTCTTGCTGAGGAGATAAAGTCTTCTCGTGCAAAATAAATGCACCAACCAAAGCTTGAAGTTTTTAGAAATCCAAAGTAAATAATATTGCCGTGGAACCACAGATCCAAACCAGAAATAAACTGGAATGAAACAGTCAACCAGAATACATCCTTTGAGAAATAAAATCAAGAGGGAAAACCAAATCCATCCAAACAAGGAGTTGTACCGGAAGGCTAAAGCAAAAATATTCCATGAGGGACAACTCAGTGGGGAAATTTAAAGAATATACGCTTTCTGCTTAAGGCCAACACTCTATTGAAAAGAGGACAACATAACTCTGCAACACAGGGTAATATATCAATAGAAATATTAACAAATGTCAATGAACAATTATTTTCCAATTTTAGCTATGCATGATGTATGCATGAATGTATGAGTGTTATCGTGCGTATGCTGACAAAACAGATATACAACATTGGGAATAACCAGGCAAAACCGCCTCGAGCACTAACAACACTCGGCTAAACTTCAACCAAGATGATCATTCCAAGAAAAAGTAAATGCAATCTGAGGAAACAAAACCTACTGCCTGCTTTAACTTTACTGGGGAGAAACATAATCCGGAGGTAGACAAATCAAAGTGATAAAATGGTACAGATACAAAGATAAAATATCCTTCTTCAGGCTTCACCGGAGAAACAAGTGTTTTTCAAAAGTAACATTCCGACTGGAGATTGCAAAAATAGTCTCAAGTAAAGCAGACTGACACCAAAACATCTAAACATTCACTGGGGAATTCATGCCTACTTTATTGTCGAGGTTAACACCACATCCACAATACATCCTTCACCTAGAGAAACCAGGGACCTGTGTTCTTCAAGAGTGGTTATGATACTAACTTCTCTGGTAAAAGAACTTCTATTAGGCCAAACGAAAACTTCACTGGAGAAATCTCGGACTGAAACTTCACATCATGAAAAATCAGAAAAGAGGACAAATGAATCCAAACTTGGCCGAGGATACCGGAGTCATAAACCCAATACGGCGAATCATTCTGAGTAAACTTTCTGAGGGGAACAAAAAACTTATCAAAACAACTGGAGCTTGTCCATTCCTGGGATCACCATTTTTTTTGTCATTGTTTCATCACAAATCTCAAAGTAAAAGCAAATTGTAAATTCCTTTTTGAAAAATCAATTTCGTTATTTAATATTTTGCTTTGAAAGTTATTATCAATAATAAATGCAGTCTTTGCAAGCTAAATAAAATAAAGAATACGAAGAATTGGGTGAAAGCTCAAATTTCATTAATAGAACGACAGTCTACGAATGGAAAGACTCCATAGATGATTACAAAGTTTGGAAAATGGTAATATATAATTGGAAAGATACATTGAGATACAATGACCGCTATCCCCTCTAACAACTTTTGAAATCCTGAGCAGCAACTTCTGTTGAAGTATGGTGAGGATCCGAGAAGATTGTTGCTTCAACAATCAAGTCTTGTCTGATGTAGTTACTTGCCAAGAAAGTCCCTAACTTTTTCCTAAGCTTCCCTTGCGGGTTTTCAACTTAGCGGGAATTTTTTTCTGTTTATGTCTCTAATTTTTGCCTAGACCGCCCTTTCTGGTTTTCAGCCTACCGAGACGCTCCTTTTTGCCTAATCCACCCTTTCGGGTTTTCAACTTAGCGAGCTGTTCTTTTATTTCTTTAGGCGAAGTATTTCTTGACTGCGTCAGCATTCATGGGACGTGGGAACTCCTCGCCATCCATAGTTTCAAGAATTAATGCACCGCCAGAGAAGGCTTTCTTGACAACATATGGGCCTTCAAAATTGGGAGTCCACTTTCCCCTAGAATCAACGTTGAAAGACATGATATTCCTGAGCACGAGGTCGCCTTCTCTGAATTCACGAGGTTCAACCTTTTTATCAAAATATTTCTCCATTATTTTCTGATATAACTTCCCATGACATAAAGCTGACATCCTCTTCTCCTCAATCACATTCAATTGGTCAAACCTATTCTGGACCCATTCAGCCTCTGTCAATTTGGTTACCATTATCACGCACAACCAGGGAATCTCAACCTCGATAGGGAGTACAACTTCCATTCCATACACCAGGGAGAACGGGGTGGCTCCTATTGAAGTGCAGACAGATGTTCGATATCTATGTAGAGCAAAAGGGAGAATTTCATGCCAATCCTTATAAGTAACAACCATCTTCTGGATAATCTTCTTGATATTCTTATTAGCGGCTTCAACAACCCCATTCATCTTTAGCCTGTATGGAGATGAATTTTGATGGACAATCTTGAATTCCTCACAAAGTTCAGTCATCATTTTGTTGTTCAGATTCGAGCCATTGTTAGTGATAATTATGCTCGGCACACCATATCGACATATAAGGTTATTCTTAATGAAGCGCACAACCACCTGCTTAGTAACATTGGCATACGAAGCCGCCTCCACCCATTTTATGAAGTAGTCAATTTCTACCAAGATAAAATGGTGCCCATTCGAAGCTTTGGGTTCTATCATCCCAATCATGTCAATACCCCACATAGAGAAAGGCCACAGGGACGAAATCACATTGAGAAGTGTCGGAGGCACATGGACCTTGTCTGCATAAATATGGAATTTATGGCACTTCTTTGCAAATTTGTAACCGTCAGACTTCATTGTCAGCCAATAATAACCTGCCCTTAGCATCTTTTTAGCCATCGAATGTCCATTGGAATGAGTTCCAAATGAACCTTCATGAATCTCATGCATCAACATGTCTGCTTCGTGTCTATCCATGCATCTGAGCAAGACCATGTCATAATTTCTCTTGTATAACACATTTTCACCGAGGAAGAAACTGCCTGCCAATCTTCTCAATGTCTTTCTATCTTTCTTCGACGCACCAATCGGGTATTCCTGAGTCTGAATAAAATGATTGATATCATAATACCAAGGTTTTTCATCTGCTACCTCCTATGTTGTAAACACATGAGCGGTCCTATCCAAATGTTGAACCATAATTTAGGGTATATCGTTCCAAATATTCACTTGGTACATAGAAGCCAGAGTTGCCAGAGCATCCGCCATTTGATTTTCATCTCTAGGAATGTGATGGAATTCAACTTTATCAAAGAAGGGTAATAATCTTCTAGCATAATCTTTGTAAGGGATCAAGCCGGGGTGACGAGTATCCCATTCTCCTTTAATATGATTTATTACCAAAGTTGAATCACCATACACATCTAGAATTTTAATTCTAAGATCAATAGCTTCTTCGAGTCCCATGATGCAAGCCTCGTATTCTGCCATATTGTTAGTACAATCAAATGTTAACCTTGCAGTAAAAGGAATGTGCGATCCACGAGGAGTGATGATCACATCACCAATTCCTTTACCATAAGCATTCACAACTCCATCGAATATCATACTCCAACGAGATTCAGAGTCAGGACCTTCCTCAGGAAATGGTTCATCACAATCCTTCACTTTAAGTAACATCACATCCTCATCGGGGAATTCATATTCTACAGACTGGTGATCCTCCACTGGTTGGTGAGCAAGATAATCTGCCAACACACTGCTTTTAATAGCCGTTTGAGTGCGGTATTCGATATCATATTCAGATAACAACATCTTCCAGCGGGCAATTCTACCAGTAAGAGCGGGCTTTTCAAAAATGTACTTAATTGGATCCATTTTGGAGATCAACCAAGTAGTGTGATTCAACATATACTGCCGTAAACGCTTTGCTGCCCAGGCCAAAGCACAACATGTCTTTTCCAGCATGGAATACCGCGACTCACAATCAGTGAATTTTTTACTGAGATAATAAATGGAGAACTCCTTCTTCCTTGTTTCATCCTGTTGTCCCAGAGTACAACCCATGGATTTATCTAACACAGTCAGATACATAATCAACAGTCTTCCTTCTAGAGGAGGGAGCAAGATAAGAGGTTCAAGCAGATATTCTTTAATACTTTCAAATTCCCTTTGGTAGTCATCCATCCATACACAACCTTGATCTTTCTTTAACAACTTAAAGATCAGTTCACATGTTGCAGTCATGTGGGAAATGAATCTGGAAATATAATTCAAACGCCCAAGGAACCCTCTGACTTATTTTTCAGTTCTTGGCGCTGACATCTCTTGAATTGCTTTGGCTTTATCAGGGTTAACTTCAATTCCTTTTTGGAAAACAATGAAACCCAACAATTTCCCTGATCGAACATCGAAGGTGCATTTATTTGGATTTAAGCGGAGACGATACTTCCTCAAACGTTGAAACAACTTCAACAAATCTTCTATATTCCCTCCTTCATTCTGGGATTTGGCTATCATATCATCAACATATACTTCAATTTCCTTGTGCATTAGATCATTGAATAGGGTTGTCATAGCCCTCTGGTACGTTGCACCAGCGTTCTTCAACCCGAAGGGTATCACTCTGTAACAGAATGTTCCCCAGGGTGTGATAAACATTGTTTTTTCCATGTCCTATGGAGCCATTCTTATTTGATTATACCCGGATAATCCGTCCATGAACGAGAATACTTTGATTTTTGCCGTGCTATCCACTAACATATCAATGTGTGGCAATGGAAAATCATCTTTTAGACTAGCTTTATTTAGATCTCTGTAATCTACGCACATACGGACTTTTCCGTCTTTTTTCGGTACTGGGACAATATTGGCAATCCATTGAGGATACACTGACGTCACAAGAAAACCAACATTAATCTACTTTAGAACCTTCTCTTTGATTTTTACTGCTATATCTGGATGAGTTCTTCTCAACTTCTATTTGATTGGCGGACATTCTGGCTTCAACGGCAAACAATGCTCTACGATATTTGTATCTATACCAGGCATATCTTGGTAAGACCAAGAAAAAATATTCACATACTCTATCAACAGTTAAATCAACCAGCTCTTCACATCAGGATGCAACAATGCTCCAACCTTGACTTCCTTCGGATCTTCTTCTGAACCCAAATTGATCACTTCCAATGGCTCTTTATATGGTTGAATGGAATTTTCCTCGTGCTCAAGCAACCGCGAGACCTCTTCTGGAATCTAATCATAATCTTCTTCTTCAGCCCCAAACACAGGACACTCAAAGTTGGGAGATGGTGTAGGGTCATTGTATTCAACGGGTTTTTTAATTAATCTGCACATATGATTTATGATTGATTTTAGAAACTGACACATATAACAAGTGACTATGCAGATTGAATTTCAGTTATTATTTATTTTGAAAGGTTTTTTTTATTACCATTTTCCAAGAAAAAGCATAAAATAAAGACACAATTTTGGAAACAAAGACAACTTTTATTATTAATTTTAAAATCACAACAAACTGATAAGCCCTACAACATTAATACTTCCACCTTGGGTAGAGTGAAAGCTTTTTCAAAAATATTAACAAAGCAAATTACTTTGAAACATGTATGCAAGATGGAACATCAATGGTGATCCATATCTAAACCCTAACTCTGTGCGTCACATAATTCGGCATTTCCTACTCTGCTTCATCTTCCACAATGACATTGATCCCGGAAACAGTTGGATGAAGATAACCCCCGCTATGGAAAATGTCTTGATATTTTCCTGCATCAGACTTTGGCTTCATGCTCTTACCTTTGTCATTCTTCAAAGAGAACCCCAAGCCGACTCTGTTCTTGTTCACAGGTGGTTCCACAATCTGTCCCCATACCTCACTATGACCATTACGCACAACCTGCTGCGCATCCTTCAGCGAAACCATGGAATTCTCATTTCCTCATATGTTGTCAATGGATAAGGCTTGGAACTGGGTTCCAACAGCAACTTCATCCACTTCTACAATGCTGAAAGAGGACAAATGAGATATCAACAATGCCTGCTCCCTATTTATGATCACTACTTTCCCTTCACGTACAAACTTTAGCCGGTTAACTCACTACGTCCTAAAGGTCAAGTTGGTCAAGTAAAGATTCTAAAAGTTTATTAGTACTTCATGACATCACTCAGCGGCCCTGTATTCTCCTTGATTAACTCAAGGGCTACCGGTACCCACAAATATGTCGTACTAACATAGCTATTGCTTAGACCATGTCGGTATACCCCTGTTGCACCCCAAAATTTGCCATCCCATTTCTCAAAGGATCATCCCGGACTCTCAGGTTTGTTTCTATCAAGTTCCAAGTCTTGAATTACAACTTTTCAAGAAAATCACTCACAAGGGAAAAATGGTCATTTGCACACCAAAGGAGTCAAACTATGACTTTTGAATAATAAATCAAGTTCCAAGAATCATATTTCATTAAGGCATGAATTTGGTTCATCAAAAATCAAAAGTCAGAAGTTATTTTGAAAATCAAATTTTCTAAACGTTTGGAAAATTTTCTAAGTGTCTAGAGGATATGATACTTCAGAACTTCTGAGCTAGGCTCTATGCAAGTGCAGTCAGAAGTTGCAAACACGGTTCAGAACATGAGGCTTCAATCAGAACATTCAGAAGCGATGCTCTTTGGTCAGAACATGATGCTTCAGTCCAAACATGATTCTTCAGCATATGGAGGCTATGTTCAACGCGCCGGTCAGAACATGCCCCTTCAGCATTTAGAGGTTACGTTTATGACCTTTTGACCAGATTATCACCATAACACTCAGCAAATTCTGGATACTCTAAAGGCAGAGTTTGGTCAGAACTTCTGGGAAGGTTTTCACAAAGGATCGGTCAGAGTTTGCCAGGGTAATTCAAAGAAGGTTACAAGGCGTGCTGCAAGCTTCCCAGAAAGTCTGAGAGCTCCTTCAGAACATGCTGGAGCCAGAAGATACAAAGATCAGAAGTTGGATGTTCACTCTAAATGATGCTGAAGTTGAACTTCTAACCCAGAATCAAACAATGAGGCAGAGTTTCACATGGCAGGATTTCTGATTTGATAAATCTCATTATCATTTAATGCTCACAACCACTTTTGATTCTTTATCCAAAGGATTTCCCCACGCGTGGCATAAAAGTACCTTTACTGTCCTTGAAAAGCAGATTTTGTACAAAGTATATGCTGGGCCCATTCTTCGCTTTTGCTTCTGAGGGTACTTTTCCTTGATTCATGCTTACAAATCCACCTTACGCACGGCTAAAAGCTTCTAACCACCTTACTTTGTGCCTTGAACCATACTTGTTTGAACTTGCTTCAAGAACAAGTCAGCACCTAGCATATGATGGCTGTACCTTTGATTTCTCCAAGCTACTAAATCCTTGCCTATAAATTGAACTACATTTGTAACTGTAAAAGGGTCGAAAATTTGAGAAAAGAAAAGCCTTGAACCCCTGCCAAAATTCCAAGAGTTCCAAAAACTATAAACACAACATACAAAAACTGTTAACTTTTGATTCCTTGCATTCAAACTTCATTTGTCCTCAAGTGCTTCTTGATTGAAACCATCCACGCAATTGCTGATTCACATATTAGAAGTTATCCTAACTTTTGTGTTCATACTGCTATACACTCTCCATCCACCTCCACCTCAAAGAAATCAGAATATCACCCCTTTGCTGTTCCAGAAGTTGAAAACTTCCAGCCTGCTGAGTACGTGAAGAAGCTGCCTAGAACATCATCAGAGTTGAGGTTAACTCTGGTTCTCATAATCTCTTCCAGTTGCAAGGTAAGCTTATGCTGACTCTCACCACATTACTTAAGCATTACCAGATTTGCATGTTCAAAAATACAATGTAGACATAATGTTTCTGATGTTGTACATATTCTGAGATCTCATGCATCTGCCTGCCTAAGTAGGGAATAAATCAGTTCAGAACTTCTTGAAGAAATTAGAACTCAGAGGTAGGATTAGAAAATTCATACCTGCCTCTGATTTATAGTTATGATATTTCTTGTTTTTGAAACACTATGACACCTGCTATAACTGTCATAAGCACGTCTTCTGTTTTGTTGAGAAATTATCAAGTTGCAGATATTCTGACTAGCATGGAGAGGGAGACCAAGTTCTGCCAGTAGTATCAGAACTTCTGAAATCTACTTTGTTGCCGGTGGTATCAGAACTTCGAAAAACTACCTCATTCCCAGTGGACCCAGAACTTCTGACGTCACCCATTTTTTCACTAACAGGATATCTATTTTGCAGCAGGCCAGAGTCAGAACTTCTGACCTCCTTTAGTCAGCAATACGCTGATTCTATTTTTCTTTTTCTCACTATTTTTGCTATTACTTTCTTTTTCATTAATCAAAAAGACACAAAAAAAAACATTTATTTTTTATTTTTTACATGCTTTATTTTATTTCTTAAAACAAAAGATCAAAAATATTTTCTTAAAATAAAATAAGTCCATTTTACATCTTTTGTACATTCTTATCCATTCAATATGGTTGTAATAATAATTTAGGATTTAATTTTATTTGCAATCCCATTCGTAAATATGTATCCCCATCCCCCAAATATTGTAATAGCGTAGGACTTACATTTATGCAATTTATCGCTTTCGAATATAAATGCTAGTAATTAGAGTGTGTATGGCGAGATAAAAATCAAAAAATAGATCACCCTAATCAAGACTAAAATGCATGTAATCAAACACACTTTCACACTAGCACCCTTAAGGTTAACTCCACTTGTTTCCTAAAAGTGGTCATGTTACGCATGCCGGGTGTCTTAGCAAAACCAATCGAAATACAAGATCATAGTCCCTCAATGACGCAATTCAAAGTTGCCTTACAAATGATCTTAGTCCCTAAAATAAAAATGCTAAGATACCTTGCAACATTGCTTTCTATGACTATACAAAACTTCCCAACGTCCGTCCCTTCACATCCAACGATGGGGCTTGTTACCAAAACAATGGTAAGATAGCAACATCTAAAGGAGGAGGAAAAGCCCATCTAAGACCTTTTGAGTAGGTAGGTTCGCTCTTAGTTACTCACTTGCTCACAACAAAAACATTTTATACACCAAACACTCTCATTTTGAAACACTTTTGAAAGCAACACTTTGTACGCGTTCTTATAGAAACGAGAGCCATTACAAAGAAAACCCATTTCAAAACCACTTTCAAAAACACATCTCACAAACACATCTTTGAACTATTTTCGAAACAAACACTTTGTATGCATTCTTATAGAAACAAGAATCATTACAAAGTTACATTTTCAAAATACTTTCAAAACCCACACCACAAGCACATTCAAACAAAAGCAAGTGATCTAGCAAGTAACTAAGAGCCCATGGAAAACCATGGATGAAAAGGGTGCTAATACCTTCCCTTTTCATAACCTACCCCCCGAACTCAAGAAAACATCTCTAAAGGTCTTTCCTGTGCTTTTTCACCTTTCCTTTTTGGATAAAAGAAAAGTCGGTGGCAACTCTTGCTAAACCGTTACATTTGCAAACACAAAATGCAAAACAATCAAGTCAGTTCTCCCACCGCATTACAGAACTGACGACTCTGCTGGGGAAGTACTTAAAAGTGGGGTTACCTTAGGGTTAGATCACATTTACTTGCTTTCATTGTTTGATTTGCATGCTTTACATTATGGTTCTCTGTTTGGGTTTTCTTTGATCCTCCACCCAGATTTGGGGCACCTTTTTAGGTAAGTAGCAATAGATTGTGGAAACTGTACGGCGTAGACCGATATGGTTGAAACAATGGCTACGTTAGTGTGACACATTTGTGGGTACCGGTATCCCTCGTGGTGAATCGAGGAGAATACGGGGCTGCTGAGCAGCATCATGAAGCACTAACTGACCTTAGAACCTTACTTGACCAACTTGGCCATTAGGACATAGTGAGATAACCGGTTTCGGTGTAGAGCTGAAAATTGGTTGATACTCGATGCTACACTCATTGAGACCGGAATTTTAGGATATCTCGGCCGCAAGAAAAGATTAATTATGCTGAGACAACGCCTAAGAGAAAGGTCAGTGATATTGAGACCCCTTAGAACCCGATTACTATTAACTAGGACAGGTTGAGCCAACTAAACTTCAAGAGGGTACTTACCTATAAAACATCGTGCAAGCCTAAAACATAGGGACATGTCTGCTTTGTGTGTATATATATCTACTTGTACATAACGTCATAAACATCATGAGCATCATACGCATGCTCACTAACCATTTCAAGGCTTTAGAAATTTATCTTTGTTTTTGTTTTGTAGGTCATGGATTCCGTCCGAAGAAACACCATCCGAATCAACTTTGTAAAAGCACACCCTCAGCTACAAGAGTTAGCCTCAAGAGTGCTCGGGGATTCTCCTTTTACCAAGAAATATGGTCGACTCCTCAGTTTGGCTATATCCAGTTTCCAAGAAGAAATGATGTGTGTACTGTTCCAATTCTTTGATCCCGTACATCATTGTTTCACTTTCCCGGACTATCAGTTGGTACCTACACTGGAAGAGTTCTCTCTACTCTTAGGGGTGTTCGTGCTTGATCAGATACCATTCACCGGTCTAGAAGGGATTCCAAAACCTGAAGTCCTCGCAGAAGCTTTACATATGAAGAGAGCCGGCGTCATAGCCAATTAGGAGACGAGAAGCGGGGTTGAAGGTTTCCTAGCCAAGTTTCTATTGGAAAAGGCTCGTTCACTCTGGGACGACATAGATTTCCAAGCTTTTGAAGACATCATGGCTCTTCTCATTTATGGTTTGGTTATGTTCCCTAACTCAGACCAATTCAAAGATGTTAACACCATCAAAGTCTTTCTATCTCGCAATCCCGTACCTACCTTATTGGGAGACATCTTGCATTGTCTTCATACCCGCACCATGAAGAAGAGAGGTACTCTTTTGTGTTGTATTCCCCTACTCGCCAAGTGGTTCACTTCACACCTACCTCAATCCGTATTGAAGAACGAGCGAAGACTGACATGGTATCAAAGGATGATTTCCCTTGCCCACTCTGATATCCATTGGTGCTCGAGATCCTTAGAAGATGTATCTATCATTGACCGTTGTGGAGAATTCCCTAACGTCCCTTTGCTTGGTATTAGGGGAGGTATCACCTACAATCCCTGCTTAGCTCTTAGACAGTTTGGGTATTCCCGAAGAGACGACCCTCATGATATGCTCATTCAAGGTCTGGTGTTCGACTTCGAAAAGGAAGACCAAGGTTATTGCCAGAGGTTTACACGATCTTGGATAATGGTGAACAAGGTGGACAGTAGGATTTTAGGACACTAAAACTTTATCCCACTCGAGCCTTACCTTAGGTGGGTACGGGCTCGTGCTCAAAGTCTCTCAATGCCTTACCCTTCTATCCTCCCTGTTATCATAGAACCTGTTGTTGAAGGAGATGTCTCATACATTGTCCTTCATCCTGACATGCCCACCTCCCTCGAAGAATTGCAGAAATCTTGGGTTCAGTTGAAGGAAGAGCGGGTCACCTTTGAAGCCCAATTTTACGCCAGTGAGAAGAAGGTTCTGGAACTCACCAAGCAGCTTCATGAAGAACGAAATCTAAACGCCTACATTGCGCCAAAGAGGATGCGTTCAACCTTTTTGTCTTAGGAGTTTTGTTGTATGTTTGTTTCTTTCATTGTAAGCCCAAAGAGGCATAATGAACTCAAACTTGGATTTATTAATATGACGTGTGTTCCTTTTTTGGTCTGAACAAATTTAAATCTCTAAATTCCTTTAAATCATTGAATACGCATACCATCCATGACATTGCATAAACAGGTTCTGTTACATGTTTCTCATCTCCTCCGCTATTTATTTCAAGCAGGTATGTCTTATGAACAAAGCATCAAAGATCTTCAGGCACAAAATGCCCAATTTCAACAGATGTTTGTAACTCTGGCAAAAGGGAAGGAGGATCTGAAGGCCCTCATCTGAAATAGAAAGAGAAGAAGAAGAAGAAGAAGAAGCGCGTGGGTGCCCTCAATATGGGTAGAATATTCGAGGGGCCACTAAAGCAATCAGTTGATGTGACTTCCTCATCCAAAGAGGGGGAACATCAAGAGGGGAAGACAAAGGAAGAGGACCCCGGTCCTGAAGTCTCTGACAATGATACCGATTACAATGATGAACAATATCCTCCCGCTGAGGATAGGTACAAACAGTTAGAGGATCGGTTAAGTGCTATAGAGATCTAGAGAATACCAGGGCTGGATTTTGAAGAACTGGGTTTGGTGTCAGGAGTGGTCATCCTACAGAAATTTAAGGCTCCGGTTTTCGCAAAGTATGATGGGATGTCTTGCCCGAAGCTTCATCTTTGTTCCTATGTAAGGAAGATCCAGCCCCACACCGCTGATAGAAATTTGTGGATCCACTTCTTTCAAGATAGTCTATCGGGGACTCAGCTTGAATGGTTCTACCAATTGGAGGGAATCAATGTCCGAAACTGGGAGGATTTGGCTGCCGCTTTTTACAAGCAGTACCAATACAATGCCGACCTGGCCCCTACTCGTACTCAACTCCAGAGTATGTCTATGGGTGCAGGTGAAGGCTTTAAGGACTACACACAGAAGTGGAGAGATTTGGCTGGGAGAGTCCAACCCCCTTTGTCTGATAGGGAGTTAGTCGACATGTTTCTTGGGACGCTGTATGGTCCATTCTTCAACCATTTGATCGGTAGCTCATCGGCTGGTTTCACTGAGTTGATATTAATTGGAGAGAGGGTAGAAACTGGGATTCGGAGCGGTAAAATACATAAAGATGCTTCTTCAAGCTCAGTAAATAAGCCATTTGCTGGTAAGAAGGAAGCCAGCGCCATCTATAGCCCGATGGGCCAAAACAGGGCTGAACATCGTCATACAGTAAGTGTCGTAATGATACCTACACATGCAGTTACTCCACAATGCAACAATCAACAAAGGGTGGAAAGACCACAATGACAGTTTACCCACATCAACATGACATTAGCTGAAGTTCTACCTCACCTGCTGAGATCCAACTTGACAACTTTAAAAGAGGCTCCCAAGAATCCTAATACCTCATCTCCTCGGTACAATCCTAACGCTCAGTGTGCTTACCATTCTGAGAGTCCTGGTCACGATACAAATGACTACTGGACTCTAAGAAATAAAGTATAAGATCTGATTGAAGCCAAGTAGATTGAGTTCGACGCTCCGGAGAAGCCCAATGTCATAACTGCTCCCATGCCTAAGCACAACCATGGAGTTAATGTCGTTGATACCAATCTATTCGTGACCTCAGTTGATGAAGTTTCTACTCCTCTTATGACTGTTAAAAAGAATTTGTTGTTGGCTGGTTTATTTCTAGGTTGTAATGAAGATTTCCACATATGTTCATCCCTGCCTGCTGGTTGCTATTTGCTGAAGACAGGTGTCCAACGCTTGATGGACAGCCGAGAAATTCTGTTTGAAAAAACTTTGATTCCAACTGTTCCTTGTGAAGATATTGCTATTAAAACCATTACCGCCAGTCCTTCCAAGGTTTCCTCGAGAAAAACTATTAGGATTACACCCACTACGAGAGTCTCTCTGTTGATAATCACATGTCCTGGTCCTGTCCCATACACCTCAGACAAAGTTGTCCCTTTGCATTATGGCGCCGATGTTTATTATCATGGCGTTAAACAAAATTTGAAGACCGAAGAAGCAGATCTGATATCAGTAACATTGTTGGGACCAGTAATATTACTAGAAGTGGAAGGGTTTTCTCTCCTGAGATCTCCCCGAAGACTGTCACTAAGCCTGTCGTTATTTCATCTTCTGCTCCCGCTAGTACTTCAGTTACTGTTCCTACTCCATCTGTTACCCCTGCCGATAAGTCATCTGGGATTCGAGGAAAATAAGTTGTAGGTGAGCCTTCCCGGACGGAGGCACCTAGAGAGATTGTTGTGGAAACCTCTAAGCAAGAAATAGAGGAAATTTTGAAAATAATTAAAAAGAGTGACGACAATATGGTCGAACAACTAGGGCAGACCCCCTCAAAGATATCCATGTTATCCCCGTTGTTGTGCTCCGAGGACCATGTGAAGGCTTTGATTGCATTCCTCAAAACTGTGCATGTGCCGCAAGAGACTTCAGCTGATCAATTTAAAGATTGCGTTGCTAGCCTGGCTGCTGACAATGGGCTGGGTTTTTCAGATGCATACTTAACACCGAAGGGAAGGAAACATAATGATGCTCTGCATGTCTCAATAGAATGCAGTGGCACTACCATGGCTCATGTGCTGGTAGATACTGGGTCTTCGCTGAATGTTCTGCCCAAGAAGGCGTTGGACCGGTTGGATTGCAAAGGTTTGACTTTAAAGCCTAGTAACATTGTGGTAAGAGCTTTTGACGGGTCAAAAAGAATGGTGCATGGGGAAGTGGACCTCCCTGTAAAGATAGGCTCTCAAAATTTCAAGTCCACTTTCTATGTGATGGATATCAGGCCATCGTATTCTTGTTTGCTAGGTCGTCCTTGGATCCATGAGGCTGGGGCAGTTACTTCCACACTCCACCAAATGTTGAAATATCCGGTGAAAGGGAAGATTGTCACTCTACAGGGTGAAGAGGAGTATATGGTGAGTCATCTCAATTCCTTCCGCTACATAGAGATGGACGGAGAATTTATCGAAACTCCTTGTCAGAATTTTGAAGAGGTCCCTCAGATCTTGGCACCAACTGAAACTGCTAGCAACAGACCTCCTTTGAAGATGGCTTCTCTCAAAGTCGCCAGGGTTGTGGTTGAAGAAGGTGGGTGTGCCAATTGGGGTCAGCTCCCTGATTTCACTCATAAAACTGACAAATTTGGTTTGGGCTTTACTTTAGGGGCTCAAAGGGATGTTCGACGCGCTCGAGTTGGAGGACCTCCCCTACGCATCAGTAATCAAGGAGTCAATGCCATTGAAGACAATGAGGAAGATTTTGATATTGACAGCTGTATTTACCCAACTACCGACGGTGGACCGAGTAATTGGACGACTATAGATTTTGTTCCAGTTTCTTTTATTCCGCAGTAATTGTCTTATTTGTTTTTTGAGTTTATAATGAACAATTTAAACTTTTTGACCGTGTGTCTTACCCGAGGCACGATGGTTCTATTTGTAAGGGTTATTATATGTCATCTCATATTTCATAAATGAAGCATTGGACGTTCTTTGCATACAAATTGTGCGCTATCTGTTTTTTCTTTTCTGCCTTTACTTTATCAATACAGCTATGCTCTTATACACATTCACGTATCACACTGCAGATCCATATCCACTATGGATCCCATTGATAACAGCTCTGCTATTGCCAGTTATGACTTTGAAAATCCGATCAACCAAGCCGAGGACGAAGGTGAGGACGATTGTGAGGTGCTTGGAGAACTGGCTAGACTACTACAACAGGAAGAGAGGGCTATACAGCCTCATGAAGAGCCGATTGAGACAGTGAATTTGGGTACTGAGGAGGACAAAAAAGAGGTTAGAATAGGTGCAAATCTGGAGCTCAACATCAAACAGAGATTGATACAGATACTGCACGACTATGTTGAGATCTCCGCCTGGTCCTATGAAGACATGCCTGGTTTAGACACTGATATTGTGGTACATCGCCTGCAAACTAAAGAAGATTGTCCTCCGATTAAACAGAAGGTCCTTCGTATGCGTCCCGAAATGTCAGAGAAGATCAAGGCAGAGGTCATGAAGCAGTTCGACGAAGGGTTCTTAGTTGTCACCTCCTATTCGCAGTGGGTTGCTAACGTTGTTCCAGTACCTAAGAAATACGACAAGGTATGGATGTGTGTGGATTACAGAGATCTGAATAGGGCAAGCCCCAAGGACAACTTCCCACTTCCCCACATTGATATTCTGGTTGACAACACTGTGCAACACAAAATCTTCTCCTTCATGGATGGTTTCTCTGGCTACAACCAGATCAAGATGGCTCCTGAAGATATGGAGAAGACAACCTTCGTCACACAATGAGGGACCTTCTGTTATAAGGTGATGCCTTTTGGGTTAAAGAATGTTGGGGCAACCTACCAACGAGCCATGATCACTTTGTTCCACGATATGATTCACCACAAGATCAAGATCTATGTTGATAACATGATAGCCAGGTCTCAGACTGAGGAAGAGCACATTGATCATCTCCAAAAGTTGTCCGACAGGTTGAAGATATACAAACTAAGGTTGAATCCGAACAAGTGCACCTTTGGGGTAAGGTCTGGTAAGCTTTTGGGTTTCATCGTCAGTGACAAGGGTATTGAAGTAGACCCTACAAAGGTAAAGGCCATACAAGAGATGCCGGCTCCCCACACAGAGAAGGAAGTTAGGGGTTTCTTGGGACGTCTGAATTATATCTCCAGGTTCATTTCACATCTAACTGCTACTTGTGATCCAATCTTTAAGCTTCTAAAGAAATATCAAGCGGTAAAGTGGAATGATGAATGCCAGGCTGCCTTTGAAAGAATCAATGAATACCTTCAAGAACCACCAATTCTGATGCCTCCAGTTGAAGGAAGACCTTTGATATTATACTTGACAGTACTAGACAATTCAATGGGGTGTGTGCTGGGGCAGCATGACGAGTCTGGTCGAAAAGAGCACGCCATTTATTACCTTAGAAAAAAGTTTACCGACTGTGAGACACGATACTCATTGCTCGAGAAAACTTGCTGCGCTTTGGCATGGGCTACTCGCCGGCTAAGACAGTATATGCTGACTCACACTACCTTGTTGATATCAAAGGTGGATCCGATCAAGTACATTTTCGAGAAGCCCGCTCTCTCCGGAAGGATTGCAAGGTGGCAAATGATCTTAATTGAATACGACATACAATATACGAACCAGAAAGCAATCAAGGGAAGTGTATTGGCTGATCATTTGGCTCATCAGGCCGTGGATGACTACCAATCCATGAATTTTGAGTTCCCAGATGAGTACATTATGCTGGTGACTGACTACGAAGGACATGGACCGGATGAAGGACCTGAGGAAGGATCCTGATGGTCTATGTATTTTGATGGAGCCTCAAACGCACTGAGTAACAGCATTGGCGCTGTAATCATATCTTCTGAGGGCTTTCATACTCCATTCACTGCTCGATTATGTTTCAATTGCACCAACAACATGGCGAAGTATGAAGCCTGCATCATGGGTCTCAAAGACGCTATTGACCTCAGGATCAAGTTCCTAAATGTCTTCAGAGATTCAGCCTTGGTGATAAGTCAGATCAAAGGCGAGTGGGATACAAAGCACCTGAATCTCATTCCTTGCAAAGAACACGTACTGACATTGGTCCCACACTTTGAGGAAGTAACCTTTGAACATTTCCCACGAGAGGAGAATCAGTTAGCGGATACGCAAGCTACCATGTCTTCCATGTTCAAAGTTAGGTGGGACAACGAAACTCCCCGAATCATCATTGAGAGGTTAGATGAACCAGCACACTGCTGCGAGATCGATACCGAAGAAGTGGCAGACAAACCCTGGTTTCACGAAGTCAAAAGGTATCTCGAGGCTCAAGAGTATCCCGAAGGGGCATCTGTCAACGATAAGAAGTTTATGAGAAAGTTCACCGCAAAGTTCTTCCTTAGTAATGGAATCCTCTATAAGCGCAACTATGACTCCACACTACTACGGTGTGTGGACAAGAGCGAAGCAGAAAGGATCATGACAGATCTACATGAAGGCAATTTTGGAACCCATTCCAATAGACATACCATGGCTAAGAAGATCCTACGAGCAAGATACTACTGGTCCACTATGGAAGCCGATTGTTATCAGTACTCTCGAACTTGTCATAAATGCCAAATTTACGCTGATAAGGTGCATGTGCCTCTAGTCCCCTTAAATGTTTTGACAGCTCCGTGGCCCTTTGCAATGTGGGGCATTGACATGATTGGCGAAATCAGGACCACCGCTTCCAATGGACATCGCTTCGTTTTAGTGGCCATTGATTATTTCACGAAGTGGGTTGAAGCAGCCTCTTTTGCCACAGTAACCAAGAGCGTTGTGGCGTGGTTTATCCGGCATAATCTGATCTGTCGATACAGTGTACCATAGAGAATTATTACCGATAATGGTATGAATCTCAACAACACAATGATCGCCGAGCTTTGTAAACAATTCAAGATACAACATCAAAACTCTTCTCCTTACCGGCCGAAGATGAATGGCGCTATTGAGACAGCTAACAAAAACATCAAGAAGATTGTACAGAAGATGACAGTGACATACAAAGACTGTAATGAGATGTTACCATTTTCTCTGCATGGGTACCGTACCTCAGCATGGACGTTGACAGGGGCAACACCCTACTCTCTGGTATATGGCATGGAGGCAGTCCTACCCATCGAAGTCTAGATACCTTCTCTCAGGATTATGAAGGATACGGGTTTGAACGAAGACGACTGGGTCCAAACTCGACTTGATCAGTTGAATTTGATCGACAAAAAGAGACTTACCGCTATCTGTCATTGTCAGACGTATCAAAAGCGAATGATCAAGGCTTTCAACAAGAAGGTCAGACGCCAAGATTATCAAGTCGGGGATCTAGTAATAAAACATATCATACTACCGCAAGGTGATCCCAGGGGAAAATGGACCCCCACGTACGAAGGCCCATTCGTGGTCAAGAACATTTTCTCAGGAGGAGCTATGATTCAAACCAATATGGACGGTGACGACCTTCCTCACCCTGTCAATTCAGACATAGTGAAAAGATACTACGCCTAACTAAAAGACCCGCTAGTTTGACTGGCCTGGGCAGAAATAAGGGTTTCCCGGCGAACCAAAAGGGTTCAGGCAAAAGTAAGGGATGAAAATGAAAAAAATCTATACACCCGGCAAGTCGAAAACCCGAAAGGGCGGCTTGGGCAAAAAGGGGTATCCCGGTGGATTGAAAACCCGAAAGGGAAATCCAGGAAAAAGTTAGGGATTAAAGCGTACCACTATGTCTCATTGAATCATTTGACGAACAGACTTTGGTATCAGCTATCAAGCTCGGACGGTGCCAATCAATCTAATCAACCTTCGGCCAAGTAGCAAAGTGATGAGACGCTTGAAGATATAAAGGAAATAGCAGAGTTGGAACCCAATGGGGTTGTTTCACATAGCTGTTTTTCTTTTTACAAAAATTGTATAATTTCTCTCTTTCGGCGGTGTTCTCTTGCTAGAGCGTTAGCCTCCTTGTACAAAATGCCTATTAAAGGCCAATTTCAAAATCAATACAAGTCATTTTTACAAAACTTCAATTTGTTTTTCTTTTTCTGTTTTGTTTTGCAAGAACGTCCAATGATTTATTTTTTATATATGCATTTGAAAATAACTGATGCTCATAAACATTTACATAAGAAACAAAGACAATTACTCGTAATTCCAGAAACAAGGAAAACAAGAAGTGCCAAGCCCCACAGTTACTCTGCCCAGCAGGTACCAGGGTAGAGCCAGCTTGGAAACATAACTATTGTTACATACACTCCCCATAGAGTAAGAGTATCCAAAGGCATTAATGTCAGCTTTCCCAACATGGGGCATAACTTTCCCATGCCAAGGTTTATAATCGCAGGTGAGTCAACAATTTTCATCTCCCCAAGCAGGGCCTATTTCCCTGGGTACAAAAGCTCAATCTCCAACGAGAGCTCAACATCTCCAGCAACGGAATTTCATCCCCAGCTGAGTCTATTCCTCCAGGTCAGCAGAGTATCTCTTCCTCTAAATTGGCCCCTGTAGAGTTATCCTCCAGCATCTCGTCTCGACATAATATTTATTCTCCAGCAGCAGTCAGGGATTTATTTTCCAATACTCGGATGTGTCACAACTAGCATTTCATGAACATACATCATGACATGCGCACACATATCACATACAACATATTCCCATTTATTTTGAGAACATCATCTCACCCTGCATTTCATGCATCGCATATAACTAACCCTATTATCTTTTCAGGAAAGACAGTTATCATCAACAATTCTAGCAGTTATACATGTCATATCTGCAGGCAACCAAGAGAAAATCAGTTCCCGAAACCAAACGGGTCAACTAATCTACAAGATCAAACGAAGTGACCTTACTATCTAGGTTCCTTCCCACAAGCCCTACTATCCATGCTTTCATTTCGAAGTAACCCTACTATCCAGGTTCCTTCCCACAAGCACTACTATCCAGGCTTTCATTTCGAAGCAACCCTACTATCCAGGTTCCTTCCCACAAGCCCTACTATCCAGGCTTTCATTTTGAAGTAACCCTACTATCCAGGTTCCTTCCCACAAGCCCTACTATCCAGGCTTTCATTTCGAAGTAACCCTACTACCCAGGTTCCTTCCCGCAAGCCCTATTATCCAAGCTTTCATTTCGAAGTAACCGTACTACCCAGGTTCCTATACCAAGCCCTACTATCCAACTTTCATTTCGAAGTAACCCTACTACCCAGGTTCCTTCACCAAGCCCTACTATCCAGGCTTTCATTTCGAAGTAACTCTAATACCCAGGTTCCTTCACCAAGCCCTACTATCCAGGCTTTCATTTCGAAGTAACCCTACTACCCAGGTTCCTTCCTGCAAGCCCTACTATCCAGGCATTCATTTCGAAGTAACCCTACTACCCAGGTTCCTTCACCAAGCCCTACTATCCAGGATTTCATTTCGAAGTAACCCTACTACCCAGGTTCCTTCCCGCAAGCCCTACTATCCAGGCTTTCATTTCGAAGTAACCCTACTACCCAGGTTCCTTCACCAAGCCCTACTATCCAGGCTTTCATTTCGAAGTAACCCTACTACCCAGGTTCCTTCACCAAGCCCTACTATCCCGGATTTCATTTCGAAGTAACCCTACTACCCAGGTTCCTTCCCGCAAGCCCTACTATCCAGGCTTTCATTTCGAAGTAACCCTACTACCCAGGTTCCTTCACCAAGCCTTACTATCCAGGCTTTCATTTCGAAGTAACCCTACTACCCAGGTTCCTTCACCAAGCCCTACTATCCAGGCTTTCATTTCGAAGTAACCCTACTACCCAGGTTCCTTCACCAAGACCTACTATCCAGGCTTTCATTTCGCAGTAACCCTACTACCCAGGTTCCTTCACCAAGCCCTACTATCCAAGATTTCATTTAGAAGTAACCCTACTACCCAGGTTCCTTCCCGCAAGCCCTACTATCCAGGCTTTCATTTCGAAGTAACCCTACTACCCAGGTTCCTTCACCAAGCCCTACTATCCAGGCTTTCATTTCGAAGTAACCCTACTACCCAAGTTCCTTCACCAAGCCCTACTACCCAGGATTTCATTTCTAAGTAACCCTACTATCCAGGTTCCTTCTCCTTTATATCCAAGCAGCAATTTACAACACTGCAAGGCCTTGACCCGACCAAATACGATCGATTTCACATTTCCCCAGCGAGTGGCTGTACAACCTGGACCCTGACCAGGTATACATTCTAATTTCACCTCCTCAGTCAGGAGATAATTACTCAGTAGAGCAATAGATAATCGAAGCTCCTGGGCTTTACTCCCCAGTGCATAAGTCAACATCCCCCGGCAAAGTTCCCCCTCGACAGCAGGTACAAGAACTCTCATCTTGGAATTTCTTATGCAACCAATCTTTTATGGATGGCATCTTCAAGCCCGTCTCCTGTGATTTCCCGTCGCCTTCCAAATGGCATCTGTAAGCCCATTCCCGACATCACCAATCAGTATTACTTCATGCGAGTGCAAATTTCTGGGAACTCTAGTGTTCAATCATCTTCCTCCTTCAGATCACGAAGGGTAGATCAACCAATCTACATTCTCAGGCTTAAGAAGATTGAACAGGGGACTCTATTGTACCCCAAAAGTTTCCCTCCCATTTCTCAAAGGATCATCCTGGACTCTCAGGTTTGTTTCTATCAAGTTCCAAGTCTTGAATTACAACTTTTCAAGAAAATCACTCACAAGGGCAAAATGGTCATTTGCACACCAAAGGAGTCAAACTATGAATTTTGAATCAAAAATAAAGTTCCAAGAATCATATTTCATTAAGGCATGAAATTGGTTCATCAAAAATCAAAAGTCAAAAGTTATTTTGAAAATCAAATTTTCTAAACGTTTAGAAAATTTTCTAAGTGTCTAGAGGATATGATACTTCAAAACTTCTGAGTCAGGCTCTATGCAAGTGCAGTAAGAAGTTGCAAACACGGTTCAAAACATGACGCTTCAATCAGAACATGCAGAAGCAATGCTCTTTGGTCAGAACATGATGCTTTAGTCAGAACATGATTCTTCAGCATATAAAGGCTATGTTCAACGCTCCGGTCAGAACATGCCCCTTCAGCATTTGGAGGTTATGTTTCTGACCTTCTGACCAGATTATCACCAAAATGCTCAACAAATTCTGGATACTCTAAAGGCAGAGTTTGGTCAGAACTTCTGGGCAGGTTTTCACAAAGGATCAGTTAGAGTTTTCCAGGGTAATTCAAAGAAGGTTACAAGGCGTGCTGCAAGCTTCCCAGAAAGTCTGAGAGCTCCTTCAGAACATGCTGGAGCCAGAAGATACAAAGATCAGAAGTTGGATGTTCACTCTAAATGATGCTGAAGCTGAACTTCTGACCCAGAATCAAACAATGAGGCAGAATTTCACATGGCAATATTTCTGATTTTATAAATCTCATCATAATTTAATGCTCATTTAATGCTCAAACCACTTTTGAGTCTTTATCCAAAGGATTTCCCCACGTGTGGCATAAAAGTACCTTTGCTATCCTTGAAAAGCAGATTTTGTACAAAGTATATGCTGGGCCCATGCTTCGCTTTTGCTTCTGAGGGTACTTTTCCTTGATTCATGATTACAAATCCAGCTTAGGCACGACTAAAGCTGCTAACCACCTTACTTTGTGCCTTGAACCATACTTGTTTGAACTTGCTTCAAGAACAAGTCAGCGCCTAGCATATGATGGTTGTACCTTTGATTTCTCCAAGCTACTAAATCCTTGCCTATAAATTGAACTACATTTGCAACTATGAAAGGGTCGAAAATTTGAGAAAATAAAAGCCTTGAACCCCTGCCAAAATTCCAAGAGTTCCAAAAACTGTAAACACAACATACAAAAACTGTTAACTTTTGATTCCTTGCATTCAAAATTCATTTGTCCTCAAGTTCTTCTTGACTGAAACCATCGACGCAGTTGCTGATTCACATATTAGAAGTTATCCTAACTTCTGTGTTCATACTGCTATACACTCTCCATCCACCTCCACCTCAAAGAAATCAGAATATCACCCCTTTGCTATTCCAGAAGTTGAAAACTTCCAGCCTGCTGAGTACGTGAAGAAGCTGCTCAAAACATCATCAGAGTTGAGGTTAACTCCGGTTCACAGAATCTCTTCCAGTTGCAAGGTAAGCTTCTGCTGACTCTCACCAGATTACTTAAGCATTACCAGATTTGCATGTTCAAAAATACAATGTAGACATCATGTTTCTGATGTTGTACATATTCTGAGATATCATGCATCTGCCTGCCTAAGTAGGGAATAAATCAGTTCAGAACTTCTTGAAGAAATTAGAACTCAGAGGTAGGATTATAAAATTCATACTTGCCTCTGATTTATAGTTCTGATATTTCTTGTTTCTGAAACACTATGACACCTGCTATAACTGTCATAAGCACATCTTCTGTTTTGTTGAGAAATGACCAAGTTGTAGATATTCTGACTAGCATGGAGAGGGAGACTAAGTTCTGCCAGTAGTATCGGAACTTCTGAAATCTACTTTGTTGCCGGTGGTATCAGAACTTTAGAAAACTACCTCGTTCCCAGTGGACCTAGAACTTCTGACTTCACCCATTTTTTCAATAACATGATATCTATTTTGCAGCAGGCCAGAGTCAGAACTTCTGACCTCCTTTAGTCAGCAATACGCTGATTCTATTTTTCTTTTTCTCACTATTTTTGCTATTACTTTCTTTTTCATTAATCAAAAAGACACAAAAAAACATTTTATTTTTATTTTTTACATGCTTTATTTTATTTCTTAAAACAAAAGATCAAAAATATTTTCCTAAAATAAAATAAGTCCATTTTACATCTTTTGTACATTCTTATCCATTTGATATGGTTGTAATAATAATTTAGGATTTAATTTTATTTGCAATCCCCATTCGTAAATATGTACCCCCATCCCCCAAATATTGTAATAGCATAGGACTTACATTTCTGCAATTTATCGCTTTCGAATATAAATGCTAGTAATTAGGGTGTGTATGACAATATAAAAATCAACAAATAGATCACCCTAATCAAGACTAAAATGCATGTAATCAAATACACTTGCACACTAGATCCTTTAAGGTTAACTCCACTTGTTGCCTAAAAGTGGTCATGTTACGCATGCGGGGTGTCTTAGCAAAACCAATCGAAATACAAGATCATAGTCCCTAGATGATGCTATTCAAAGTTGCCTTACAAATGATCTTAGTCCCTAAAAGAAAAATGCTAAGATACCTTGCAACATTGCTTTCTATGACTATACAAAATGTCCCAACGTTCGTCCCTACACATCCAACGATGGGGCTTCTTACCAAAACAATGGTAAGATAGTGTGATACGGTGGGAGAACTGACTTGATGTTTTGCGTTTTGTCGCAAATGTCGCGGTTAGCAAGAGTCGCCAGCGAATTTTCTTTTATCCAAAAGGAAAGGTGAAAAAGCACAGGAAACACCTTTGAGATGTTTTCTTGAGTTCGAGGGGTAGATTATGAAAAGGGAAGGTGCTAGTACCCTTTTCATCCATGGTTTTCCATGGGCTCTTAGTTACTTGCTTAGATCACTTGATTTTGTTTGAAATTGTGTTTTGTGTGTGGTTTTTGAAAGTATTTTGAAAATGGAACTTCGTAATGGTTCTCGTTTCTGTAAAAATGCATACGAAGTGTTTGTTTCGAAAATGTTTTCAAGAAAGTGTTTGTGAGATGTGTTTTTGAAAGTTATTTTAAAAAGGGTTTTCTTTGTAATGGCTCTCGTTTCTATAAGAACGCGTACAAAGTGTTGTTTTCAAAAGTGTTTCAAAATGAGAGTGTTGGTGTATAAAATGTTTTTGTTGTGAGCAAGCGAGTAACTGAGAGCGAACCTACCTACTCAAAAGGTCTTAGATGTGCTTTTCCTCCTCCTTTAGATGTTGCTATCTTACCATTGTTTTGGTAAGAAGCCCCATCATTGGATGTGAAGGGACGAGTGCGGGACGTTTGGATAGTCTTAGAAGGAAACTTATGAGACGTTTTAGTAATATCGTTTAGGGACTAGATCGTTTATCAAAGGCAGCATCGAGGGTCATCGAGAGACTACGATCCTTTTTTTATCGAAGGGTTTTTTGCTAAAACGTCCCATATTCGAGGGACATGACTATTTTCCGAAAGGCAACAAAGTGAGATTACCTTAGAGATTCTAGTGTGCAAGTGTGTTAGTTTGCATGCATTTTGTCTTGTATTTGAAAGGTTATCTATTTGCTGATTTTACCTTGCCATATATCCTAATTACTAGCAATATATGAAAGCAAGTAAACATGCGGAAAATAAATCCTAAGCTATTACATCACTTTAGGGGGATGGGGGTACAAATTTACAATGGGGATGAAGTGGAGACTGAAATATTACAACCATATCGAATGATAATGAAAACAATGTTAAAACAATGTAAAATAAAAGGAAAACATCATTTTGAACTGCTATGTGTCGACCCATGCTGCTATGCATCGACACATAGCTTTTCCTTTCTCTTGTAAAACAAAATTTGATCAGTATGATTCGACACACAATGGGATGTGTCGAATCAGGCACCTTCTTGCATCAACGTGAAACGCGTATGCGTCGACTCATAGTCTTTTCCCACTTCTGTTTTGTAACCTGAAACCAGTATGAGTCGATGCATGAGGGTTATGTGTCGACTCATATCCTAGTTTTTCACTAGGATGAGTCGACACATGAGGATATGTGTCGATACATGCTGCATTTTCATGCCTTAAGCATTATTTTACTGAATTTACAGGTTAGCTTATGGCATATGATGGATAAACATGAACAACAAATGATTGAATAAGCTTAAACAAAGTGAAGATGACTAGTTCAAAAAGATATTAAAGTACTACATCTTGTCTTCAAAATAAACAAATCATTAATGATGTATGGAGAGATATCAAATCAAGAAGACTTACCTCTGGACTGCACTGTCTGTTTTAAATCTGAATGTTTTTCCAAATGTGATGAATACCTCAATGAATCTCCGAAAAGCTACTCCGGACTGTTGAAACTAAACTGGACTGTACTGTAATGTTTTTGGTATTTTGAAGATGGAGATGAATAGCATCACATGAACTGTTTTTGTGATGTTTTGGACCATCTTTGTATGTGATGAGTTGTTTGGTTTAAAGGAGAGTTTGTATGGTAGAGTAATGAGTTGGGTTTCTGTTTTGAACAAGAGCAGTTTTGGTTTTGAAAATGAGTCAAGGTTGCACAGAATATTGTTTTTTTCTGCTCAACAAAACCCTCTATCTTTTCTCTAGAAAATATTTTCTCTCTTCAAAGTCCAACCTCCTTTGTCTTATGAGATAGTCCTCTTTTTGTAGACCCCTTGACTGTGGGTTAGGGGGGAAAACAAATAAGTCATTTTGAATTGTTTTTGCCTACTGCTTTGATACTTTCTGCACACAATTTTCCTTTGCCATTTTGGTGCAAATTTGGGGCTGTTGTGGTGAAGGCTTGGGCAGACTGCATAGAGCAGTTTTGGACTGTATTGGGCAGCATGCGTACTTAGGATGTAGCATGGCACAAGCTTTCTTGCAGGGCAGTATAGTGTGTTGTGGCAATGTGATATCATATTTTCTTCAACTTTGGACAACATAGTTTGTAGCATGTCACAATTTTGGGTCTTGTGGAATATTTCACGCACATTATATCAAGGGCCAAAACATTGTGACAAAGTCTTTTGAGAAAACTCAATCAAGGCATAGTTGTAGAATTTGTAACTTAGTAAGAATGCCACTTTGTAATAACTTGAATTACTTGCATCATCTTAAATTATTTTATAATGAAATGCCATGAAGCAAATGAAATTAACCAAGTATAGAAAATACTTAGAAAATTTTCAAAGTCTTGCAAAGTTGGATTTTTGATTCTCTTGACTTCTTAATGATCAAGCTTGATATTTTTGAATGTCTTGATGAAATTTGATCTTTGGGTTGTAATGTTGACCAAAAAGTCAAAGTTTGACTTTCCAGTATGCAATTGACCATTTTGCCCTTGTGCCAATTTCAAGCCTAAATTGATGTATCAGTGCTACAAACTTGACGTCTTAGAATATCTTGTGAGCAAATACTTGAAAAATGAGAGGGAAAATTTTGGGGTACAACAGATAGCAACATCTAAAGAAGGAGGAAAAGCATATCTAAGACCTTTTGAGTAGGTAGGTTCGCTCTTAGTTACTCACTTGCTCACAACAAAAACATTTTATACACTAAACACTCTCATTTTGAAACACTTTTGAAAGCAACACTTTGTACGCGTTCTTATAGAAACGAGAGCCATTACAAAGAAAACCATTTTCAAAACCACTTCTAAAAACACATCTCACAAACACATCTTTGAACTATTTTCGAAACAAACACTTTGTATGCATTCTTATAGAAACGAGAATCATTACAAAGTTACATTTTCAAAATACTTTCCAAACCCACACAACAAGCACATTCAAACAATATCAAGTGATCTAGCAAGTAACTAAGAGCCCATTGAAAACCATGGATGAAAAGGGTGTTAATACCTTCCCTTTTCATAATCTACCCCCCGAACTCAAGAAAACATCTCTAAAGGTCTTTCCTGTGCTTTTTCACCTTTCCTTTTTGGATAAAATAAAATTCGGTTGCGACTCTTGCTAAACTGTTACATTTGCGAACACAAAACACAAAACAATCAATTCAGTTCTCCCACCACATCGCAACCCCGCACAGTTTCCACAATGTATTGCTACTTACCTATAAGGTATCCCCAAATCCGAGTAGAGGATTCAAACCCAAGCAAAGAACCATAATGTAAAGCATACAAGTCAAACAATGAAAGCAAGTAAATGTGATCTAACCCTAAGGTAACCCCACTTTTAGAATTATCCCCAGCAGAGTCGCCAGTTCTGTGATATAGTGGGAGAACTGACTTGATGTTTTTGTGTTTGATCGCAAATGTTGCGGTTAGCAAGAGTCGCCACCGACTTTTCTTTTATCCAAAAGGAAAGGTGAAAAAGCACAGGAAAGACCTTTGAGATTATTTCTTGAGTTCGGGGGGTAGATTATAAAAAGGGAAGGTATTAGCACCCTTTTTATCCATGGTTTTCCATGGGCTCTTAGTTACTTGCTAGATCACTTGCTTTTATTTGAATGTGCTTGTGGTGTGGATTTTGAAAGTATTTTGAAAATTTAACTTCATAATGATTCATGTTTCTATAAGAACGCATACAAAGTGTTTGTTTCAAAAAATGATTCAAAAAAGTGTTTGCGAGATGTGTTTTTGAAAGTGATTTTGAAAAGGTGCCTTTGTAATAATTCTCGTCTCTATAAGAACGCATACAAAATGTTGTCTTTTATAAATGTTTCAAAGTGAAAGTGTTGGTGTATAGAATTTTGTTGTTGTGAGCAAGCAAGCAATTAGGAACTAATCTACCTACTCAAAAGGTCTTAAATGTTCTTTTCCTCCTCCTTTAGGTGTTGCTATCTTACCATTGATTTGGTGAGAAGCCCCATCGTTGGATGTGAAGGGACGGGCGTGGGTCATCGTATAGTCATAGAAGGCAACCTATGGATGTTTTAGCAATGTCGTTTAGGGAATAGATCATTTACCAAAGGCAAAATCGAGGGTCATCGAGGGACTACGATCTTTTATCGAGGGTCTTTGCTAAAATGCCCATGTTCAAGGGACATGACTATTTTTTCCGATATGCAACAAGTGAGATTACCCTAAGGTGTGCATATGTGTAAAGTGTGTTTGATTGCATGCATTTTGTCTTGATTAGGGTTCTCTGTTTTTTGATTTCATGTCTTGCTATACACACCCTAATTACTAGTAATATATGAAAGCAATAAAAAGTGCGGAAAGTAAATGTCCAACGCTATTACAATCATTAGGGGGATGGGGTGTACAGATTTACAAATGGGGATTGAAAATAAAATGAAATTAAGTCCTAAGTTACTGTTACAACCATATTGAATGGATAAGAATGTACAAGAAATGTAAAATGAACTTGTTTTGCTTAAGAAAAGAGATAAGTTTTGTTTAAGAAAATATTTTTGATCTTTTTGTTTTAAGAAATAAAATAAAGCATGTAAAATGTAAAATGTTTTTGGTGTTTTGGATTAGTGAAAATAGAAATAATAGCAAAAATAGTAAGAAAAAATAAAATAGAATCAGCGCATTGCTGAACTAAAAGAGATCAGAAGTTCTGACTCTGGCGTGCTGCAAAAACAGAAATCATATCAGTAGAAATAGGTAGAGTTAAAAGTTCTGGGTCCGCTGGGAACAAAGAAGATTTCGGAAGTTCTGATGCCACTGGCAGAACTTCGTCTCCCTCTCCATGCTAGTCAGAACATCTGCAACTTAGTCATTTCTCAACAGAACAGAAGATGCACATATAGCAGTTATGACAAGTTTCATAATGTTTCAGAAATAAGAGACATCAGAACTATAAATCAGAAGCAAGCATGAATTTACTAATCCTAATTTTGAGTCCTAATTTCTTCAAAAAGTTCTGAACTCAAATTCTCCCTACTTAGGCAGGCAAATACATGAAACCTCAGAATATGTACAGCATCAGAATAAGGATGTCTACATTGTATTTTTGAACATGCAAATCTAACAATGTTTAAGTAATATGATAAGCGTCAGTAGAATCTTACCTTGCAGCTGGAAAATGTTATGTGAACTAGAGTCTGATTCTGATAGCTTGTGATGTTCTGACCAGCTTCCTCACGTGTTCAGCAGGCTAGAAACCTTTGAATGGATGGAAAATTCTGGAACAGCCAAAGAGCAAAGTTCAGACTTCTTTGAAGTGGATATTGATGGAGGGTATATGACAGTATGAACACGGAAGTTAGGATGGTTTCTAAATGTATATCAAAAACTGTATGGATGGTTCTGATCAAGAAACACTTGAGGAAAAATGGAGTTTGAATGCAATAATCAAAATCTAACAGGTTTTGTATTTTTGTGTTTGCAGTTTTGGACTCTTGGAATTTTAGCAGGGGTTCAAGGCTTTTTCTTTCTTCAATTTTTCGACCTCTTTACAGTTGCTAATGGCTTTCAATTTATAGGAAAAGATCTTGTAGCTTGGAGAGTACAACCATAACATGCTAGGGTGCTGCCTTGTTCTTGAAGAAAGTATGGTGGTTAACAGCGCCTAAGCTGGAATTGTAAGCAGGAATTAAGGAAAGGTAACCTCAAAAGAAAAAGTAACGGATGGGCCCAACACACTCTTGTACAAGAGTTTGCTTTTCCAAGACAGTAATGGTACTTCTATGCCACACGTGGGGAAATCCTTTGAACAAAGACCCAAAAGTGGTTGTGAGCATTAAATGATGATGAGATTGATCAAACCAGAAATCCTGCAACGTGAGATTCTGCATCATTGCTTAATTCTGGATCAGAAGTTCAGCTTCAGCGTGACTTAGAATAGACATCCAACTTCTGATCTTTGTATCTCCTTGCTCCAGCATGTTCTGAAGGAGCTCTCAGACTTTCCAGGAAGCTTGCAGCATGCTTTGTAACCTTCTTTGAATTACCCTTACAAACTCTGACTGAACCTTTGTGAAAATTGGCCCAGAAGTTCTGACCAAACTCTGTCTTGAAAGTGTCCAGAATTTGTTGAGTGCTTTAGTTTCATGGACGTGTCTTTGAACATTTATAACTTGAAATTCCAACATTTCCAGAAGAAGTTCTGTTTTGTAATATTTTAGGCCTTATTGAGATCTAAAACTCTTGAGTTAGAAATTATTCCAGAATCCGCTTGCATCATGGTGATAATCTGATAAAAAGTTATGAGCTTGTCATATTTCTTAAACACTTAGAAAAATTCTAAGTATTTAGAATTTTGACTTTTCCAAAATAATTGTCTTTTGAATTTCTTGATGAAACAAACTTCATATTTCAACATGTCTTGATGAAATATGGTCCTTGAAACTTGATTTTGATCAAAAGTCAAAGTTTTACTTTTCAATGCGCAAATGACCATTTTACCCTTGTGAATGACTTTCTTGGAAAATTTGTAATTCAAGGCTTGAAATTGGATGAAAGCAAACCTGAGGGTCCAGGGTGATCTTTTTTGAGAAATTTCTTGAGAAATGAGAGGGCAAATTTTGGGGTACAACAGCTGCCCCTGTTCAATCTTCTTAAACCTGAAGAGTTAGATTGGCAGATCCGCCATTCATGACTTGACGGTGGAAGATGATTGGACACTAGAGTGCCCAGAAATTTGCACTCGATGATATGGTGATTGATTATGTAGGAAATGGGCTTAAAGATTTCATTCAAAAGTGATTGTTGACAAAAATTTGAAGAAGTATCAGAATAAATCTCTGGTTGATTTATACTGAAATAGTGGATGCGTTAGGTTGAGTACCAGAATAATATCCATAAATGGATTGTATCTGACTCGTATTTGAAATTTGTCTTTAAATGAGTATCAGTATGGCATCCGTATCTGAAGCGTATCTGAATTGTATCTGAAAGCTAAAACTGAATGAGTATCAGGATGGCATCCATATCTGGTGCGTATCTGAACTGTATTTGAAAGCTTAATCTGAATGAGCATTAGGATGGCATCCGTATCTGGTGTGTGTCTAAACTGTATCTGAAAGCTCAGCAGGATGAAGAAGGAATGTTGGATGATTACTACCTCAGCAGAATGATGAAGGAATCTTAGACGATTAACACCTCAGCAGAATGATGAAGGACTTTTATCTGTTGATTGATCTTTCCTGAAAAGGTAAAGAGTTAGTTGTATGCAATGTCAAGATGTATGCATTGCATAATGATGAGATTTGTGTTATGTGAATTTTTCATGCATATGCTATGAATTTTGTTGAAATGTAATCTTGTCTTGGAAAATAAATCCTTCACAGTGTTTTTTGAGAAGGGAACTACTATTTGGTCGAAATCCAGGCTTCGCAGCACCTTATACTGTTATCTGGTTGAAATCCAGGCTTCACAGTGTTTTTGGAGAAGGGAACTACTATCTGGTCGAAATCCAGGCTTCGCAGCACCTTATACTGTTATCTGGTTAAAATCCAGGCTTCATGGTGTTTTTTGAGAAGGGAACTACTATCTGGTCAAAATTCAGGCTTCGCAGCACCTTATACTGTTATCTGTTCGAAATCCAGGATTCACAGTGTTTTGCTGGGGAGGGAACTACTATCTGGTTGAAATCCAGGCTTCATAGCACCTTATACTGTTATCTGCTCGAAATCTAGGCTTCATAGTGTTTTTTGAGAAGGGAACTACTATCTGGTCAAAATACAGGCTTCGCAACACCTTATACTGATATCTGGTTGAAATCCAGGCTTCATAGTGTTTTGCTGAGGAGGGAACTACTATTTGGTCGAAATCTAGGCTTCACAACACCTTATACTGTTATCTGGTCAAAATCCAGGCTTCATAGTGTTTTTTGATAAGGGAACTACTATCTGGTCAAAATCCAGGCTTCGCAGCACCTTATACTGTTATCTGGTCAAAATCCAGGCTTCACAGTGTTTGAAGAAGTGAACTACTATCTGGTTAAAATCCAGGCTTTGCAGCACCTTATACTGTTATCTGGTCGAAATCCAGGCTTCACAGTGTTTTTGGAGAAGGGGACTACTATCTGGTCGAAATCCAGGCTCCGCAGCACCTTATACTATTTATCTGGTCGAAATCCAGGCTTCACAGTGTTTTTGGAGGAGGGAACTACTATATGGTCGAAATCTAGGCTTCACAGCACCTTATACTATTATCTGGTCGAAATCCAGGCTTCACAGTGTTTTTGGAGAAGGGAACTACTATCTGGTCTAAATCCAAGCTTCGCAACACCTTATATTGTTATCTGGTCGAAATCCAGGCTTCACAACACCTTATACTGTTATCTGGTTGAAATCCAGGCTTCATAGTGTTTGAAGAAGTGAACTACTATCTGGTCGAAATCCAGGCTTCACAGGACCTTATACTGTTATCTGGTCGAAATCCAGACATCCTAGTGTTTTTGGAGAAGGGGACTACTATCTGGTCGAAATCCAGGCTTCGCAACACCTTATACTGTTTATCTGGTCAAAATCCAGGCTTCACAGTTTTTGCTGGGGATTATAGAGTATTCTATTGGGAAAGAGGAGTTGTGGTCCTCTGATTTGTAGTAGTCGGAGAGGCAAACTCAAGCTGGGGGATCTTGCCATTTGTTGGGGAAATAAACCCTATTGCTCAATCTGTTGGAGAGGCGACGACTTCACTGGCAGAAATCCTCGAGGATTCTTGAAGTCGACTTAGGTGGGAAGAGGTTTTCAGAGATTGAAAATCTGACTGGGGAATCATCCTATGAGAAGGATTTTGGGGAGATTTGTCACTGCCCCTAGAAGTGAGTGTTTGTGGCACTGCCAGGAAATGTTTGACTATATGTAACCCTTTGCTGAGATTGGCGTTCAATGCCCCAAGTAAAGGAGATGGAGACCTGCCCCTGGTTATTCTGTACTTCTTGAGAGATTTCTTAGAATCTTGACTGGACTGTCCCAGGTGTGCTTGGATAGTGACATGTCATGCCTCCTTGTTTATAGGAGATTTGTCATTGGAAGTGTCATCCCACTTGAAGTGATTGAGAGAGCTTTCGTTCACTAGATATTCGTTGTGTGAATTTCTCCACTGTCAAACAAATAGCCATATGCAAACAGTGATATTCAAGTAATGCAATGTTTATGTTTGTCTTGAAATTTTTAAAAATGCGTTTTAGCAAGTAATGAAATTTTGTAAGAAAAATTCAACTCATGACTTAGAGTAAAGCTCTACAGGAGTCAGGATACCTTTTGTAACAGTATGCTTTCGAACTAACCCATGCTTCAATTAGGACTTTTGAAGGGTTGTAATGTGGCTTGGTTCACGATTTAATAAACAAAGGATAAAGGCTCAAAACGTATTTGTACCCACCCGCTCTTCGTGACGTTCTTCAGTCCTAAACTCAGTTAATTGCGTGTTTAGACTCTAATTGAGTCTGGAATGACGTTTTGGTGATAGTTCAGACAAGTTAAGTTTGTCGGAAGGCAGTCATTTTTGCAACATTTTTTTTCATGTTGTGGAGGATTTATAGTGACCTCTTTCTTTTGATTTGTTTTCCCGACTGTTCTTGTTTTGAGATTACGGTCAGCGGGATGCCCCAATTTTTCTTAAGTCTCCTTTGTAGGTTTTGACTTAGTGGGATTTTCTTTTTTTGAGAGATAATGACTGCCTATGTGATAGGGAACCATCACCATCTTTTGATTCCAGAGGAATGTTTTTGATTTCATTCGTTGTATTACGAGATGAGAGTTTGCGGCTAAACGCGCGTTTGAATCAACTGAGAGACTGTCCTGCCCCGGGTTTTGATTAAAGGTTTCAATTTGTGTAAGAAAGAAAACTTCTACTTATTTGGCTCAAAGGGGTTGACTAGGGATTATCTTCCTTATAACTCCAGTGTTTAGGATTTGAAAGAACGCCTGTACATCGTCAGCAAGGTCTGTTCAAAAGCATACTGTATGAGATTATGGCATTGTTTTCGTTATCCTCCCTCCAAAGGCTTATAACTTTTAGCAAGAGTTGAATGTCATAAAGAGATCAAAAAGCATAGTTGAAATATAATAAAAGCGAATGGATGAATTCAATACAAACATATGCAATGCATTAATGAAACAAAGTTTGACATTAATAGATAATTTGTTTGAATAAAAAAAGAGATTACAATTGAAAATTCAAATGAACGGAAAATTTCCTCGCCTAGATCGTTGCTTCATGTGGATGTCCTTGAGGGGTGATAGAAGAGTTCCAACTGATCGTCTTGTGTAAACTCCAACACTCTTTCGTCAATTAGGTCTTGAATCTTGTTCTTCAGAGCCCAACAATCGTTCGTGTCATGACCGGGACCGTCGGAATGGTAAGCACACCTCTCTTTGGGACGGTAACTAGGAGCAGCAATGTTAGGATTCCCAAGAGGAACCTTTAATGTAATTGGCTCTATCTTCAACAGGTGTTGTAGCACCTGAGCTAGCGACATGTCAATCCTGGTAAATTGTCTCTTAGGTGCGACCTCCTTGCACTGATTCTTTTGTTGTTGTTGGCGAGGTTGTTGTTGGAGCCGTGAGGTAGTAGCAAATTGGGAAGGTCTTCCGGCCTCTTGTCTCATGGGAGGCTGAGTAGTGACTTGATTTCCAATCCTGGTTTTTTGCCCCGTATGGTTGCAACCGTCTTGACGAAGTTGGTTGACAAGAACTTTTAGCTCTCCTTGTCCTTGAGCCAGATTTTGGATAAGAGCCATCTGGCTCAGCAGTTGTCCCATCATTTGGACCTTCATTGTGACTATCTCAGTTTGTAGCCGCTCCAATTGGTCATCTCTGTCGTCCCCAAGATTTCCCATGATTATTCCCCTGGTGAGGAGAGCTTTCACCTCTTCTTGTCCCTTGGACAGATTCAAGAACATCTCTTGAAGTTGGGCATTTTGATCCTGGATGCCCTTCACCGTTTGTTCCATATCCATCTTACTGAAATAAAAAGTAGAAAGATAAGGAGATCTGTATGGGAGAAACCTATCATGATATGATGCATGATATATGGATGCATGATTTCAAGGATCTCGCGGGGTAAACACAAGAAAAAGTTAGAAGTTGAACTTTGATCAACAACTTTTTTTTGGAGAACTTTGTATCAGTGGATGTCCTTCCACGGGAATTAAGCTTACCATGCCAAGTGGGTTGTAGCCATTGACTCAAGTTTGTTGTACTTGATTTTTTGACGACATTTGGTTAGAGGAAAATAAATCCTCTCCCCCCTTGATAAACGTCTGGTTCAACGTGACCCTGCATCAAAGACCCTTGAGATCTTTGAAATGCTATGGTTCAATGTTATTGAAAATGCTATGGTATGATGTCATGATGTTATGTACAAATTATGCAAAGTAAGCAAGTTTATATGCACACAAAGAAGACAAAACCTTAGGTTTAGGCTTGCATGGAGTCTCATAGGTAAGTACCCTCTTGAAGTTTAGTTGGCTCAAACCTGTCCTAGTAATAGTAACCGGGTTCTAAGGAGCTCAATATCACTGGTTTGTTTCCTTGAGCATTGTCTCAGCACAAGCCTCTTTAATGGCGACCAAAATATCTCAAAAATCCCAAACCTCAATGAGTGTAGTATCGAGTATCTACCAACTTCGGAATGCACCAAAGTCGGTCATCTCACTACGTCCTAAAGGCCGAGTTGGTCAAGTAAAGGTTCTAAAAGTTTATTAGTGCTTCATGACATCACTCAGCGGCCCCGTATTCTCCTTGATTAACTCAAGGGCTACCGATACCCATAAATATGTCGCACTAACATAACTATTGCTTAGACCATGTCAGTATACCCCACATAGTTTCCACAACGTATTGCTACTTACCTATACGGTATCCCCAAATCTGGGTAGAGGATTCAAACCCAAGAAAAGAACCATAATTTAAAGCATACAAGTTAAACAATGAAATCAAGTAAATGTGATCTAACCTTAAGGTAACCCCACTTTTAGAATTATCCCCAGCAGAGTCACCAGTTCTGTGATACGGTGGGAGAAATGACTTGAAGTTTTTGCGCTTGATCGCAAATGTTGCGGTTAGCAAGAGTCGCCACCGACTTTTCTTTTATCCAAAAGGAAAGGTGAAAAAGCACATGAAAGACCTTTGAGATTATTTCTTGAGTTCGGGGGGTAGATTATAAAAAGGGAAGGTATTAGCACCCTTTTATCCATGGTTTTCCATGGGCTCTTAGTTACTTGCTAGATCACTTGCTTTTATTTGAATGTGCTTGTGTTGTGGATTTTGAAAGTATTTTGAAAATGTAACTTCGTAATGATTCTCGTTTCTATAAGAACGCATACAAAGTGTTTGTTTCAAAAAATGATTCAAAAAAGTGTTTGTGAGATGTGTTTTTGAAAGTGATTTTGAAAAGGTGTCTTTGTAATGATTTTCGTATCTATAAGAACGCATACAAAATGTTGTCTTTTGAAAATGTTTCAAAGTGAAAGTGTTGGTGTATAGAATGTTTTTGTTGTGAGCAAGCAAGAAACTAGGAGCGAATCTACCTACTCAAAAGGTCTTAGATGTTCTTTTCCTCCTCCTTTAGGTGTTGCTATCTTACCATTGATTTGGTGAGAAGCCCCATCGTTGGATGTGAAGGGACGGGCGTGGGTCATAGTATAGTCATAGAAGGCAACCTATGGATGTTTTATCAATGTTGTTTAGGGACTAGATCGTTTACCAAAGGCAACATCGAGGGTCATCGAGGGACTACGATCTTTTATCGAGGGTCTTTGCTAAAACGCCCATGTTCGAGGAACATGACTATTTTTTCCGATAGGCAACAAGTGAGATTACCCTAAGGTGTGCATATGTGCAAAGTGTGTTTGATTGCATGCATTTTGTCTTGATTAGGGTTCTCTATTTATTGATTTCATGTCTTGCCATACACAGCCTAATTACTAGCAATATATGAAAGCAATAAAAAGTGCGGAAAGTAAATATCCTACGCTATTACAATCGTTAGGGAGATGGGGTGTACAGATTTACAAATGGGGATTGCAAATAAAATAAAATTAAGTCCTAAGTTACTATTACAATCATATTGAATGGATAAGAATGTACAAGAAATGTAAAATGAACTTGTTTTGTTTAAGAAAAGAGATAAGTTTTGTTTAAGAAAATATTTTTCATCTTTTTGTTTTAAGAAATAAAATAAAGCATGTAAAATGTAAAATGTTTTTGGTGTTTTGGATTAGTGAAAATAGATGTAATAGCAAAAATAGTAAGGAAAAAGAAAATAGAATCAGCGCATTGCTGAACTAAAAGAGATCAGAAGTTCTGACTCTGGCGTGCTGCAAAAACAGAAATCATATTAGTAGAAATAGGTAGAGTCAAAAGTTCTGGGTCCGCTGGGAACAAAGAAGATTTCAGAAGTTCTGATGCCACTGGCAGAACTTCGTCTCCCTCTCCATGCTAGTCAGAACATCTGCAACTTAGTCATTTCTCAACAGAACAGAAGATACGCATATAACAGTTATGGCAAGTTTCATAATGTTTCAGAAACAAGAGATATAAGAACTATAAATCAGAAGCAAGCATGACTTTCTAATCCTAATTCTGAGTCCTAATTTCTTCAAAAAGTTATGAACTGAAATTCTCCCTACTTAGGTAGGCAAATACATGAAACCTCAAAATATGTACAGCATTAGAATAAGGATGTCTACATTGTATTTTTGAACATTCAAATCTAACAATGTTTAAGTAATATGAAAAGAGTCAGCAGAAGCTTACCTTGTAGCTGGAAAATGTTCTGTGAACTAGAGTCTGATTCTGATCGCTTGTGATGTTCTGACCACCTTCCTCACGTGGTTAGCAGGCTAGAAACCTTTGAATGGCTGGAAAATTCTGGAACAGCCAAAGGGAAAAGTTCTGACTTCTTTGAAGTGGATATTGATGGAGGGTATATCACAGTCTGAACACGGAAGTTAGGATGGTTTCTAAATGTATATCAGAAACTGTATGGATGGTTCTGATCAAGAAACACTTGAGAAAAAATGGAGTTTGAATGCAAGAATCAAAAGCTAACAGGTTTTGTATTTTTGCATTTGTAGTTTTGGACTCTTGGAATTTTAGCAGGGGTTCAAGGCTTTTTCTTTCTTCAATTTTTCGACATCTTTACAGTTTCCAATGGCTTTCAATTTATAGGAAAAGATCTTGTAGCTTGGAGAGTACAACCATAACATGCTAGGGCGCTGCCTTGTTCTTGAAGCAAGTATGGTGGTTAGTAGCTTTAGCAGCGCTTAAGTTGGAATTGTAAGCAGGAATTAAGGAAAGGTAACCTCAAAAGCAAAAGCAACGCATAGGCCCAGCACACTCTTGTACAAGAGTTTGCTTTTCCAAGACAATAATGGTACTTCTATGCCACACGTGGGGAAATCCTTTGAACAAAGACCCAAAAGTGGTTGCGAGCATTAAATGATGATGAGATTGATCAAACCATAAATCCTACAACGTGAGATTCTGCATCATTGCTTAATTCTGGATCAGAAGTTCAGCTTCAGCATGACTTAGAATAGACATCCAACTTCTGATATTTGTATCTCCTTGCTCCAGCATGTTCTAAAGGAGCTCTCAGACTTTCTAGGAAGCTTGCAGCATGCTTTGTAACCTTCTTTGAATTACCCTTGCAAACTATGACTAAACCTCTGTGAAAACTGGCCTTGAAGTTATGGCCAAACTCTGTCTTGAAAGTGTCCAGAATTTGCTGAGTGCTTTAGTTTCATGGACGTGTCTTTGAACATTTATAACTTGAAATTCCAGCATTTCCAGGAGAAGTTCTATTCTGTAATATTTTAGGTAGGTCTTATTGAGATCTAAAACTCTTGAGTTAGAAATTATTCCAGAATCATCTTGCATCTTGGTGATAATCCGATTAGAAGTTCTGAGCTTGTCATATTTCTTAAACACTTAGAAAAATTCTAAGTATTTAGAATTTTGACTTTTCTAAAATAATTTTATCTTTTGAATTTCTTGATGAAACAAACTTCATATTTCAACATGTCTTGATGAAATATGGTCCTTGAAACTTGATTTTGATCAAAAGTCAAAGTTTGACTTTTCAATGCGTAAATGACCATTTTACCCTTGTGAATGACTTTCTTGTAAAATTTGTAATTCAAGGCTTGAAATTGGATGGAAGCAAACCTGAGGGTCCAGGGTGATCTTTTTGAGAAATTTCTTGAGAAATGAGAGGGAAAATTTTGGGGTACAACATATCCATTTTGGAGATCAACCAAGTAGTGTGATTCAACATATATTGCGGTAAACGCTTTGTTGCCCAGGCCAAAGCATAACATGTCTTTTCCAGCATGGAATACCGCGACTCATAATCAGTGAATTTTTTACTGAGATAATAAATGGAGAACTCCTTCTTCCCTGTTTCATCCTGTTGTCCCAGAGTACAACCCATGGATTTATCAAACACTGTCAGATACATAATCAAAGGTCTTCCTTCTACAGGAGGGAGCAAGATAGGAGGTTCAAGCAGATATTATTTAATAATTTCAAATGCCCTTTGGCAGTCACCCATCTACACACAACCTTTATCTTTCTTTAACAACTTAAAGATCGCTTCATATGTTGCAGTCATATGGGAAATGGATCTAGAAATATAATTCAAACGCCCAAGGAACCCTCTGACTTGTTTTTCAGTTCTTGGTGCTGGCATCTCTTGAGTTGCTTTGACTTTATCAGGGTCAACTTCAATTCCTTTTTGGCTAACAATGAAACCCAACAATTTCCCTGATCGAACACCGAAGGTGCATTTATTTGGATTCAAGCGGAGACGATACTTCCTCAAATGCTGAAACAACTTTAACAAATCTTCTTTATGCCCTCCTTTAGTCTGGGATTTGATGATCATATCATCAACATATACTTCAATTTCCTTGTGCATTAGATCATGGAATAGGGTTGTCATAGCCCTCTGGTACATTGCACCAGCGTTCTTCAACCCGAAGGGCATCACTCTGTAACAGAATGTTCCCCAGGGTGTGATAAACGTTGTTTTTTCCATATCCTCCGGAGCCATTCTTATTTGATTATACCCGGAAAATCCGTCCATAAACGAGAATACTTTGAATTTTGATGTGCTATCCACTAACATATCAATGTGTGGCAATGGAAAATCATATTTTCGACTAGCTTTATTTATATCTCTGTAATCTATGCACATGCAGACTTTTCCGTCTTTTTTCGATATTGGGACAATATTGGCAATCCATTGAGGATACACCGACGTCACAAGAAAACCAGCATTAATCTACTTTAGAACCTCTTCTTTGATTTTTACTGCCATATCTGGGTGAGTTCTTCTCAACTTCTATTTGATTGGCGGACATTCTGGCTTCAATGGCAAACGATGCTCTACGATATCTGTATCTAGACCAGGCATATCTTGGTAAGACCAAGAAAAAATATCCATATACTCTTTCAACAGTTCAATCAACCTGCTCTTCACATCAGGATGCAACAATGCTCCAACCTTGACTTCCTTCGGATCTTCTTCTGAACCCAAATTGACACTTCCAATGGCTCTTTATATGGCTGAATTACATTTTCCTCGTGCTCAAGAAACCGCGAGACCTCTTCTGGAATCTCATCATAATCTTCTTCTTCATCCCCAAACACAGGACACTCAAAGTTGGGAGAGGGTGCAAGGTCATTGTATTCAACAGGTTTTTTAATTAATCTACACATATGATTTATGATTGCTTTTAGAAACTGACAAATATAACAAGTGATTATGCAAATTGAAGTTCAGTTATTATTTATTTTGAAAGGTTTTTTTTATTACCAGTTTCCAAGAAAAAGTAGAAAATAAAGACACAATTTGGGAAACAAAGACAACTTTCATTATTAATTTTAAAATCACAGCAAACAGATAAGCCCTACAACATTAATACTTCCACCTTGGGCAGAGTGAAAGCTTTTTGAAAAATATTAACAAAGTGAATTACTTTGAAACATGTATGCAAGAGGGAACATCAATGGTGATCCAGTTCTGAACCCTAACTTCGTGCATCACATAATTCGGCATTTTCTGCTCTGCTTCATCTTCCACAACGACATTGATCCCAAAAACAGTTGGATGAAGATAACCTCCACTACGGAAAATGTCTGGATATTTTCCTGTAGCAGACTTCGGCTTCATGCTCTTACCTTTGTCATTCTTAAAAGAGAACCCCAAGGCGGCTCTGTTCTTGTTCATAGGTGGTTCCACGATTTGTCCCCATACCTCACTGTGACCATTACGCACAACCTATTGCGCATCCTTCAGCGAAACCATGGAATTCTCATTTCCACTTATGTTGTCAATGGATAAGGCTTGGAATTGGGTTCTAACAACAGCTTCATCCGCTTCTACAATGCTGAAAGAGGACAAATGAGATATCAATAATGCATGTTCCCCATTTATGATCACTACTTTCCCTTCACGTACAAACTTTATCTTCTGGTGTAAAGTTGAAGTGACAGCCCCTGCTTCATGTATCCATGGCCGTCCCAACAAGCAACCATAAGCGGGAACAATGTCTATTACCTGGAAAGTTATTTGAAACAAATGTGGTCCTATATGAATAGGCAAGTCCACTTCACCGATGACAGATTTCCTTGACCCATCAAACGCTTTCACAATGATGCCACTAGGGCACATAGGCGTTCCTTGATAGTTCAACTTCATAAGCATACTCCTCGGTATAACATTCAACGCGGATCCATTATCAATCAGCACATTGGATAGTTAATCATTCTTGCAGTTCATAGAGATGTGGAGGGCCAGGTTGTGATTCCTTCCTTCATCTGGCAGTTCGTCATCGCAGAAACTCAACTTATTACACAACGTAATGTTTCCTACTACGCTGCTGAATTGGTCTATTGGCATATCACTCTCCACAAAAGCTTGGTCCAGTACTCTCATCAAGGATTCTCTGTGAGAAGATAAGTTCATCAATAAAGCCAAGATAGATATTTTTGAAGGAGTCTGCAGTAGCTGATCTATAATTTTGTAGTCGCTCATCTTGACTATCTTCAAAATATGGTCCACTTATTTCTCTAACGTAGCTCCGCTAGTCTCACCCGAAGCCTTCTTGGGTTCAACGTTCTCAACAATTTTCTTTCCAGCACCAACATCTCTTCGAACAACTGGCGTAAACATACGACCGCTGCGGGTCACCCTACTATTTTCAACTATATTTCCAACATCAGGCATTGGCTGGATAGGAACCTCCACTCTATCCTCTAAGATTGTAGCGTTATATTTGTTAGGCACAACCTTATCTGACTTGTAGGGGATAAGACCCGGCAAACTAATCACCAATGGGGTGATAGTTGGCTTGCTGTGATACTCAACTTCAAAATGGGGGGTGCACCAAAACAAGGCACAATGACGTTTACCCCTCTTCAACAAAATCAGTCATTAATAAGTCATTTCTGGAAAATAAGTCTTTGTCTGAAGAGAAATACTCATATGCAGAGGCATACTCTTCATTGGACTCTTCTTCAGTCAAACAAACCTCAACCATATCAACTTCATGGTAATCATCCCTCTGGCTTGTGACCTTAATAGTTCCATTTTATAACAACAACTGAACACCCTTCTTCACGATTGAACATCCTCGGGAATCTCGACAACAAACTAGGCAAGATCCATATTGGTGTTCCACCTGACCAGCCGTATGGAAGAAGGTAGCATGCAACTTTACGAGGTCCTCATTCATATCTCTACATCAAAAATTCTGAATTCACCAGGATGTCCAGAAACCATATTCACTTCCTCTTCATACTCTTCCCTAGGCCTGATTATGTGGATGAGGCCCCCATCCATCATCTCATGTAAATCAGCCTTTATCTTATCTCAACCCTGTATGTCTATACTGCAAATAGCACAACCGGAATGGTCACGCGTATAGTAGCTAAATTCACAGAGGTCTGCATTCATTATCACCAAATCTGCTCTAACCTGATTAACATCAAAAATCCGGAAGTCGCCTGGACAACCGGCCACAATATTCACAGCATTTACTCCCCCCGTGCTTTGGTAGAGGATTATCTTTCACATTAGGTCCCACGTCCTTGAAAGATAGAACACCATACTTTACCAATTTATGTACCTCGGTCTTCAAAGGATAACAATTCTCAACATTATGCCCTGGTGCTCCCTAATGAAAAGCACGTGTTTGGTTTGCCTTGTAATACCAAGGCAATGGTGACGGTATGGCGGGAGGTGGTCGGGTTTGAACCAACTTCTTCTGAATCAATGCCGATAGTAGCTCATTATAGCTTATGGGAATAGGGTCATAATTCTCCCTTCTCTGATTATACCCTTGATTCCCCTACTGAGACGGTCTCTGATAAGCAACAGTAGTTGGAGTGGCATTCATAACGGGAGTAACAGAGGCGACTTGCTGATGACGCTGATAATTCCTTCTAAGAGTGTTTACCCTCCTTTCTTGTATAACAACATTTTCATCTCCTTCTTTCTTCTTGGTAAACCCATAAGATGTCTTCTTCACACCCCCAGATCCTTCACTCTTTGTTAAACGACCCTCTCTCACAGCCTCTTCTAAGAGGATCCCCATTACTACCATTTCAGTAAAGTCACTTGGCGCGCTTGCTACCATCCTCTCGTAGTAGAAAGCACCCAACATCTTCAAGAAAATCTTAGTCATCTCCTTCTCTTCCATGGGAGGAATCACTTGGGCGGCTACCTCACGCCATCTTTGTGCGTATTTTTGAATGATTCCCTGTCTTTCTGAACCATGGCCCTAAGTTGATCACGGTCAGGCGCCATGTCCATGTTGTATTGGTATTGTTTGATGAATGCTTCTCCCAAGTCATTAAAAGTATGGATGTTGGCGCTGTCCAAACTCATATACCACTTCAGCGCAACACCGGTCAAACTATCCTGAAAAAAGTGAATCAGCAGACGCTGATCATCAGTATGGGTAGACATTCTTCTCACGTACATCACCAGATGAGCACGAGGGCAAGTGTTTCCCTTGTACTTCTCAAACTCCGGGACCTTAAACTTAGCAGGTATCTTAACATTCGGGACCAAACATAGCTCGTTCACATTCTGCCCAAATAGCTATTTTCCCCTGAGGGCCTTCATCTCTCTCTGCACCTTGTCAAACTCCTCTTGAAAATCATCCATTCTATCATAAAGAACCAAGTCTTCACTCGGTGGAGGGAAAGGACGACACACATCATCATTAACAAACGAAACCATATTCACCGAAGGAGGTGCAACAGGAACATGTACCACAGAAGGTGCAGGAGTAACAATAGTCTGAACAACTGGAGTATCTTGGGGACCAAGATTGAAACCTTCATGTGCAAAATTCTCTGGCATTCCCCATGGATAACCTTGGGGCATGTGATTCTTAACAACAACTGGAGTAGCAGATACGGGAACAGTCGGAACTTCAGTAGTTGCCTTTGTTGGTTGAGGTTGAGCACTTGGTGGATGATTCTGAGCAGCCACCAGAGCTTCCATCAGAGTAGTCAGATTGGCCATGCCGGCCTTCAAAGCAGAAACTTGCTCGCGCAGCTCGCGATTCTCTTGTTCTAAGTTGTCCATCTTCTTTTTGAAATTAGCCCGAGTGTTGTAGTGATGAGTCAGCTTGCTGAACAAAGTAAAGAAGCTTGGTAAGAAACCTGGATATGCATAACAAATGCAAGAAATATGTGCAATATGATGCGTGATATGCAATGCACATGGTTATTTTTAATTTGTTATTTAATATCTCAAGGGATTCATCGATTTATAGACATATTGGAAACATCAAAGGAATACTGAATTTTTTTATTATAATAACTCCAAAATGGATTACAAGTTTTAATGATCCCAAGTACAAGATGAAAATAAAGTCTAAAACCCTGAGAAATAAAACTGATGGAGATCACTCTATACGCTGACGCTTCCCCGTGAGCCTGGCAATCTGAGCCTTCAACCTCTGGTTTTCCTCCGCATATCCGGTGGCAACCTCCTTCCAATCATCTAAGTAATCAGCACCTGATTGAGGCTTAGGAGAAAATAAACCCCCTTGCCTCTCCATAGATTCTACCGCTCGACTCTCAAGGATCTCAATCAAGTCATATTTCTCCTTCAAATATGCTCTATAGGAACTCTCTAAAGTTTGGAACTTGTTCTTCCAAGCATCCTTAGCCTTCACAATCTTCTCCCTAGATTCCCTATAGTATTCTCCTTCCTTCATAAAGAAACTACTCAAATGAATACTATTTGGTTTATCCCTCATCAGATAATCATGTTGTCGTCGTGCAAGAACAGGGTTATAGTTAATTCCTCCCTTTGTACCAAGAAGAGGTACATTGGGGAAACTACCACAACTGTCAATAATCTCTATATCCTGGTAATCTCGATGATACCAATCAATATCCGAGTGAGTAAGTGCCATGATCTTAGGAGCTCAACGGGGTTCCTTCTTGACATCCCAAAAAGCATCAGAATGAGGCATATGAGAGATAAACAACTGGTATAACAGAGGCGTGCAACAGATAATCATCCCCCCATGATAAGACTTCCGAAGATGAATATAGCAATAAGAATCACCCAATAATGTAGGAACTGGGTTTCCAATCATGAAGATCCTGATAGCATTAATGTCAATAAACTTGTCCACATTAGGAAATAAGAACAACCCGTAAGCAAGTAGAGCAAAGATGGCCTCAAAAGCAACTGTACTCTTCATTTTGGCAAAGTAACAAGCTTTCTCCAGTAATAACTGAGCTGGTAATCCTCTAACCCATCCTTTAGTAGTCATATGGGCTTCCACCTCAGATTTTCCCAGATGAATCAAAGCAGCAATCTCATGTGGTTTTGGCTCACCCTCCAAACCGGTGAAAGGAACACGATCGGTAATAGGTAAATCCAATAGATAAGAATACTCCTCCAGTGTCGGCATCAACTGATAGTCGGGAAAAGTAAAGCAATGATACATCGGATCATAGAACTGGACCAAGGCCGAGAGAATACCCTCCTTCATCTTCAACTTCATGAGAGGAATAATGGATCCATATTTCTTTCGAAAGTCTGCAGAACACTCGATCTCGGGAATTAGACTGATCAACTCATCTATCTTGGGATCCTTGAAATTGTATTTCCCGGTTTTTATCTTTCAAGAATCCATGGTTAGAAAGTACCTGAGATATTCACAAATAGTCAACCTTTAAATCCCTTGAAATATGGTTTCTTCAAAAGATGCTTATGAGTGCATGGATGCATGATGCAGCAATCACACACAAGATCACACATATAGGGTTCATAGGTTCAACGTCACGAGGATGAGGTCGGGGGTACTACCCATAAGGTATTGTTCTAAAAGTTATCACCTGCCGAACAAGGTTCTAGAGGTTCCCAGAGTCTACATCCTTCCTTCGGATATTACCAACTTCCCGATTAACTCGGTAATTAGTAATATTCTCAAGAAAGACTCGTTCGAGCATAGTATCGCGTGACAACTATTTTCGGATTACTCCGTCATAGCTTCCGCACTACACCTAAAAGGCCAAGATGGGTTTGGTATTCTACGGTCCTCAGTTTCAGCAGGCTCCCAGGTCGAAAGCAGTACGTCTTCCTGATTACTCGGTAAACGACACTATAGTCAAAGGGACCTCCACTGGGTGGGGGATCTCATGCCTACTTTTTTGGGATTACTCCCTCAAAGTTAACATGACTATACCGTCCGTCCTATCTTAAAGTTTTCCCAAGTCCGGGTATAGGACTTATGAGTAATCACCAAGCACACTGAACACCAGGAAAATCCAGACAAACATACATATAACATAAAACACATAAACAAAAATAACACATATACAGATATAAACAAAGATAGGTTAAACCCACTTAGGGATGGACCAGCAAGAGGTCAATATTTCCCTAGTGAAGTCTCCATTTTTCTGTAGCGGTAGAAATGTTTAAGACTAAGCCATTGGATTGACTAGACATACAGATCAAAATAAAAATTACCACCGCGCTTTAGTGTTTTCAAAGGAATGGGAAAAGAGCGAATAACCCAAAAAGAGGGGGAAAGATTAAAGGTAAGAGGGTTGGTTATGCAAAGGGAAGGTATTAGCACCCTAAACATCTACGGTACTCCGCAGGAACCTCTTTGTAAAATTTGTATATTTTGGCTATAAAATATTGTATGTAAAATAGATGGTGGAGGTGAGAAAAAGAAATATATTTTTTATGATTTTTGCACCCGCCGCGGTTGCGAACCTTTAGTTCTTACGTACCATCTTTTGTGCAATAGGGGATCAGGGTACACGTAGTTCCTCTTTTAATTTTTTTTTTAAAACACAAATGTGTTGGTTAATTTTATAAGATAAAACGTCATCATCATTGTCCGTGTGGAAAACATACCTACTACCCATAATTATGAGAAAGGAGAATTTGCACCATCTCAAAGTGGAGGATATGGCTTGGATTTTAAAATTAACAATGCCCTACTCAACACCCAAGTGGAAAATATCTCTCTTCACTACATATTGTAGAAGTATAGTTGTTTGCATCACTACAAGGATTGGCAAGAGTTCAATATTTTGAGAAAAGTTTAAAGATAAAAGACAAAATGGCAAGATGGTTTGAAATGAGATTGATTGACTTTTAGTCTTCTCATAAAAAATGTCAAGGTATTATTAAGTTGATTGGGGTTTATTTATGAAAATGTTTTGAAAATGCATGGACATAAGTCCAAGTTTATTATGAAAATGGTTCAAGTTTAAAAAACAAGAAGAGTTCTCAAAAGGAGGAATAATATTTTTGAAATTAAAGAAGATGGGAGGAGAAGAAGGCACTATCCTAAAGCATAAGATAAAAGCTAGGGATAAGAGCCATCTAACCAACAAGAAGCCAATACTTGACATTATGAGCCAAGATAGAATTCCCATTCCTTGGATTGAAACCAATCAAACAAAAAACACTAGACCTCTTGAGAGAACCAAACTTCAAGTGTATTAAGTCTTCATAAAAATTGGGCAGAGTAACAGTTGTATAGGGATGAATTCCAGATTAGAAACAAAGAGTGTAATCACAAAAAACCTGCACACAAAAATAAACAAGCAACCCAATATCTTGAGGTAAATCTCAAGAACTCCAGACAGAATAATCAGATAAGATCACCAGGTCTCCAAGATAGGCCAAGGTTTCTAATCCTAAGTCCAAGAATAGTCCCATGTTCCATAATGCCAAGGATAGTAACCAAATAGTCCAAGTATCATTAAAGATTTTTCAGGGTTTATGTTGATTATTAAGTATCTTAAGAAAGGAAAAGAAAAGCTCAAGTGGGCAAAGTAAAAATGACAAGAAAGTAAATGCTCAAATGAGCAAAGATGAAAATGGCATGAAATGTAAATGCTAAAATTAAATGGTACATAAAGCATAAAAAAGAATAAAAACATAAAGTAAGACAAGTCAATAATTAGTGGTTAGTGGGATGACCATCTTAAAGCTTGCATTTGGAACTCATTAGAGGATTGGTAGAACCAAAGCCTCCACACAACAAGTTGCATTTGCTTTTTTTCAAGTATATTATCCATTTGGAATTCTCACAAGTGTTATTTAATGATCAACAATGTTTAAGTGATCCGCATTGACCAAAGGTGTTGTAGATCTATTAGAGGATTGGTATAACCAAAACCTCTACACAATGAATCTCAAAGTTATTGGATCAAAGAGATCAAATTAACATGCTTGGGCTTGCAAACATAAATTTGGGCCACGAATGATCATTTATTCGAATCAGGACAAAATTTAGCGCTATGTTAAGAAATCGTAAGTGGACTTATATAGAAGTCGCACCTATTTTGAGGTCGGTCAATAGCAATCTATGCACCATTTTTTTGAGACATGATATAGAGATCATGCTCCAACAACATTTAGTGCAATAAGAAGGGGATGAGATGAAGAGGGATGGGAGAGAATATACAAACCACTTTTGAATTAAATTTAATCAAAGTATTATTAAAATCATTCATCCATTTTTGTGGAGTTAAACTCAATACCATGGATCCAATGATGTTAATAAAGTTCATGATCCAAAATTTAACCCAAGATCAGCCAGAAAATAGTCACAAAATAATATCACATTTTAATATATACAAAAGGGTTAAAAAATAATGTTTAAAAATAGAAAATAAAGAGAAAAATATAAATTATGTTCAAATTAATCAAAAAATAAAAAGTAAGACCATAGAAAAATCAGAAAAGGGCTCAAATAATTTTACAATTTTTTTGGTAATTTATTAAAGTCAGAAACTATTTTTAAAATTAAAATAAATGGGTAAAATAAACCAAAAATGATAAAAAATAGTAAACTCAGAAACAAAAATAAAATAAGGTCACCAATATTTGTCACAATATCATTGGATCATTCCTTAATTTTTTTAGAATTTAAAAATGTATAAAAGTAATTTTAAACATTTAAAACAAATGAAATAAAATGTAAATTTATAAAAAATAACAAAACACAAAATTAAATTGTGAAAAAATGAAAATCAGAAAGAGAATAATCAAAAATATTTTTCATAATTTTTTTAGATTTTTTGGACTGAATATGAATTTTCTATGATTTTTTGAAATTTAAAACAATTAAAATATAAAAATCAGAAAAAGAAAATAAAAGTAAAATATGTGGACCATTGGATGAGAGTCAAAATGTGTTAGTAATCAAATCCAAGGGATCTGGCGCGCTGTGCATATCATGGTCATTAGTGAATAATGTACAAAATCATTAATTAAATCAGATTTAAAAAAAAAAAGATGGCGTGCCTTCATTGGTTGGAAGATGACACGTTGGTTATCTTCAACCTCCAACCAACACGAATTGCAGGTCTCTCAAACTATAAAATCAGAAGCTCAGACCTATGCCATTTGTTTCGTCTCTACAAGACGAAGACAACCACACCCTCGCGTCAAATTTATATAAACTGTAGCTCAAGCAATTTGGAAGGAAAGTTTTGAAAAGGGATTTGAAATTTCATGGTCAAAACGTATTTCCAGAAAGAGGTAAGTATTGAAACTAGAACTAGGGCAATGAGAGCATCAGAATGATATCAAAGTTTTGAAGAATTGATGAAGGAATCTACCTATTGAAATTGAGTTGCAGAGCTCTGAAACTGGACTTCTATGGAGCAGTATAGGGCTCGATTCTCAAATGTAATTATTTGGTTAGCTTCAGGGAAGATTAAGGAAGGTGAATTGATGGAAAAATTGGATTGAAAAAGGCTCGAGAATAGATTTTAAAGTTACTGAATTCTGAGTTATGAAACAAGTTTGGCAGGGTGATTCTGGCTATCCAAGCTTGAGAAAACGAATGGGATAGTTCATGTATTTATAAGATAAGCAAATGAAATTCAAATTCTGACTTGCAATGAAACTTCAATTCCAAGTTACCACTTTTGAAACAATGGCATTCCCAGCTCAAGGGGTCTTAAGGCATGATTCTTGATGCTTTAGAAATATGAGGTTACAAGCTTTGTAATGAAAAAAGAATGGAGTTAAATGGATGCTTGATCTGAAATTTGTATGGAGTCAAAGTTGAAGAAAAAGGGTTGACTTTCCATACTTAGAAATATTTTAAATTCTTCTTCAAAAATGACCTATAATGTCTTGTATCCAAACATGGTTTTCCACTTGGAATTTGTTCTTGACCAAAAAAGATGGCATGAAGTAGATCTCTTGAATGACATTTTGAAACTTGAATCATTCAAAATATCCAAAATTTGAGAGAGTTATGAATTGTTGAAGTTGGCAAAAAATCATGAAATGACCTATAATCTTTTGTATCCTTAAGGAAACTTCCATCCATTTTCTCACTTTGCACATGAAAGAAAGCATAAATTTCACATCTTCAAGATCATTATGGAAAAATAATGGACTCAAGGTGATAAAAATTGACCAAGTTATGACCATTTGAAGTCACACATGGAAAATTGGGGATTCATCTGGAGGACTTGTAATCTTTCTTCCTCATCAAGTCTCTTCCTCATGAAAACTCCTTGGAACTTTTTAAGTGATTTGTTAATAACCCTTTGAAGATAAGGATGTCTTTGGAATCACTCAAAAATAACAAAAGATGAGCAAGATATATTCCTTTGAAATTCAAAAACCCTAGCTCCTAGATCAAGAAAAATGCCTTGCGGAACTTTGACAAGCTTGAACAAACTTCTTGTACCAACATTCTTGATTTGTGAATAGAAGTTGTTGAGGATGATAATGAGAGATCATAACCACCAAAACCACTTCCATATCTTGAAATTTGAGAGAAATATGCTCTTGTGACCAATAGGAACAAGGCCTTGTCCAAACATGACAACTTCTCCAATCAAACCCCTTGTACTTTTCAACCAAATTTGATAATATTGGAATGTGGTGAACTAAAATAACCTTTCCATGCCATTTATTCCAAAACAAATCCAATGATGAGGTTTAAACTTCTCAAGCTTTATTTACTAGGGCATGGAAATAAACTCATGAACCTATGGGGGAGGGGGGGGGGATACTTGTTGAATCTCATGGCCTTTACCTCCATGGATAACAAGCAAGACAAACCAACATTGCACTTTATTTAATTAAAAGAAGAAATCAAGACAAAAATATTCATGATCATAAAAGAACATAAGTCAAAGTGCTTGGTAATTCCTCAAAATGGAAAAGCTAAATGTAGGGAGGGGAACCAAGAATCCTAGTGTGATCTTGTTGTGAATGAATCAACATGGTATGATGAAGGGATCTTAGGGACAAAAATTGGGGTACAACAGGCCTATTTTAATGGTTGGAAGTAGAAATATAGGGGGTGTATTGTTAAATCCATTAAGAATAATGTTGTGAGGTTCTATTTAAGATAAAGAACATGGTTATTGAGAAGTTGCTGGTAATTGATCGTGAGAAGTGTAGAGAAAAGGAATAAGGAGAAGAGCCAAGCAAAGTTCCATTCGGAGAGTGTCGAGTGACCTTCAATCCAAGGTAAGTTTGGGGTTCTGACCTTATAATGGGACTCATTATGAATATTGTGTAGGGATTGGTCGTGGGTATAATTGTTGTGCATTGATTTTCTAAGCCTGTTCTTGAAAGTTACCTGTTTCTACATTGTGGTCGTTTAGGAATCTTATGTATGACTGTCTCGTATGACTGATGAATCTGTTAGTAGGAGATATAGTTTCCATGTTGCCATTTTAATCCATGTTGTTGGTCAAAAATTAATGGTCTAAGAGAATACTGTAAGGTTGGGTTAACGTTCGTCGTAGACTGATGAATTATGTGTAAAAATATGAAGACGCGCTATGTCGAGGAGCACATGTGTTAGGTGTCGAGCGACATAAGGATGCAAGGTGCATCGAGGGGAATAGGTAGTTGTGTTGAGCGGCACAAGGCTACACGATGTGCCGAGAAGTATGGGGTGTCGGTCGATACAGAGGCATGAAGGGAAGGTACCGAGCAGCATAGCCACTGTGTTGAGCGGTACACGTCGTTATTAAGGTCCCTACTGTTATTCCTGTGCATGCTATTTAGTTATTTAAATTAGTTTAATAATATCAGTATAATAATTAGAACTAGTAAGGTATTCTATCCCTATAAGATTATTGAATTCTAGTAAAAATAATGTAAGTGTTTGTTGGCAGCAATTTTGGTAAAAAAATGTGTTGTTAATGTTTTTATAAATGTCTTGTCATTTGTAGCAAACTGTTTTGAATGATGTCAAAGCAGATGTCTTGACATCTGCCTCCTAAAATGAACTCAGCCAACATCAGTTTATGTTTTCTGTTTCCTGATTTCCTGCGTACCATAATTCAAGATTTGTGTCTCATAGGCTGCAAAAAATATGGAGGAATATTTTTATATTTGAATTATCTACATGGATTTTATCTTGACTTGTTTTTATGGAAATATTCAAAAGAATTGAATATTTGGTTTTAAGCCCAAGCCCACAGCTGCGTATATATAAGGACTTGCTTCCTTATTCAAAGGCAAGCAACTTTTGAAGAAGAATACTTTCTTTCTGTTTTTAAACCTAAGGCTTTTTATTTGTAATACACTCTAAGTATTGATTTAATACTTGAGTTGTAATTTGAGTTGCTAATTGTGTATCATTCACAATATTTTAAGCATTGAATGATTAAAGTTGTTAAACTTATTATTTTTGTTGTTTCTTCACTGTAAATGATTGAAGGGATTTGAGGAGGGCCTCATACCTAGGAAAGTCTTAGGTTGAAGTATAGCACGAGTAGTGATTAAGTGATTAGATCGTAAACTGGTTGTTTACCGGGGGTCTATGAATTGATACTATTTAGTGAACTTGTACCTGGCTTGGTAGCCCCCAGAGTAGGTGTTGTTGTACACTGAACTGGGTGAACAATCTCTTGTGTTTTTAATGCTTTTGTTATTACTTCTCTTTACATGTAAATAGATATTTGTGTCGTGACATCTCTTTCGACATCACATATCTGATACCAAAATTTCAATTGGTATTAGAGCAGGCATCCTGCTCTTTATCTGGGTGAGATCCAAAGAAGATACTTTCTGGTACTATGGACAAGGAAGGAGGATTTGTGAACAGACCACCCATTCTGGATGGAAGTAATTATGACTACTGGAAACCACGTATGGTTGCCTTTTTAAAGTCTTTGGACAGCAAGGCTTGTAAAGCTGTTTTAAAAGGATGGAAACATCTTGTCAGATTGGGAGAAAATGGAGAACCTACTTTTGAATTAAAACCAGAAGAAGATTGGTCTAAGGAAGAAGATGAAATTGCTCTTGGAAATTCTAAAGCCTTTAATGCTATATTCAATGGAATTGACAAGAACATTTTTAGATTAGTGAATACATGTGAAGTTGCTAAAGATGCATGGGGGATTCTTCAATATACTCATGAAGGCACATCCAAAGTTAAGATGTCAAGACTTCAGTTTCTCACCACAAAATTTGAGAATTTGAGAATGAAGGATGATGAAAGTATAAATGACTTCCATATGAACATTCTTGAAATTGCTAATGCCTCCAGTGCTTTAGGAGAGAAAATACCTGAAGACAAATTTGTGAGAAAGATGCTCAAGTCTCTTCCCAAGAGATTTGATATGAAAGTGACTGCTATAGAAGAAGCTCAAGACATTGACAAAATGAAAGTGGAAGAACTTGTTGGATCCTGTTGTACCCCAAAATTTTCCCTCCCATTTCTCATTGATTTCCCATCACAAAGCCTCTGAAGATTAAGATCTAGTTAGGGTTTCATCTGCTCAAGACTTCTCCTTGCACTGCTGACCCAAATTAGGGTTTGTGTTTGCACAAAGATGTTTTGACCTAAAATGCCTAAGATGACTTTCATGCTTCATATTGGACTCCCAAGTTTATCCATACCAAGTTTCAAGCTTTGATTCCAAGTTTTGCTCAGTCAATTGGACAGTTGACCTAGAAATCAGCTGTATTGGGGAAAAGTCAACTGTGGCCAATTGACAGTCAAACCTCATGAAAATTGACCCACATCAACATTATGAACTCATATGGACCATTTGATCAAGTTTGGATCACAGTTCCATAAGAAATTTGATCAGATCACCAAAAGGGCAAAATGGTCATTTTTAGGGTTTTGACTGCACAAAGGCAATTCTTGACTGTTTGACCTAGCCAATGGCAAACCAAGCTCATATATGGACTCAAGGACCCCATGGAATTATCTTGACAAGCTCAACAAACTCAAAAGATCCCAAGTACACAAGATTGACAATTGAATTTCCCAGTCAATTGATCAATTTTGATTGTATACTGAAAAGTCAAACTTTGACTTTTTGGTCAAAATCAAGAGTCAAGATTCATTTTTCATCAAAACATGCCAAATCATGAAACTTGTTCACCAAGAAATCACAAAATGCAAATTAGGGTTAGAAATTAGAATTTTTCATAACTTAGAATTTTTCTATGTTATAAAAAACCCTAATTTTTTCCCAACTTTGCCCCACTTTTTCACCAAGATCCATTTGGATTCAAACAAAAGTCAAAACATGAAAGTTGTAGCTTTTTGCATAATCTACAACTTTGATTCACAAAGTTTTCTCATTTGAGGCTTGTATCTCAAGTTACAAATTTTTGAATAAGGGCACTAAACCATTCTTAACTTAGTGAAATTTTAACCTATTTTGACAAGGTTTTCTACCCAACTTCAAGGCCATTTTCCATACACTTCCACTTGGAATTTCAAATTGCATTTCAAAGATGGATTGTAGTACACATTCCAAGCTTTCCAAAATGTCCAAGAACTTCTCAAACAACCTCATGGTTAGGGAGAATCGAATTTTGCAAAATAGGAAAAAGTCACTTTTGTTCTTGGCTATGTACATGTTCATAACACTATGCATTTCAATCTCAGCTTGCATATCTTGATTACAGGTCCTTAAACCATCCAACACTCATAAATTTAATGCATATTCTTTGTGCCAAAGCCATGTTCTTTGTGTTCTAGCATTGCATAAAGGATTAATCCCAAAATAGATAAAGCATTTCTTCCATTTTTGCAAAAGGTAGCTTTATGTCCAATTACAAATCCAAGAAGTACAGTCCATATCTAATTGGCACAAGTTTATGTGTTAATCACACTGATCAAGGAGGGATTATGCAGCATAGCATGAGGGCCTGTATAGGCTAGAGGCACAAAGTAACCATGGCTTGCTTAAAGTGTAAGAAACACATCATAACTAGAACCAACTCTCAGATCAGCTTACAAACCCTTAAGTGAACTTGTAAAACACACTCAAGACATCTCAACCAAGCTATTGCACGACCCTAACACCTCTCATACACTCCCAATCTCACAATCATCTTCAAACTGCAAAAATAGGGTCAGGCCTGCAGTTTGAGTGCCATCTTCCACTTCCCTCAAGCTCTCTTGCCCAAACCAGTTCACATACATTCCCTAGCATCTATGCAAGCTAACCATGACTTGAAACACGACCTGTAATCCCTCTAACCACTTCCACCATTTTCAGTTTCTTGTTTTGCAGGTGAAGTGCTCTAGCACGATTCAAAAGCTTTCAAGACAAAGTAAACATTGGAATAGCATCCCTGGACCTCAAGGAAGCTTTTCCAATCATCACCTTGCACTGAAAGCTCCCTCATTGCCAGATAGAACTTCAGCTGAACAGGTATCTTGGTGAACTTCTATCTCTCTTATCAAGCATCATTAGCTCTAAGTTTGTGAATAAACAATGTTCTACTCATGCCACTGAACATGTACATGTTTTTACTTTTCATTTCTTTTGCTTGAGCTGTGAGAATTTGAGGTTTGAAAATGGCAGAAAATCTAGGTTAGGATTTGGGGGAGAAGAAATTCTCCCTCATCTTAGAGAGTTAGATCAAGTTCTGCATATGGTTGGATTCGTCTCTTGATGCTGAACATTTTTTATGTTATGAGTTTTCATTAATAAGCCAGGAATCAGGAGTTAGAAGATCAAGAACAGGGCGCGCGTTTTTTGAATGACACAGTTCAGAGGTTGAAGAAAGGTGGCATTGGGCTGGGCTTGCTTTGTGTTTTCTTTTCACACCACCTTTTTGGTTTTACACCCCCTGAGCCCATTTGCTTTATTTTTAATGTTTTCTGACTTTTTCCTTTTTTAATTGACTCATTTATTTTTTCTCAGCATATTAAAAATTTAAAAATATTTTTTCTCATCATTTTTGAATTAATTAGGTATTTATTTGATTTTTCTCTTAGTTTGTACATAAATAAATAAATATATACTTTTTGTTTAAAATATTAAAATAGTACAAATATATTTTTATACACTTTTGTCTTATTTTTACCTCCTGAAAATATTTTATAGAAAAATCCCTTTTTTTTTATTTTAGTATTAAATATTATTAATTAATATATATAATACATATTTTGTAAATAATATAAATATATAGGTATATATTAATACACTTAGGATAAAATACCAAAAAATGTACATATTTTATTTTTTAATATTTAATACTAAAAAATACCTTTTTTTTAAAATATACTATATTTTATTTTATTTTTGTATATAAATAGTAAATATTACAAATATTAAATAACTAATACCATTTTGATTAAAATTAGGGTTTTGCCCTAAATTTGAAAATACTCCAAAAAAATAATACCTTTTTATTTCCCTTTTTATTTCACATAAATAATATTCTTTTTTTTTCATACACATGAAAATTCTTTTTACATTTTGCATATTTATTTCAATTTCCATTTAATTGTGCAAATTATTTGTCTTGTAAATATTCAAAGAAAATGATGTAATAGCTAGGTTTAAATTCTTGTCTAAATATACCCCATTTGAAACATTGTACCCCCCTCCCCATATTATTGTGTTGTAATAGTGTAGGAATTTAAATTTCGCACTTTAAAGCTTTCTAAACCTACCATGCTAGAATTAGGGTTTGTATGCGAATAAAACGAACAAAATAGTTGGACCTAATACAAGACAAATAAGCATGAAAATGGACAACACATTCCACACTTGCACCCCTAGGGTATTCCACTTTGTTGCCTTCAAATAATTGGGCCATATTTCATGTTGAACTTCTTTGGGTAAAAACAAACAATCAAATGGTCATAGTCCCATAAAATGTTGCCTAAATGAATGAACAAGTCCCTTTTAAAGAAAAATTGCCCAAAGACATTTAACACTATTGCAATTATGGTCTAAAACGATGACCCGCGCCTGTCCCTTTCACCTCCTAATACAAGATTGTCCACCAAATGCAATGGTGGAACAAAATTGTCAAATGGTTTAAAACGTAACAAAAATCTTTGAGAAGAACTTTAGGGTAGATAAACTCTTAAGTACTTGTCAATTTGCAAAGAAAACACTTGCCTATTTTCAAAACACACTTCACGAACACTTTCAAAACAAACTTTCAAAAAAACCTTGAAACATCTTTTAAAAAAAAAGACCAAACACCTTTTGTAAAACATTCGAGTAAAGAATTGTTACAACGGTAGCCTATACAAGGCATCTTTTCAAAGCATTTTCAAAACCACACACCAAGCACCATTTCAAACAATTGAAAACCAAGGCAAGTTGATCTAAGCAAGTACCTAAGAGCCCATGGATAACCATGGATAGAAAGGGTGCTAATACCTTCCCTTTCTATAATCTACTCCCCGAACCCAAGAAAAATCTCAAAGGTTTTTGCTGTGCTTTTTAAACCTTTCCTTAGGATAAAATAAAAAGTCGGTGGAGACTCTTGCTCAACCGAAACATTTGCGAAAACAAACGCAAAACCCTAGTCAGTTCTCCCACCGTATCACAGAACTGGCGACTCTGCTGAGGACAATTTTAAAAGTGGAGTAACCTTAGGGCTTAGATCACCCTCTTGCATGACTAATTGTTTGAATTGATTGCTTTATATCTTGGCTCTATTGTTTGGGTTTACAATCCTACACCCGGATTTTGGGGAACATTCATAGATAGAAATACGTTGTAGAAACTGTGCGGGGTATACCGACACGGTTGAAGCAATAGCTATATTAGTGCGACATATTTGTGAGTACCGGTAACCCTTGAGTTCAATCAAGGAGAGTACGGGGCCGCTGAGTGATGTCACTAAGAACTAATTACCTAGAACCTTACTTGACCATCTTGGCCTTTTATTAGGGGTAGTGAGATGACCGGCTTTGGTGCAGTCCGAAGTTGGTAGATACTCGATACTACACTCATTGAGGGTTGTTTTCTTGGAATATTTTGGTCGCTAGTTAAGTGGCTAAACCAAGACAATGAACAATGAAAACAATCCAGTGATATTGAGCTCCTTAGAACCCGGTTACTATTTATAGGACAGGTTTTTAAGCCAACTACACTCAAGAGGGTACTTACCTATGAAACCCCATGCAAGCCTAAAACTAGGGTTTGGTGTGATTTGCTTGTACATATGTTTTGTGCATACGCCATAAACATCATAAACATCATAAACATCATGAAACATCATATGCATTCACTAACCATTTCAAGGGTTTTGGATCTTAATCTTTGTTCTTGTTTTGTAGGACATGGAAATTCCTCGCAGAAATACCATTCAAGTCAACCTTGTGAGAATCTCTCCTCAACTCAAGGAGCTCACCTCAAGAATTCCGGAAAACTCATCCTTCAGTGAAAGACATGGTAGACTGCTCAGCCTAGTCAACACCAACATTGAAGAAGACATGATGAAAGTGCTATTCCAGTTCTTTGACCCTCTTCACCACTGTTTCACTTTCCCTGATTATCAGTTGGTACCCACTTTGGAGGAATTTTCTCAACTCCTGAGAATTCCTATCCTTAATCAACTACCCTTCAACGATACGGAAAAGGAACCAAAGTCGGAAGATGTTGCTCGAGCATTACATCTACAACCATCCGACATCAAGGGGCATTGGGAAACCAGAAGCAGCGTCAAAGGGTTCTTAGCAAAGTTCTGGTTTGAGAAGGCACAAGAATGTTGGAACTCATTGGACCTACAAGCTTTTGAAGAGATTGTGGCACTCCTTATCTACGGGTTGGTCTTGTTCCCAAATCCTGACCAATTGGTAGATGTCAACGCCGTCAAAATCTTCTTGTCCAGAAATCCAATACCAACATTACTTGGGGACATCCTTCACTCATGTTACACACGAACAATGAGAAAGAGGGGTGTTCTCATGTGCTGTACTCATATCCTTGCAAGGTGGTTTATTTCGCACCTTCCACAATTTGTCCTGAAGAATGACCAAGGTTCAAGGTGGTCCCAACGGTTGATGACTCTTACTCATTCTGATGTGCATTGGTGTTCTCGGTCCAGAGAAAATGTCATCATCGTCGATCGTTACGGAGAGTTTCCTAATGTTCCTTTACTTGGAATCAGGGGAGGTATCACCTACAACCCTTGCCTATCTTTGAGGCAATTTGGATATGCACGGAGGGATGGCCCTCATGATATGTTGATTCCTAGCCTAGTTTTTGACTTCGACAACGATGCGCAAGGACTTCGCCAAAGATTCATCAGAGCTTGGGGAAAACTCAACAAGGTCGATAGCAAGACTCTGGGACACAAGAATTCCATCCCTCTTGAGCCCTATCTCAAGTGGGTACGAGCCCGAGCCCAAAGTCTAATGATGCCTTATCCTCATGTACTCCCAGTGATTAAAGAGCCCGTCAATGAAGGAGAGGTCCCCTACACCATCCTACATCCAGACATGCCTACATCGTGGGAGGAAATGCAGAAAAGTTGGATTCAGCTCAAGGAGGAACGAAATACTTTTGAAGCTAGCTTCTACGCCAGTGAGAAGAAGGTTCTAGAGCTTACCCGCCGACTCCACGAGCAAGAGGCCCTCAACACCTACATCGCACCAAAGAGGATGCGCAATGTCTTTCTGCCTTAAGAAGTTTATTTTGTAATATTTGGCCCATGGGGCATTTATGTACTAACAAATTTCTTCTTATTAATATGACGTGCGTTCTTCTTTGTCTGAAACAATTTTGAATGTTCTAAATCCTTGAATGCATTGCATACATCAGCATACCATTCATCATGTGCATAAGCAGGTCTCACTCCAAGTTTCCTTATCTGTCTGCTGTTTATTTCAGTAGGATGGATCTCGAGCAAACAGTCAAAGACCTACAAGCTCAGAATGCACAATTCCAGCAACTCCTGATGACCTTGGTTAAAAGTCAGGAGGATATCAAGACTCAATTGGGGAATAAGGACCCAGTGAAGAAGAAGAAAAAGAGGATTGGGGTGGCTACTTTGGGGAGAAGATTTGACAGAGAAGCTCGGAGAGTGCTTGAATTTCCTCCTACTTCTGATGAAGGGACTAGTAAAATAGATGGAGTTATGGTGCCTTCCGAGTCCGATGCAGAAGAAGAGGAGGAGGAAGAGGATGAAGATTATTCTGACCAGCAATATCCTCCAGCTGATGATAAATACAAGGGTTTAGAAGACAGATTGGCTGCCATGGAACTACAAAGAGTACCGGGTTTGGATTTTGAAGACTTGGGTTTGGTTGCCGGGATTGTGATTCCCCCAAAATTCAAAGTGCCAGTGTTTGTGAGGTATGATGGGTTGTCCTGCCCCAAAATTCATCTCAGGTCCTACGTGAGAAAGATTCAACCCTATACGGCAGATAAAAACCTCTGGATTCATTTCTTTCAAGACAGCCTGTCGGGAGCTCAGTTGGAGTGGTTTTATCAGCTAGAAGGAACCAGTGTCAGAAATTGGGAAGATTTGGCCACCGCTTTCTACAAACAATACCAGTATAATTCTGATCTTGCTCCTACTCGTACCCAACTTCAGGGTATGTCACTAGGAACAAGTGAGGGATTCAAAGAATATGCACAAAAATGGAGGGATTTGGTTGGCAGGGTGCAGCCTCCTTTAACCGATCGTGAGCTCGTTGATATGTTTCTTGGGACCCTATCTGGGCCATTTTTCAATCATCTAATTGGTAACTCTTCCGCGGGGTTCACCGATTTGATCTTAACAGGCGAAAGAATAGAAGCTGGCATCAAGTCAGGAAAGATTCAGAAGGGTGTTGCTGCAAGTGTTGAGAAGAAGCCTTTTAAGAAGGAGACAGCTATGGTATATTCTCAGAGAAGAGCAGGGAAGATGGAGCGTCGGCCAACTGTGGAGGCCGTAATGATCCAAAACACTCCGAGTGAGCAGCCTCGCTATAACCAATCCAGACCAAATCAGCAACGAGTGGAACGGCCACAACGGCAATTCACCCGTATTAATATGACTCCAGCACAAGTGCTTCCCCATCTATTGAAGTTGAATCTTGCCACCATCAAGGAGGCGCCAAAGAATGTGAATACGTCCTCTCCGCATTATCATGCCAATGCTAAATGCGCCTACCATTCAGACAGTGTTGGACACGACACCAATGATTGTTGGGCACTCAAGCATAAAATCCAAGACCTGATAGAGGCTAAGGAGGTAGAGTTTGACGCTCCAGAGAAGCCTAATGTGATATCTGCACCCATGCCGAAGCACGACCGAAATGTCAATGCCATTGAAGAAGATTTGTATGTTGCTGATGTCAGTGATCTGACTACTCCACTGCTAACCATTAAGTTGAATTTGTTAAGGGCCGGGATCTTCCCGGGATGTAAAGAAGACTGCTATTGTTGCTATTCTCTGCCGTTTGATTGTCCGCTACTGAAGAAAGGCATCCAAGGCCTTATGGATAGTCGACAAATTTTGTTTGAAAAAGTTTCTGCTGTTCCAGTTCATACTGAAGATGTCTCAATCATAACCATTCACGCCAATCTTTCCAAGGCCGTCAAAAAGCCTGTTAAGATTACACCAGCTGCAAAATCTGTTCCTTTGAAGATAACAATGCCAGGGCCGGTTCCCTATGTTTCTGAGAAGTCGATACCTTGGAACTATGGCGGTGACATCTACTACCATGGTATCAAGCAAATCGAAGTAACTGAAGAAAGTTCAGATGATGAAGAAGCCAACATTAGTAACATTGCGGGCACCAGCAAAATCACCAGGAGCGGGAGAATATTTTCTCCAGAGATTGCCCCTCCAAGAGCAGTCTTTGGACCCTCATCAACTAAAGAAGTCATCCCTGCACCAATAAAACTCTCTGCTAGAACTCCTCTGATTGAAGACATTGTTGTTCCTGGTACTATCTCTCCTACCGCTGCTGACAAAGGTAAGGGAATCCAAGATGAGCCCGTCAGGACGAGGGCTCAACCCTTGGTTATCCCGGAAACCTCCAAGAAGGAAATGGACGAGATTTTGAGGATAATCAAGAGAAGTGATTACGATGTGGTAGAACAACTGGGGCAAACCCCCTCAAAGATCTCCATGCTGGCACTACTACTTTGCTCGGAAGCGCACGCTAAAGCTCTGATAAAATTCCTGAAGGTAGCCCATGTGCCCCAGGAAACCTCTGCGGATCAATTTCAAAATTGCGTGGCTAGCCTGACTGCGGACAATGGACTAGGTTTTTCTGATGCCGACCTAACCCCTAAAGGCAGAAACCACAATGATGCTTTGCATATTTCAATCGAGTGTCGCAGAACCACTCTTGCACATGTTTTGGTTGATACCGGTTCGTCGCTGAATGTTTTGCCTAAAAAGGCCTTGGACCGACTAGATTGTGAAGGGTTGGAATTGAAACCGAGTGATATTGTTGTCAGAGCTTTCGATGGTTCGAAGAGAATGGTCCATGGAGAGGTTGAAATTCCCATCAAGATAGGCGCCGAGGTGTTTAAATCCACTTTCTATGTGATGGACATCCGTCCATCATATTCTTGCCTGCTGGGTAGACCTTGGATACACCATGCTGGGGCAGTCACCTCCTCCTTACATCAGATGTTGAAGTATCCTGTTAAGGGAAAGATCATCACTGTCCATGGCGAAGAAGAGTACATGATTAGCCACTTAAATTCTTTCCGGTATGTGGAGGTTGAAGGAGAATTTATTGAGACACCGTTTCAACATTTCGAAGAAGTCCTTCCTGAAATAGCAGTAACGAAGTTGACGGCTGAGACACCGAGACAGATGGCCAGGATGGCATCTCTGGAGGATGCAAGGGCCGCAATAAAAGAAGGGAAGAATTTAGCATGGGGGCAGTTACCCGACTTTCCGCATAAGACTGACAAGTTTGGGTTAGGGTTCACAGCCGCCGGCCAGAAAGCTATGCGCCGTGCGAAGATTGAAAGGGCGCCAGTCAAAATTTCTCCCTACGGAATCAACGCTTTGGAGGATGAGGACAAAGAGAGCAACATTGAAGAGTGGATTTATCCAACTGTCGGAGGAGGATTGAGCAATTGGGAAGCTAGGGACTTTGTCCCCATCACTTTTATTCATCAGTAATTTATCTGTTAAACATTTCTTATTTGGTCTGTAATATTTTATTTTCAAACAATCCGTACACTATCTTTTCACCTCATGCCTTGCCCGGGGCATGTAGGTCCATTTGTAAGGGTTTTGATTATCTTTCATATCCATATGCCATGTTTAATGATTCATTAGACGTTTTTCATTTGATAAACTGATTATGTTCATTTTCTTTCCTTTTGGATTTTTTGTTTAAGGATGGCTATCCCTTACACACACCCACACTCACCAATGCAGGTACCCATCCACTCCGGATTCCATGGGTGACCATTCTGCTATATCTTCCAACAACTCTGAAGATCTGATCAATCTAGCCGAGTATGAAGATGACGAAGGTTGTGAAGTACCCGGGGAACTAGCCAGACTTCTGCAACAAGAGGAAAGGGCCATCTTACCGCATGAAGAGTCACTGGAAACTGTCAACTTAGGGACCGAGGAAGACCGGAAGGAGGTGCAAGTGGGTGCCAATTTGAAACCGAATGTCAAGAAAAGCCTGATACAATTGTTGAATGAGTATGTTGAAATCTTCGCTTGGTCCTATGAAGACATGCCGGGTCTAGACACCGACATCGTGGTTCACCGTCTCCCCACAAGAGAGGATTGTCCACCAATCAAGCAAAAAGTTCGCCGAATGAGGCCTGACATGTCTGAAAAGATCAAGGCAGAAGTAATGAAGCAATTCGATGCTGGCTTTCTGGCTGTTACGTCCTATCCTCAATGGGTCGCTAATATTGTGCCGGTACCTAAGAAAGATGGCAAAGTCAGGATGTGTGTGGACTACCGGGATTTGAATAGGGCCAGCCCTAAAGATGATTTCCCGCTACCTCATATTGACATCTTGATCGACAATACAGCTCAGCATAAAGTGTTTTCCTTCATGGATGGATTCTCGGGCTACAATCAAATCAAAATGGCCCCCGAGGATATGGAAAAAACAACTTTTGTCACACAATGTGGCACTTTCTGTTATAAGGTGATGCCGTTCGGGCTGAAGAACGCAGGGGAAACTTATCAACGCGCCATGGTAGCTTTATTTCATGATATGATACATCATGAGATTGAAGTTTACGTAGACGATATGATAGCTCGGTCACAAACAGAGGAGGAACACCTTGAACATCTGGAGAAACTGTTTGCCAGGTTGAAAGAATACAAGCTCAGGCTGAATCCAAGTAAATGCACTTTTGGAGTTAGGTCTGGTAAACTCCTGGGATTCATTGTAAGCAACAAAGGCATTGAAGTCGATCCCGCAAAAGTAAAAGCAATACAAGAGATGCCTGCTCCACGTACTGAAAAGGAAGTTAGAGGATTCTTGGGGCGCATAAACTATATTTCCAGATTCATCTCACATCTGACTTCTACCTGTGAACTAATTTTCAAACTCTTGAAAAAAGATCAGGTAGTGGAATGGAACGACGACTGCCAAGCTGCTTTTGATAGAATCAAGGAGTATTTGCTAGAACCTCCTATTCTGATGCCACCCGTCGAAGGAAGACCATTGATCATGTATTTGACCGTCTTGGATAACTCAATGGGGTGTGTTTTGGGCCAGCATGACGAGTCTGGTCGAAAAGAGCATGCTATTTATTACCTTAGCAAAAAGTTTACCGACTGTGAGACTCGCTACTCATTGCTCGAGAAAACTTGCTGCGCTTTGGTATGGGCTGCTCGCCGACTAAGACAATATATGTTGACTCATACTACCTTGTTGATTTCCAAAATGGATCCTATCAAGTATATCTTCGAAAAGCCCGCTTTATCTGGAAGGATAGCTAGATGGCAAATGATCTTAACTGAGTATGACATCCAGTACACCACCCAAAAAGCTATAAAAGGGAGTGTATTAGCTGACCATCTGGCTCATCAGGCTATCGAAGACTATCAACCCATGAGATTTGACTTCCCAGACGAGGACATCATGAATTTGGACAATGTTGAAGGTAGCGGACCGTATGACGGACCCGAAAAGGGATCCCGATGGACCCTGTACTTTGATGGTGCTTCAAATGCGCTTGGAAACGGTATTGGCGCAGTACTCATTTCTCCGGAAGGTTGTCACACACCTTTCACGGCCCGACTTTGCTTCAGCTGCACAAACAACATGGCTGAGTATGAAGCTTGCATCTTTGGTCTCAAGGCTGCTATACACTTTGGGATCAAATCTTTGATCGTCTTTGGGGACTCGACTTTGGTCATCAGCCAAATCAAAGGAGAGTGGGATACCAAACATCCTAATCTTATCCCATACAAAGAACATGTCCTGACATTGTTGCCTCATTTCGAGCAAATTACCTTCGAGCATTTCCCGCGAGAAGAGAATCAGCTAGCAGATGCTCTAGCCACAATGTCCTCCATGTTTAAACTCAACTAGGATAACGAGGCTCCCCAAATCACCATCGAGCGAATGGATGAACCTGCGCATTGTCACAAGATTAATACCGAAGAAGTAGTGGAACAACCCTGGTTCCATGAAATCAAAAGGTATCTCGAGACCCGAGATTATCCTGAAGGAGCTTCCGTGAATGACAAGAAGTTCTTAAGGAAATTCGCTGCTAAGTTCTTCCTGAGCAACGACATCCTTTACAAACGAAGCCATGATTGTGTATTACTCCGATGCGTAGATAAAGCTGAAGCAGAGTTAATCATGACTGATATACACAGCGGCACATTCGGCACTCACTTGAGCGGGCACACAATGGCTAAGAAGATCCTAAGGGCAGGCTATTACTGGTCTACCATGGAAGCTGACTGCCATCAACATTCCCGTACTTGCCACAAGTGTCAAGTCTATGCTGACAAAGTTCATATCCCTCCGGTTCCTCTCAACGTCCTGACGGCTGCGTGGCCCTTTGCAATGTGGGGCATTGATATGATTGGAGAGATCAAGCCCACGACTTCCAACGGACATCGCTTCATCCTGGTTGCCATTGACTATTTCACCAAATGGGTCGAAGCAGCTTCCTTCGCCTCTGTGACTAAAAATGTGGTTGCCCGCTTTATCAAGCATAATCTCATATGTCAGTATGGTGTTCCAGACAGTATCATCACAGACAACGGTACAAATCTGAATAACACGATGATCACTGCATTATGCGAACAGTTCAAGATTTATCATCACAATTCATCTCCCTATCGGCCGAAGATGAACGGTGCTGTTGAAGCTGCGAACAAAAACATTAAGAAGATCATTCAGAAAATGACAGTCACTTACAAAGACTGGCATGAGATGTTACCGTTTGCTCTGCATGGATACCGTACGACGACACGTACTTCAACTGGGGAAACCCCATTTTCTTTGGTTTATGGCATGGAAGCTGTTTTGCCTATGGAAGTCCAGATCCCTTCTCTAAGGATTATGAAGGATGCAGGTTTGAATGAAGATGATTGGATGCAGACCCGACTTGATCAACTCAATCTGATCGACGAGAAGCGACTTGCTGCTATATGCCATGGTCATACTTATCAAAAGCGGATGATCAAGGCCTTCAATAAGAAAGTCAGACGTCAAGTGTATCAAGTCGGAGATCTCGTAATCAAGCGGATTATCTTGCCGCAAAGTGATCCCAGGGGAAAATGGGCTCCTACATATGAAGGACCATTTGTGATCAAGAGTATATTTTCTGGTGGTGCAATGATTCTGACCACCATGGACGGCGACGATTTGCCGCACCCTGCGAACGCAGACATAGTCAAAAGATACTACGCATAAAATAACCCGACAAGTCGAAAACCCAAAAGGGCGGCTTGGGCAAAAATGGGCATCCCGGTGGATCGAAAACCCGAAAGGGCGATTCAGGCAAAAATTAGGGATAAAAACAAAAAAATTTGTACACCCGGCAAGTTGAAAACCCGAAAGGGCGGCTTGGGCAAAAAGGGGTTTCCCGGTGGATCGAAAACCCGAAAGGGCGATTCAGGCAAAAGTTAGGGAATTAAAGCGTATGACTATGTCTCGTCGGATCACTTCAAGGACAATCTCTTCATCAACCAGTTCCAGGCTTATGATCAATCCGGTCATCATCAAACGAAGCATTGAATGGACAGACATTCAAGGTTGTGAAAGCTATAGCGGAAAGGAATCCCATGGAATTATTTCACATAGCCATCCTTTATTTTGTATAAATCTTTCAATATTTACGACAGAATCCTCTTCTAGGATGATTGTCTCCTTTGTACAAATATACTCATAGAAAATCAATACAAATACTTTTCCCAGAAATTTGTGTCATTTCCTTTTCTTTTCTCTTGCACTATTTGTTTTATTTTGAGAAACGTCCAATGTTTTGTTAAATAGGCATACGCATTTGAAACATAATCATTCTCTTATAAGTCGGGAAAGAGGATTACTGATAGGTCAAAGGTACAATTGGATATCTTGATACCCTTCAAAGGAAACCCCCGGGAAATTTGGAATCCATATCCCTAGCAATCTTGAAACTCACCCCCAGTAGATTCTGGAAGCTTATTCCCTGCAGAGCACGGACGTCTCTCCCGAGTTTTATTCAAAGTTATTCCTTACAAGGCCTTATAACTGGGTTATCCTCAGCTAACAACCACGAAAGATCGCACTCGCCAAAATTCTTCCTATCCCCAGCGGAGTTCATCAAAATTCCCCAGCAGTAACTTATCTTTGCAAATCCCCAGCCAGAGAATCCGCCGAAATTCAATTCCCCTCAGAGTTTAAGTTTCAGTGTCCCCAGTCGAGCTAAAGCTTCAAATTATCAATCCCCAACGGAGCCAGACTAATGGACCTTCTCCCCACAGAGTTTTAGGAGAATAAATCTTGAGTTCCCCAGTGAAGTCGCCAGAGTTACGTCTCGCCGAACTGAAGATTTTCAGTCTCGCACCCCCAGCATAAATCTGCTAGATCGGTGCTCCCCAGTAGAAGTCATCAGGAATTCCCCAGAGGTTTGGTATACAACCCAGGCTCCTTATTCCCCAGTCACAGCCAAGGAATTATTCTTCCCGGCAGCAGTCAGGATGCTTTTATCTTCAGCCATCCAGGATTCATCTATCCCTAGCAAGACAGTTCATCAGCTTACATGCGCATTCATTACATTCATATCATAAACATTGATATATCATATATTGCATCATACATTTCATGCAACATAATTTTGTGTTCAGCTGACATTCTGTCCTTTTCAGGATAAGAATAAAAAGCTATCCTTAGCAGTTTCAGATGCAGTTTTACACGGACTCATCATCAAGCAACCCTATACCGGTTTCTATTCAACTTCAAGATTTCTGAAAACAGTTCACGGGTTCTCCAAGTAACGGATGTTAACCTATCGCTTGTTCAGTTTCTTCTCCAGACTTCTGAAAACAGTCTATGGATTCTTCCCAACAACGGATGTTAATCTATCACTTGTTCAGATGCAACCTTTTGAAAACAGTTTACGGAAGCTTCCCAACAACGGATGCTGCTCCATTGCTTATTCAACTTCAAGATTTCTGAAAACAGTTCAAGGGTTCTCCAAGTAACGGATGTTAACCTATCGCTTGTTCAGACTCTTCTCAAATTTCTGAAAACAGTTCACGGGTTCTCCAAGTAACGGATGTTAACCTATCGCTTGTTCAGACTCTTCTCAAACTTCTGAAAACAGTTTACGGATTCCTCCCAACAACGGATGTCAATCTATTGCTTGTTCGAACCCTTAGTTCAGAAATGGTCCAAAGCATGGACACCTTCCTGATACTCACTCTAGATGGCATCTTTAAGCCCATCTCCAAATGGCATCTCTAAGCCCATTCCCGCATCCCTTGCTTTGACGAGTGCAAATTTCCGGGCACTCTAGTGTCCAATCTCCTTTTACCCTCGAGTCACGAAAGGCAAATTTGCCAATCTAACTCTTCGGATTCAAGAAGATTGAACAGGGGCAACTGTTGTACCCCAAAATTTGCCCTCCCATTTCTCATTGATTTCCCATCACAAAGCCTCTGAAGATCAAGATCCAGTTAGGGTTTCATCTGCTCAAGACTTCTCCTTGCACTGCTGACCCAAATTAGGGTTTGTGTTTGCACAAAGATGTTTTGACCTAAAATCCCTAAGATGACTTTCATGCTTCATATTGGACTCCCAAGTTTATCCATACCAAGTTTCAAGCTTTGATTCCAAGTTTTGCTCAGTCAATTGGACAGTTGACCTAGAAATCAGCTGTATTGGGGAAAAGTCAACTGTGGCCAATTGACAGTCAAACCTCATGAAAATTGACCCACATCAACATTATGAACTCATATGGACCATTTGATCAAGTTTGGATCACAGTTCCATAAGAAATTTGATCAGATCACCAAAAGGGCAAAATGGTCATTTTTAGGGTTTTGACTGCACAAAGGCAATTCTTGACTGTTTGACCTAGCCAATGGCAAACCAAGCTCATATATGGACTCAAGGACCCCATGGAATTATCTTGACATGCTCAACAAACTCAAAAGATCCCAAGTACACAAGATTGACAATTGAATTTCCCAGTCAATTGATCAATTTTGATTGTATACTGAAAAGTCAAACTTTGACTTTTTGGTCAAAATCAAGATTCAAGATTCATTTTTCATCAAAACATGCCAAATCATGAAACTTGTTCACCAAGAAATCACAAAATGCAAATTAGGGTTAGAAATTAGAATTTTTCATAACTTAGAATTTTTCTAAGTTATAAAAAACCCTAATTTTTTCCCAACTTTGCCCCACTTTTTCACCAAGATCCATTTGGATTCAAACAAAAGTCAAAACATGAAAGTTGTAGCTTTTGCATAATCTACAACTTTGATTCACAAAGTTTTCCCATTTGAGGCTTGTATCTCAAGTTACAAATTTTTGAATAAGGGCACTAAACCATTCTTAACTTAGTGAAATTTTAACCTATTTTGACAAGGTTTTCTACCCAACTTCAAGGCCATTTTCCATACACTTCCACTTGGAATTTCAAATTGCATTTCAAAGATGGATTGTAGTACACATTCCAAGCTTTCCAAAATGTCCAAGAACTTCTCAAACAACCTCATGGTTAGGGAGAATCGAATTTTGCAAAATGGGAAAAAGTCACTTTTGTTCTTGGCTATGTACATGTTCATAACACTATGCATTTCAATCTCAGCTTGCATATCTTGATTACAGGTCCTTAAACCATCCAACACTCATAAATTTAATGCATATTCTTTTTGCCAAAGCCATGTTCTTTGTGTTCTAGCATTGCATAAAGGATTAATCCCAAAATAGATAAAACATTTCTTCCATTTTTGCAAAAGGTAGCTTTATGTCCAATTACAAATCCAAGAAGTACAGTCCATATCTAATTGGCACAAGTTTATGTGTTAATCACACTGATCAAGGAGGGATTATGCAGCATAGCATGAGGGCCTGTACAGGCTAGAGGCACAAAGCAACCATGGCTTGCTTAAAGTGTAAGAAACACATCATAACTAGAACCAACTCTCAGATCAGCTTACAAACCCTTAAGTGAACTTGTAAAACACACTCAAGACATCTCAACCAAGCTATTGAACGACCCTAACACCTCTCATACACTCCCAATCTCACAATCATCTTCAAACTGCAAAAACAGGGTCAGGCCTGCAGTTTGAGTGCCATCTTCCATTTCCCTCAAGCTCTCTTGCCCAAACCAGTTCACATACATTCCCTAGCATCTATGCAAGCTAACCATGACTTGAAACACGACCTGTAATCCCTCTAACCACTTCCACCATTTTCAGTTTCTTGTTTTGCAAGTGAAGTGCTCTAGCACGATTCAAAAGCTTTCAAGACAAAGTAAACATTGGAATAGCATCCCTGGACCTCAAGGAAGCTTTTCCAATCATCACCTTGCACTGAAAGCTCCCTCATTGCCAGATAGAACTTCAGCTGAACAGGTATCTTGGTGAACTTCTATCTCTCTTATCAAGCATCATTAACTCTAAGTTTGTGAATAAACAATGTTCTACTCATGCCACTGAACATGTACATGTTTTTACTTTTCATTTCTTTTGCTTGAGCTGTGAGAATTTGAGGTTTGAAAATGGCAGAAAATCTAGGTTAGGATTTGGGGGAGAAGAAATTCTCCCTCATCTTAGAGAGTTAGATCAAGTTCTGCATATGGTTGGATTCGTCTCTTGATGCTGAACATTTTTTATGTTATGAGTTTTCATTAATAAGCCAGGAATCAGGAGTTAGAAGATCAAGAACAGGGCACGCGTTTTTTGAATGACACAGTTCAGAGGTTGAAGAAAGGTGGCATTGGGCTGCGCTTGCTTTGTGTTTTCTTTTCACACCACCTTTTTGGTTTTACACCCCCTGAGCCCATTTGCTTTATTTTTAATGTTTTCTGACTTTTTCCTTTTTTAATTGACTCATTTATTTTTTCTCAGCATATTAAAAATTTAAAAATATTTTTTCTCATCATTTTTGAATTAATTAGGTATTTATTTGATTTTTCTCTTAGTTTGTACATAAATAAATATATATATACTTTTTGTTTAAAATATTAAAATAGTACAAATATATTTTTATACACTTTTGTCTTATTTTTACCTCCTGAAAATGTTTTATAGAAAAATCCCTTTTTTTTTTATTTTAGTATTAAATATTATTAATTAATATATATAATACATATTTTGTAAATAATATAAATATATAGGTATATATTAATACACTTAGGATAAAATACCAAAAAATGTACATATTTTATTTTTTAATATTTAATACTAAAAAATACCTTTTTTTTAAAATATACTATATTTTATTTTATTTTTGTATATAAATAGTAAATATTACAAATATTAAATAACTAATACCATTTTGATTAAAATTAGGGTTTTGCCCTAAATTTGAAAATACTCCAAAAAAATAATACCTTTTTATTTCCCTTTTTATTTCACATAAATAATATTCTTTTTTTTTCATACACATGAAAATTCTTTTTTTACATTTTGCATATTTATTTCAATTTCCATTTAATTGTGCAAATTATTTGTCTTGTAAATATTCAAAAAAAATGATGTAATATCTAGGTTTAAATTCTTGTCTAAATATACCCCATTTGAAACATTGTACCCCCCTCCCCATATTATTGTGTTGTAATAGTGTAGGAAATTAAATTTCGCACTTTAAAGCTTTCTAAACCTACCATGCTAGAATTAGGGTTTGTATGCGAATAAAACGAACAAAATAGTTGGACCTAATACAAGACAAACAAGCATGAAAATGGACAACACATTCCACACTTGCACCCCTAGGGTATTCCACTTTGTTGCCTTCAAATAATTGGGCCATATTGCATGTTGAACTTCTTTGGGTAAAAACAAACAATCAAATGGTCATAGTCCCACAAAATGTTGCCTAAATGAATGATCAAGTCCCTTTTAAAGAAAAATTGCCCAAAAACATTTAACACTATTGCAATTATGGTCTAAAACAATGACCCGCGCCTGTCCCTTTCACCTCCTAATACAAGATTGTCCACCAAATGCAATGGTGGAACAAAATTGTTAAAAGGTTTAAAACGTAACAAAAATCTTTGAGAAGAACTTTAGGGTAGATAAACTCTTAAGTACTTGTCAATTTGCAAAGAAAACACTTGCCTATTTTCAAAACACACTTCACGAACACTTTCAAAACAAACTTTCAAAAAAACCTTGAAACATCTTTTAAAAAAAAAGACCAAACACCTTTTGTAAAACATTCGAGTAAAGAATTGTTACAAGGGTAGCCTATACAAGGCATCTTTTCAAAGCATTTTCAAAACCACACACCAAGCACCATTTCAAAAAATTGAAAACCAAGGCAAGTTGATCTAAGCAAGTACCTAAGAGCCCATGGATAACCATGGATAGAAAGGGTGCTAATACCTTCCCTTTCTATAATCTACTCCCCGAATCCAAGAAAAATCTCAAAGGTTTTTTGCTGTGCTTTTTAAACCTTTCCTTAGGATAAAATAAAAATTCGGTGGCGACTCTTGCTCAACCGAAACATTTGCGAAAACAAACGCAAAACCCTACTCAGTTCTCCCACCGTATCACAGATCCCTTCTGACATTTGAATTAAGCATAAATGAAAGATCTAAAAGAAGAACAAGAGCATAGCCTTTGTATCAAATACTGAAGATGAAGAGGAAGACTGTGATCTGGATACAGATGGAGGAATACCAAATGCCTTAGTTATGCTTGGAAGGCAGTTTAACAAAGTGATAAAAAGAATGGACAGGAACCAAAGGTCAAATGTCAAGAACATCTCATCTGACATCCATAAGTTAAATGAGTTTGGAAGAAAAAGGGCTGAAGAAAAATCCACTCAAGGGAAGGGAGTACAATGTCATGAATGTGAAGGCTTTGGTCACATTAGAGTTGAATGCCCTACATATCTTAAGAAACAGAATAAGAATCTATCTGTTACTTGGTCTGAAGAGGACTCAAAGAGTGATCTTGAATAATCTACCAAATATGTTAAAGTATTGACAGGAAAATATGCATCTGATGAAGAGTCTAGTGACGGGGAACTAATCTTTGATGAGTTAGCTGCTTCATACAAAGAATTATGTCTCAAGTGCAGAAGTGTGCCTTGAAGGGGAGAAATAGAAAGTCATCATAACTCAGTTGAAGGCAGAAAGCGAAGAACATTTAAAAACTATTTCTAATCTGGAAAGTGAAGCGACTTCCTTGAATTCTAACATTGATAGAATGGTCAAATCTCTCAAGATGCTAATTAATAGGTCTGACACATTAGATGAAATCCTCCAAGCAGGAAGAGTGACAGGAGATAAGAGTGGTCTAGGTTTTATTGAGAAAAGGGAACCTAACTCAGAAGAGCCTTCATCAGTTTCCACTCACGCCAAGTCTAAACCAAAGATGTTGAATCAAATGTCTCAACATCTGTGCAAACATCATGGTAAGAAAGGACATCTTGGCAAACATCATGGGAAGAAAGGACATCATGGCAAACATCATGGGAAGAAAAAGCTTAATCATACCAGAGAGAATCCCCAGCCCTGGAGATGTCATCACTGTGGAAGGCTTGGTCATATAAGGCCCTTTTGTTTCAAGTTGTATGGGTATCCTAAGACTACTCCTCTTCCCAAAACTGATAAGATTCCACAAAATAGCAAAAAGAAGAAACAGTGGATTCCCAAGTCTAATGTTGCTAGTTTCATAGCTTACACTTCCCTCAGAGTATCAACCAAAGATGAATGGTATTTTGATAGTGGTTGTTCTAGACTGTTGTACCCCAAAATTTTCCCTCCCATATTCTCCAAGATTTATCAGGAATCATCTTCAAATGGTTCAAGATTTCTCAAAGGTTGCACAGTCCAAATGCCTCCTAAGCCAGTCAAAATTAGGGTTTTGGTTCTCTCAAGGAATTTGAGGTTTTCAATATGTCAATCAAGTCTCATGAGCCTATATACATTGTCAAGCATCTACATGTCAAGTCTCAAGACTCACAGTGGCAATTTGCGCAGTCAAAAGCCCTATTTGGTTCACAGTCAACTGTAGGGGTAAAATGGTCATTTTACAGTCAAAAGTCAGAATTTTTGGTCAACATCTTATTTTGAGCACACAATCATCATTTGATCAAGTCTTGATCATGATTCCACAAGAATGGCTCAAAAATCATCAAAGATGCAAAAGTTACTATTTTTGGACAGCAGAAAAGTCAACTGTAACTTGACCAAAGCATAACTTTTTCATGGTTCATCAGAAAAATCCCATCCAATTCTAATTTTGAAGGGGATGACATTTCCTACAACTCATCTTCACATTCCAAGTCCAATAAATGCTCTCACAAAAAGTTATTAATTTCTACATTATAGGTCAATTTTAAAAGTCAACAAAAATGCACTTTAAGTCAAAGACCATAACTTGAGATTGGTGAAATCAAATGACATGGGACCAAAGGAATTGGTTAGAGGACTTCAAGACCTTTCCAAAATGTCCAAGAACATGTTCATAGGATCAAAATTGAGCAAGATATGCATTGGAGAAGTTGGGAAATTTTTATGAATTTGCAAAAGTCAACTTTGCTCAAAACACATCATTTTGCTAATGGGCCTCAAAATTCTTCTTGAAACATTATCCAAGGCCTATGCACGACCCATTGAGATTAAATTGATTTATTTTCTTATTTTTTATTAATTAATTGAATTTTTAATCAATATTAATTCATTTAATTGTAGGAAAATATCAAGATATGATTTCTCAATCTTTTTGTGAAGCAAAAGTGGTCAACATATGCTGGAGATTTCGTGTGCACATCAAGGGGACAAAAATCTCCAAAATTAGCAAGTTTTGTCAATCAAAAAGATTGGAAAATATTTGATTTTCAATCAAATATACAAACCATAATTCCATGGATTTTTGGACCAAGATTTACCCTAATTCCATTCTACTATATATGCATAACCTAAACCTAATGCCACAAACGTGAAAAGCTACTGCAAAAAGCCATAGCCATATTGAATTTTTTCAAGAAACTTGAAAACTGTTTTCTCACTTCAAGGCCAATTCAATACTTTTAATTGCTTCTAACACATTGCAGGGGTCCTCAGGAACATATTGCAATCGAAACCAAGCACTAAAGCCACAAGAATCATCAAAAAAGGTTTAACGGTTTGCACATATTTTTCAGAATCGCATCTCATTATTCATGCGCATTTGACATGTTTTGTTGATTGTTTTGTGTTCATAGGACTCATATGAAGCTAATGGTGTGATTTAATTGCATTGAAATGCCCTGAAACAGAAATTGCCATTGATGAATTTTAGGGTTTCCAAGCTCTCAAATTGGGGCTTTGTGATATAGGAAAAATTAATCTTTGAAAGACCCATAGTTGAAACCGTCAGGACGAGACGAACACACTAAGACCCTCGCGAACAATTTATATGCATCCTATGCCTATTCGCTATTTTTGGTCGATACAGTTTGTGGGGGTTAAAAACCCCCGCTATCTAACGTATATTTTGCAGGTTTAGGGAAGAAGATGATGATGTGGTGAAGCGTCATTGGGCAATTCAAAAAGCAGCGCGCAATTTTGTTGCTTTCCAAGCATATGGATTGTTTTCAAATATTATATTTGTTGTTTATTCTATTAACAAACGCGTTCAGTTGGCCTAGTGGAAGACGTGTTGGCATGCAACCATTGGGACCTGGGTTCGATTCCCAGGTCCACCCAATATTTGTTCATATTTTTCATAACCTGATTATATGCAGATTTCCAACAGCGTCCTACCATGCGCTCCCAGCAACATCATGCCATGTGTCTCACAATACCAATCCACTGGTCAAAAAGTGGATGACCACCATGCTCCTGGTCAAAGCCAGCGTGGACAATTTCAGAAAGTCAAAAAGACTTGAGAACCAAATGGGCTTCAGATTCCAGAACAAACCTCCCAAAGGGCCCAGCATCCCCTGGTTCTTTCATAATTTTTCTTTTTTTATTTTCTTTTACTAATTATTATTATTTTTATTATTATTATTATTTAATTAACTCATAAATTACTTTTTCATAATAAATTCAGACAATTAAAAAATGTAAATATTTTTATTTATTATTATTATTATTATTAATTTCACTTTAATTTAATTATTTTGTAAATAAACACTAATATAATTAATTTAGTTTAATTAGGTTAAATTTGACTTTTTTTTTCTCAATAACTTAAAATAAATTAGAATTAGGGTTTTTCTTTTGATAACTTTTAATTTCCTTTTTATTTATTTTATTTTCATTAAAACATAAAAAACTAAAAATACTCTTTTCTTTTAATTATTTAATCAATTAGTAAATTAGTTTCAATTAAATGCAAAAAAAGGACAAATTTCTTTCTTTTCTCAAAAAGGGTCAAAACCCTAAGGACGTCCCGATTCAATTCTTTCCCGCGCATATTTATTTTTAATTCATTATTTTGATCATATTCATGTATCTGCTTCGAGAATGTAATAGTTAATTAGGGCTTTTATTGCTTTCTTTATTTTCTCGCAATTTATTTTCAAGGGTTATGTTTTTGACGATGTAAATACCCGACGCCTTGTAATAGCGTAGATTCAATTTTCCGCAATTTATTTCCCGCAAAATATTAACTGTTAATTATGCATGACAAGACTTGTATGAAAAATAAAATCAACCCGTAGCTCACAATGATGCATGTTCAAAGATAATCTTAAATTGAATCCTGACACACGTGCACATGCCACTCTTAGGGTACGCCTCACTCGGTTGCCTCGAGGTGGTCATCAAGTATAGGGTGTTTTAGAGGTCGCCCTCCTGTCTAAAGATCCAGTTGCCTCGAAACGGTTGCCTCGGATAAAAAGGATCTAGGACATTAGGGTTACCGCTAAGGCGTCCTACTATTACTTTGGTGACCACACATTGTCCCTATAATCGAATTGACCCGAAAACTCCAACGACGGTGCTACCTACTTCTCAATAGTAGGATAGTACTGTCTAAAGGACTCTTACACAGCCTAATTCCTTAGAGTAGGTAGATTTCTCCTGGGTACTAGCTCTTTCAAAAACAAAAAACAACTTTTCGCACCTACACTTTCAAAAAGTTTTCAAACAAACACTTCATACACTCTTGAGGACTGATACAAGAGTTACCTAGAAGTTTTCAAAACGAAACTTTTTTCAAAATCCACATACACAAGAAAAGCAAACAATTTTTGAAAACATAGTGAGCAAGTACCTAAGAGCCCGTGGATAACCACGGATAGAAAGGGTGCTAACACCTTCCCTTTCTATAATCTACCTCCCGAACCGAGAAACATCTCGAAAAGGAATTTTGCTGTGCTTTTGTCCTTTCCTTATTGGAGAACATAAAGACGGTGGCGACTCTTGCTTACCGCGACATTTTGTGAACCAGCTTTAAAACAATCAATTCTATTTCCACCGATCACAGAACTAGCGACTCTGCTGGGGACGCTTGATAAGTGAGGTGTACCTTAGGATTAGACTACTCTTATGTTTTCAATTGTATGTCTTGATTGCTTTTATATTTGTAGGATTGCATCGGAGTTTCATAGATCCTAACCCGGATCTGGGGAATACCCTTTAGGTAGCAATAAACTGTGAGGGACCTGTCCGGCGTAGACCGACACGAGTGAAGCAGTAGCTACGTTGGTGTGACACCTTGGTCTGTACCGATATCCCTTGTGTTGAAACGAGGAGAATATGGGTCTTCTGAGGAGTCATTAAGCACCAACCGACCTTAGAACCCTAAATTGACCCAACTTGGTCATAGAACAGTAGCAGTATGCTACACTCATTGAGGCTAAACTCTCGCGATGGTTCCGGCTGCAAGAAAAGATTGCAAAGCTGGAGTTATAACCGATTGAGGATAGTCTGTGATATTGAGATCCTCTAGAACCCGGTTACTATTTTCTAGGACAGGTCTTAACCAACTGAACTGAAAGAGGGTATTACCTAAACTTCATGCTGGCCTGAACTCTAAGGGCTATCTTGTGTGACTTGTGTGCCTTCAAACTTGAACTACTTGCACATTCTTGTTATCTGACAACATGAGTTCCTTGCAGGTTTTGTTTACAGTCCTTAATCTGGGCTTATAACAGGGTTTACTTACATCACTCCACGCATAGCATAACATCATACCATCATACCATTGCATACATCCTGCATAAGGACTAACCCATTTCAAGGATCTCAAAGGTTTGTGATGCAGGTCATGATGAACCAACTGTCTAGCAAGGGGCAAAGGGGATTTATTTTCCTCTAGCCAAGGTTGTTGGAGATCAAAACATGATACCTTGAGTCAGGGGCTATGACCCACTCGATATGGTGAGCTTTGACTCTTGAAGAAGGACTCTCAGCAACATGAAGTTCCTTCAATCAAGCTACCGGATTCAAATTCTAACAAGTTTCTCTGTTTACCCCGCGAGATCCTTGAAAACATTGCATGTGTATCATACACATCATATGCATGACAGGTACCCTTTTACAGGTCACTTATTCTTCTTCGCTGTTTATTTCAGCAATCATCATGACTTCTGAACCTACTACTGAACAAGCTATCAAGGCCCTCCAGGCCCAGAACGCCCAGTTCCAAGAGTTGGTCATGAGCTTAGCCCAGGGTCAACAGGAGTTGAAGACTCTGATTCTGAAGAAGAAGAAGAAGAGGACTGTGTTGTTTAACACCAGACGCAGATTCGGGAATGGACTACAAAATGAGGTTGATCTAGCTACTTCCTCTGTAGGGAAGGATAGTCCCCAAGAGAGAAGGGTTCCTAGTCCTGTGGTGTCCGACAACGAGACAGATTACAATGATGAACAATACCCTTCTACTGAGGACAGATACAAATAGCTCGAAGACCGGTTAAGTGCTATGGAGATACAAAAAGTGCCCGGCCTGGACTTCGAAGATCTAGGTCTATCCTCTGGGGTAGTGATTCCTCATAAGTTCAAGGCTCCTGCTTTCGTAAAATACGACGGGGCATCCTGTCCTAAGCTGCATCTCAGATCATATGTGAGGAAGATCCAACCGTATACTGCAGATAAGAACTTATGGATCCATTTCTTCCAGGATAGTCTTTCAGGGACTCAACTCGAATGGTTCTATCAATTAGATGGAGCCAGCATTCGTAACTGGGAGGACTTGGCTACTGCGTTTTATAAGAAGTATCAGTATAATTCCGACCTCGCTCCTACGCGTACCCAACTCCAGGGTATGTCACTAGGGACGGGTGAAGGTTTTAAAGAGTACGCGCAAAAGTGGAGAGACCTTGCTGGAAGGGTGCAACCACCTTTGACTGACCGTGAACTGGTGGACATGTTCTTGGGGACCCTGTCTGGTCCGTTCTTCAACCATCTGATTAGGAATTCTTCTGCTGGGTTCACAGATCTGATCTTGACTGGGGAGAGAATAGAAGCTGGTATCAAGTCTAGGAAGATACAGAAAGGTGACTCCTCGAACACTGAGAAGAAACCATTCAAGAAAGAATCTAGTGCTGTCTATGGTTCAAGAGGGCAGAATAGGTCCGAACACCGCCAAGCTATCAACGCGGTAGTTATTTCAAAACCGGCCAGTGCTCCTCAACATCGCAACCAACAAAGGGAAGAGAGACCTAGAAGGCAATTCACTCCCCTCAGCATGACCTTGTCCCAGATATTGCCACAGTTGCTGGAGACCAATTTGGTAACTCTAAGGGACCTTCCTAAGAATCCCAACAAGACACCTTCAAGGTATAACCCCAACGCCCGCTGCGCTTATCACTCTGACAGCCCGGGGCATGCTACAGATGATTGTTGGACTTTGAGGAACAAGGTTCAAGACTTAATCGATGCAAAGGAGGTCGAGTTCGAAGCGCCCGAGACTCCCAATGTGATCACTGCTCCCTTGCCAAAACATGGCTAGGATTGAAAAAAAAATTTGTTCATTCGAATGTTCAAGTTGTATTTTTCTTTGATTGTTCAAACATTTTATTCATGTCAAACTATCTTATTTCATTAATGCATTACACGCGTCTGTTTTAAAGTAATTGTGTTCACTATGTTTAAAATTGCTTTCATTTTTTGATGTTCAACTCTCGATTGAAAATTCTAAGCCTTTTGAGGGAGTATGACGAAAACGATACCACGATCTTTACAGTATGCTTTTGAACAGACCCCGCTGATGAGGTACAGGCATTGTTTCAAATCCTAAACACTGGAGTTATAAGGAAGATAATCCCTCGTCAACCCCTTCGAGCCAAAGAAGTCAGAGTTTTTATTTTCAAAAATTAAAACCCTTAATCATAACCTGGGGCAGGGTAGTTTTCTCAGTTGATCCAGGTGCACAACGAATGACATCAAAGGAGTCCTTTCAAAGCAAGACACAGTGACGGTTCTGTATAATCGTAAGGATAGGCAGTCATTATCTCTAAAAAAAAAAACAAAGCCCAATAAGTCAAAACCTATGAAGGAGACTTACAAAAACTGGGGCATCCCGCTGACTGTAATCCCAAAAGAAACAGTTCAGGCAAAAAACAGGGATAATGCAATAAAAAAGGAAGAGGTCCTACAAACCCTCAACAAAAAGAAATGACTGCCTGTTCAAAATAAACTGTCAATATCCGAACCATCACCGGAATATCAGAGCAAAGACTCAAAAAAGGTCTAATGCACGATTAGCTGAGTTTAGGATCGAAGAACATCACGAAGAGCGGGTGGGTACAAATAAAATTTGAGCCTTTATCCTTTGTTTCTTAAACCGTGAACCAGGCCACGTTACAACCCTTAAAAGTCCTAGCTGAAGCACGGGTTAGTTCGAAAGCATACTGTTACAAAAGGTATCCTGACTCCTGTATGGCTCGCTGATAAAATCTTGAGTTGACATCACAGTTTACAAAAGTTCACTTGTTTTATTGAAAACTGCATTTTCAAAAAACTTCAAGACAGACATAAGCTTTGCATTCTTGAAATAATATTGTTTGCATATGACTATTTGTTCAACAGCAGAGAAATTCGCACGATGAATACCTTGTGAACAAACGCCTTCTCAATAACAAGGGTCACCTCAAGTGGAAGAAACACTTCCAACCAAGGGGCAGACATAACCATTGTCCATCATCTGGGGCAGTCAGGTCAAGATTCAGAGAATCTCTCAAATGCCAAATAGCCAGGGGCAAATCTCCTCCTGAGTCACTTGGGGCATTGGACATGAATTCCAGCAACGAATCTTGCACGATCAGACATCTTCTGGTAGTATGGCAACACAATGATATTGACAGTGACAACTCCCTGCATTCTAAGAGCATGGACATAGTCGAAAAAATACTGCGCATAATCAAAGACCTGCTAGGTTGACACACCTAGGCAAAAATAAGGGCTTCCCGGCGAACCAAAAGGGTTCGGGCAAAATAAGGGATGAAAATGAAAAATTGTACACCCGGCAAGTCGAAAACCTGAAAAGGTGGCTTGGGCAAAAATGGGTATCCCGGTGGACTGAAAACCCGAAAGGGCGGTCCAGGCAAAAGTTAGGGATCAAAGCGTACGACTATGTCCCGTCATCTCGTCACTTACCTATCAGAAGGGGATTTATCAATCGTCAGTTATCAAGTGCCTCATAGGCCTTCTTCTCCCGCAGAATCTGGGGCAATAAGAGTTGTCCGAACTGTACAAACTGCTTTGTCAACCGAGGTACCAAGGTAAGTTCAGCTGAAGAACATGACCAAGATACCTTCACTCCCCGAGACTAAGAGAAGATCCAGCAATACTCGCCCCAAGCAGAGTTGGCCTTCCGTTAGCCCTAAAAAGGCACAGTATCTCCAGCAAGTCAGCGATACTCTCCCCAAGCAGAGTTAGCCTACTGTCAGCCTTAAGGAAGTTGGGTATCCCCAGAAGATCTCAACATTCCCCAGCGGAGTATAGATATTCCTCAGCAAGCATCCCCGGCAGTCTTAGTATAAGATTGTTCCCCGGAAGAATACCAGACACCCCAGGAGAGTTGAATCAATCTCCCCAGTACAGTCCAAAAGTTTCCCTAGGAGAGTTGAATCAATCTCCCCAGTAGATTCTGGAAGCTTATCCCCAGTAGATTCTAGAAGCCTGTCCCTTGCAGAGTACAAATATCTCTTCCCAGCCATATTCAAAGGTTCCCCCACCAGAGCCTAACTAGGTTATCCTCAGCATTACATCGGAAAGATCGTCCTCAGCGAAGTTCTTCCTACCCCCAGCAGAGTTCATCAAATCCCTAACATAATTTATCAACAGGAACCCCAGCGAAGTTATCGTTAAAATCTCAGCGAAGAATCTCTTCCCACAGAGTAATTCCCCGCAGAGTAATCTCTTCAACAAGTTTATTCCTCAACGGAGTCATCTTCTCCTGCCGGTTTATTCTTGCAATCATCATCCCCAGCGGAAACGAAGAACTCTACTCTTCAACGTCAGCCCAGGATTTAACTTCCCGACATTCGTCAAGGATTTATTTTCCCAGACGAAGATACATTCATAAACATCACATTGTCATACATCATGATACATGCATATACGCATCATATCATACAATCTCATTTATGTTGAGAACATCATTGCTTGATCCATATCATGCATTGCACATGACTGACCTCTACCTTTCAGGAAAGATGCAGTTAAACTCTAAATTCAGTCAGTAAAGACAAATTAAGTTAAAGAAGACAAATTCAGTTAAAGAAGACAAATTCAGTTAAAGAAGACAAATCCAGTCAAAGAAGACAAATCCAGTTAAATCAATTCTTAAAGATCTTTCTAATGCAAACCTGTCATGGAAGACAACCTGTCGTTGAAGACAACCCGTCATTATAGACAACCTGTCATTATAGACAACCTGTCATTATAGACAACCTGTGATCGGTGGATCTGGAACCGACTGTTTAACGCTGGTTTCGCGAAATGTCGCGGTAAGCAAGAGTCGCCACCGTCTTTTATTTTCTCCAAATGGAAAGGACAAAAGCACCGAAAAATTCCTTATAGAGATGTTTCTCGGTTCGGGAGGTAGATTTATAGAAAGGGAAGGTGTTAGCACCCTTTCTATCCATGGTTATCCATGGGCTCTTAGGTACTTGCTCATTTGTGTTTTCAAAAGTGTTTGTTTGCTTTTCAATTGTGGGTTTTAAAAAGTCTCTTTGAAAACTTCTAGGTAACTCTTGTATCCGTCCTCAAGAGTGTATGAAGTATTGTTTGGAAAACTTTTTGAAAGTGTAAGGTGTGAAAAGTATTTTGTTTGTTTTGAAATTTAGAGGAAGTATCTACGAGGACCTACCTACCCTAAGGAATTCTTCTGTGTAAATGTCCTTTAGAGTAGTGCCATCCCACCATTGAGAGGTAGGTAGCACCACTGTTGGAGGTGTTCGGGTCAATTCGAGGTTCGGGACATGGTGATCACCAGAGCAATGGGAAGACACCTTAGAAGCTACCCTCATGCCAGGTTCCCGGATCATGAGGACTTACTAAGACATCCTCTACTCGACGATCACCTTTCGAGGCAAGGCAACAGTGAGGCGTACCCTAGAGGTGGTGTGTGATTTGTGTGTCGTTTTCAGATATTTTTGTCTTTTGTCATGTCATTGGTGATCTACGCTTGTTTTTATTTTTGGGCATTCATTCTTTCATGTTATTGTTTAACAGTTAAAGGTGCGGGAATTTAAAGTGCGTAAAAGATAAAGGGTCCTACGCTATTACAAAGGCGCGGGTCTACAACGCCAAATTAATCCAGACCCGATTTGAAATAAAATGCAGAAAATAAATGTCTAAATAACTATTACAGGGCTTTGGAGCAAGTACATGATATTCACAAAAAGAAATAAATAAAACGCGCGAAACAAAAATGTAATCGAATGCGAGGGCGTTGGACCCTTTAAAGGAATTAAAATTAAATTATTAAAATAATTAAGTTAAATAAAAGAAAGAACTTATTTTTTCATGTTTTTGTATTTATGACATTAAAGAAAATTAAATTGGAATTTAAAAGTCAAATAATCCTAGTTCTAATTGTTTTTTAATTTATTAAAAAAAATACATTAAAGTTAATAACCTAGAATTAAAACTAAATTAATTATAAAATTTATTTACAAAATTAATGGTTAATGATACTTCTAATAAAAATATTAATTAATTAAAAAAGGGTAAAAAATGCTAAAGGTCTATTTTTATTATTTTTGGTTATTGAGAAAAAGAATTAAATTAACAACTTAAAATAAAAAAAAAAACTAAATTTATTATGGGATTTATTTACAAAAGAAGTTATTGATGAATTAAATTAAAATGAAACATATATTTGTCCTTTTATGATTTTCTGATTTTTTGGTGTTTTTTATTATTATGTTAAGAAAATATTTATTTGAAAAATTAAATGGAATTTAAACAAACAAACAAGAATAAAAAATAAAAAGGGAATAGGAGAGAGCAAACCAAGGGGGTGTTATCCCCCAAACTGGAGGTACAGCCCAGTAATTCTGGCCCATCAATGGAGGCCTTGTTGACTTTTTCAGGCAGCATGTGGGAGCATTGACTAGAGCTCGCCATGTTCCATAGATCCAGTCCTTTGATTGAGCGCAATTGGCCAAGTGGCATGCTGGATTGAGGAGCGTATGATAGACCATGGAAGGACCAAAGTACCTGATCACATTTCAAAGAAAAAAAATAAGGGAATATGAGGGGGATCTGGGATCGAACCCAGGTCCTATTGATCACCAAATGCTTTCTCCACCGCTAGGCCATTCACACGCGTTTGTTCATAAAATAATCAACAATCAATATAAAAGAAAACAAGGGTTAGTGCTATTCTCGCGCGAAAAATTTGAATTAACCAATTGCTGATGGCCACCTCATCTTCTTCCTCCTTGGTTTATTTTTTCCTGAAACAAAATAGAATAAGCAACGGTTTTTGCACCGTTCCAGAATACCCCTATTGGAAAATAGCGATTAGAGATTCTTGGCTCATAAATTAGGCGCGATGGTCCTATTCTTTTCGTCCAAGTGTACTGGTTGCAACCATGGCATCGTGATTCTCCAATTTTGCTGTATTCAAAAACCCCTAATTCGAAAGCTTAAGAACCCTAAAAAACAACAATGGTGAAATCGCATATAGGTGATAAAAATACAATTAAATTACATAGTTAGCATCAGGAGAGTCTCATTAGTACAAATCCATGAACAAAATGCAATGAGAATGCTGGGAATTTAAAATACGATTATAGAAAAAATGTGAACAAGTTTGATCTCTGTATACCGTTTCAAGGTGCTAGGGACGTGGAAACTTATTCAAATACGTTGCTTAAGGTCTCAGGAAGGTGATGAGATGATTTGCTTGGCTTGAATCGACCTCTATTCCCGTTTTCAGTTTTCAAAAATGTGGCAAAAATATGAGTTTTGTTTTCAGTATTGGGGCGCAGCTTAGGTCTCTATTTGGTTTCTGATCACTTGTATATACCTTAAGCAATGTGTATGAAGAGGAATAATGGCTCCATAATGTATAACATTCAAGTTCAAAATCCTCCATAAACCTCCATAACCAAACTTCCTTTTTTGACTCATTTTTGAATTCTTGCTCTTTTTGGCCCCTTATACGAATTTGGTAGGTTGCATAATGATAAGTCAAAGTTAGTTAAGGCCAAATATTCCTTTTAATTAAGCTTTTTGATTTTCTTTTGATTTTAAAAGATTTAAAATTAATTAAATCCAATAAAATCAATTAAAAATGAAAAAATTAATTAAAAAATATGAAATAAAAGGTGGGACACGTGGGAAGCATGGCCAAGTTAATTCAAGTGGAAAAAGTGGGCCCCTTTTGTCAAAAATGAAATTTCAAGGATAAATGATTTTGGCCATTTCACAAAAATTTACCAACTTCTCCAATGCATATCTTGCTCAATTTTTAAGCTTTGATCATGTTCTTGGACATTTTAGAAAGGTCTTGAAGTCCTCTAAACAATGTCCTTGGTCCCATGTCATATTGATTTACCAATCTCAAGTTATGGTCTTTGACTTAAAGTCCCTTTTTGTTGACTTTTGAAAATGACCTATAATGTTGAAATTGATAACTTTTTGTGAGAGCATTTATTGGACTTTAAGTATGAAGATGAGTTGTAGGAAATGTCTTTCTCTTCAAAATGAGCTTTGGATGGAATTTTTCTGATAATCCATGTGAAAGTTATGCCTTGGTCAAGTTACAATTGACTTTTCAACTGTCCAAATAAGGAAACCTTTGAATCTTGATGATTTTTGAGCCAAGCTTTGAGAATCATGATAAAGCATTGATCAAATGATGTTTGTGGCTTCAAAATGAGATGTTGACCAAAAATTTGAACTTTTGACTGTCAAATGACCATTTTGCCCCTACAGTTGACTGTAGTGCAATTAGGGTTTTTGACTGTGCAATCTTGTGCTGAAAGTCTTGAAACTTGACATGTAGGTGCTTGACAATGTTTATAGGCATAGGAGACTTGATTGAGCTCTTGAAAACTTCAACTTCCTTGCAATAACCAAAACCCTAGTTTGACTGGCTTAGGAGACTTGTTGACTGTGTAGCCCTTGAGTAGACTTTGAACCATTTGCTTGTCAAAACTTTGAAGATTATGGGAGGGCAAATTTTGGGGTACAACAGTTGCCCCTGTTCAATCTTCTTAGACCTGAGGATGTAGATTGGCTTGTGTGCCTTTCGTGATCCGAGGGTGGAAGATGATTGAACACTAGAGTGCCCAGAAATTTGCACTCACATAGTTGAGTATCAGCAGCGTGATAGCGGGAATGGGCTTACAGACGCCATTTGGAGATTGATGGATATGATGATGGGCTTATAGATGCCATCTGGATGTTGATCGCGTAAGAGATTCCTTAGCGAGAACTTGTGTTCCTGCAAAAAGAAAAATGAGTACCTGACATGTTGTAGGAGCTGGTCTTCAGATGCTTTGTATAGATGTGTACTGACTGGTTACAGGAGCTGGATCTGGAGCTTCAAACGGTGATGAATGAACCAGGGATGGTTACTACCTCAACAGGAAAGGTGAGAGAACCTTGGATAACTTCAGCTTCAACAGCAATCGTTAAGCGAAATCTTGGTGGGAATTACCATCTCCACAGTATTGGGGAGAGAACCATAGGAAATTATAATCTCAATAACATTCATTGAGAAAAAACCTGGAATGGAATTATCATCTCCGCAGGATCGGGGAGAGAACCATAGGCAATTATAATCTCAAAAGAAAACATTGAGAAAAACCTGGAATGGAATTATCGTCTCCGCAGGATTGGGGAGAGAACCATAGGCAATTATAATCTCAAAAGCAAACATTGAGAAAAACCTGGAATGGATTATCGTCTCCGCAGGATTGGGGAGAGAACCATAGGCAATTATAATCTCAAAAGCAAACATTGAGAAAATCCTGGAATGGAATTATCGTCTCCGCAGTATTGGGGAGAGAACCATAGGCAATTATAATCTCAAAAGCAAACATTGAGAAAAACCTGGAATGGAATTATCGTCTCCGCAGTATTGGGGAGAGAACCATAGGCAATTATAATCTCAAAAGCAAACATTGAGAAAAACCTGGAATGGAATTATCGTCTCCGCAGGATTGGGGAGAGAACCATAGGCAATTATAATCTCAAAAGCAAACATTGAGAAAAACCTTTGATAACTTCTACTGAGTCTTCATCAGAAAAATCTGTTTGGGGTCGATTTAGCTGGACTAGAGAAGGCCTTGGACTGGATAAGAAATCTTTGGAGTCGATTAACTGAACCGGTCTAGGTCTTGAAATATGATTGAGAATTTAACTGAATCTTTCCTGAAAGGTAAAGGTCAGTCATATGTAATGCGTGATATGGATCAAGCAATGATGTTCTCAACATAAATGAGACTTGTAAGTTATGATGCGTCTATGCATGCTATAATGATGTATGTGAGTGCGATGTCTATGAATGTATTTTTCGTCTAGGAAAGTAAATCCTTGACGGGTGCCGGGAAGTCACTCCTGGGCTGATGTTGAAGAATAGATTTGCTTCCGCTGGGGATGATAGTTGCAGGAATACCGGAAGGAGAAGATGACTCCGTTGGGGAATAAACTTGGCGAATGGGATAACTCTGCGGGGAGGAAAGTACTCTAGTAATCTTGCTGGGGAGCAATACTCTGTGGGGAGGAAAGTACTCTAGTAATCTTGCTGGGGAGCAATACTCTGTGGGGAGAGAGACTTTGTTGAAATGTTGATGGTATTTTGCTGGGGGATACCTTTGTTGTGTTGGAAGTGCTGATAGACTTCGCTGGGGATAAGAAAGAACTGTGTTGACGACGACCTTTCCGTGGCTTTTGGCTGAGGATAACCCAGTTATATCCTGTTAAGGAAATAACTCTTTGAATAAAGCCGGACGACGCGTTCGTGCTCTGCGAGGATAAGCTTCCAGAATTTACCGGGGATAAGCTCACTGCTTGTGGAGATGAATTCCAATTTTCCTGGGGAACTAGATTGGACTTTCCTGGGGAAGTTTTGAGATGTATCGGGGGAATTGACACCACTGAATGTTTGATATACCGCCGGGGAACAATCTTTAGACCAAGACTGCCGGGGATGCTTGTTAAGAATGCATGTACTGCTGGGGAATGTTGAGATCTGCTGGAGGACACCCAACTTCCTTAAGTTTGATAATTTTGCTTGGAGAAGAGTGCACTGACTTGCTGGCTCACTCTCTGGGGAATTAAGATGTACTGGTCATGTTTCTTATCTGAACCTACCTTGATACCTTGGAGGACAGAACAATTAGATTGCTTAGACAACTCTTTATTGTCCCTGTTTCTAATGTTACCTGTAATTAATCCTTTGTTTTGTATGCAAGTATTCATGAGTTAGCAAATTATTGTCAATGCATATATCACAAATTGAACCTTGGACGTTCTTCGCAAAACAAAACGGAAAAAGGAACAACAATTGGCAATTTTAACTGAACAGTGTATTTGTATTGATTTTGAATTGCCTGTAAAATAGGCGTTTTATGTACAAGAGGCTGACGTCCTAGTAAGAGAACGCCGTCGAACAAAAGAATTTATACAAGTTTGTACAAGAGAAAATAAAACAGCTGTGTGGAATGAATGATCCACTGGGTTTCAACTCTTCTATTGCCTTTATATCTTCGAGAGTCTCATCACTTGATGACCTAGTTGAAGATGAAGCTGACTGATCGATGCCGTCTGAGCTTGATGTAGATACCGGATTTTGGATGCAAGGTGATCCAATGAGACATAGTATTACGCTTTATCCCTAACTTTTGCCTGGACCGCCCTTTCGGGTTTTCAGTCCACCGGGATACCCATTTTTGCCCAAGCCGCCTTTTCAGGTTTTCGACTTGCCGGGTGTAGAGATTTTTTTTCATTTCATCCCTTCATTTTTCCCGAACCCTTTTGGTTCGCCGGGAAGCCCTAATTTTTGCCTAGACATGTCAGCCTAGCGGGTCTTTTTTCATGCGTAGTATCTTTTTACTATGTCTGCATTGGCGGGGTGAGGAAGGTCGTCACCATCCATGGTGGTCAGAATCATGGCTCCTCCTGAGAACACATGTTTAACCACAAATGGCCCTTCGTACGTAGGGGTCCATTTGCCCCTTGGATCGCTCTGAGGAAGGATGATTCGCTTGATTACCAGATCCCCAACTTGATATTCTTGTGGTCTGACCTTTTTGTTAAAAGCCCTGATCATCCGTTTTTGATACGTCTGACCATGACAAATAGCAGCAAGTCTCTTTTCATCAATAAGGTTGAGCTGATCAAGTCGTGTCTGGATCCAATCATCCTCGTTCAGATTTGCATCCTTCATTATCCGGAGAGAGGGTATTTATACTTCGATTGGTAAGACTGCCTCCATACCATAAACCAGAGAGAAAGGAGTTGCCCCGGTTGACGTCCTAGCTGAGGTACGGTACCCATGTAGAGCGAACGGTAACATCTCGTGCCAATCTTTATAAGTCACTGTCATCTTCTGCACGATTTTCTTGATGTTCTTATTTGCTGCCTCTACAGCTCCATTCATCTTCGGTCTGTAAGGAGAAGAATTGTGGTGCTGTATTTTGAACTGCTCGCAGAGCTCAGTGATCATCTTATTATTCAGATTGGTACCGTTGTCTGTAATAATTCTCTCAGGGACGCCGTATCGACAGATCAGATTATGTCGAATGAACCGTGCCACGACATTCTTGGTTATCGTAGCATAGGATGCTGCTTCGACCCATTTTGTAAAGTAATCAATCGCCACAAGGATGAAGCGATGCCCGTTAGATGCCGTAGGTCTGATCTCGCCGATCATATCAATGCCCCACATTGCAAAAGGCCAAGGTGCAGTCAGGACATTCAGAGGAACTGGAGGAACATGCACCTTGTCTGCATAAACCTGGCACTTGTGACATGTCCTAGAATGTTGGTAGCAGTCAGCTTCCATTGTGGACCAGAAATACCCTGCCCGAAGGATATTTTTAGCCATAGTGTGTCCACTGGAATGTGTTCCGAAGGTACCCTCATGTAGCTCCACCATAATCCTTTCTGCTTCAGTCTTATCCACACATCGCAGTAAGGTCGAATCATGGTTTCGTTTATACAAGACGTTGTTGCTAAGGAAGAATTTCGCTGCGAACCTTCTCAGAAACTTCTTATCGTTGACAGATGCACCTTCAGGGTATTCCTGAGCTTCCAAGTACCTCTTCACCTCATGGTACCAAGGCTTCTCAGTCACTAATTCAGTCTCAAGATCACAACAGTATGCCGGTTCGTCCAGTTTCCAGATGATGACCCAGGGAGCCTCATTGTCCCACTTGACTTTGAACATAGAAGACATCGTAGCTAACGCGTCCGCTAACTGATTCTCCTCTCTCGGGAAATGTTCAAAGGTTATCTCTGTGAAGTGGGGGATCATTGTCACCACACATTCTTTGTAAGGAATAAGATTCGGATGTTTCGTATCCCACTCTCCTTTGATCTGGTTGATCACGAGAGCGGAATCTCCGAAGACACTCAGAAACTTGATCCTTAAGTCAATTGCAGCTTTGTGTCCCATGATGCAAGCCTCATACTCCGCCATGTTGTTGGTGCAGTTGAAACATAGTCGGGCAGTGAGTGGAGTATGAGTGCCTTGAGGGGATATGATCACAGCGCCGATACCATTACCCAAAGCATTGGAGGCTCCGTCAAAGTGCATAGACCATCGGGATCCTTCCTCAGGTCCTTCATCCGGTCCAGGTACTTCACAATCAGTTACTATCATGATGCTTTCATCTGGAAACTCGAAGTTCATTGATTGATAGTCATCCACGGCCTGGTGTGCCAAGTGGTCTGCCAATACACTTCCCTTGATGGCTTTCTGGGTTGTGTACTGAATGTCGTATTCCATCAAGATCATTTGCCATCTTGCAATTCTCCCAGACAGAGCAGGCTTTTCGAATATATACTTTATAGGATCCATCTTTGAGATCAACAAGGTAGTGTGAGTCAGCATATACTGTCTCAGCCGGCGAGCAGCCCATACCAAAGCGCAGCAAGTTTTCTCAAGCAGTGAGTATCGGGTCTCACAGTCGGTAAACTTTTTGCTAAGGTAATAAATGGCATGCTCTTTTCGGCCAGACTCGTCATGCTGCCCCAGCACACACCCCATTGAGTTATCAAGTACTGTCAGGTAAAGTATCAGAGGTCTCCCTTCAACCGGTGGCATAAGGATGGGTGGTTCTTGGAGATACTCTTTGATTCTGTCAAAAGCCGCCTGACATTCATCATTCCAACGTACTACCTGATCTTTCCTCAGCAGTTTGAAGATTGGCTCACAGGTAGCAGTTAGGTGTGAGATGAACCGAGCAATGTAATTCAGGCGTCCTAAAAAACCTCTGACCTCTTTCTCTGTTTTAGGAACTGGCATCTCTTGAATAGCTTTAACCTTGGCAGGGTCCACTTGAATACCCTTATCACTTACAACGAAGCCTAGCAACTTCCCAGATCTTACCCCGAAGGTGCACTTGTTCGGGTTCAACCTCAGCTTGTACAATTTCAGACGGTCAAACAGTTTCTGCAGATGATCAAGGTGTTCTTCCTCGGTCTGGGACCTTGCGATCATGTCGTCAACATACACTTCTATCTCATGATGGATCATATCATGAAATAAAGCAACCATGGCACGTTGGTAGGTTGCCCCTGCGTTCTTTAGTCCAAAAGGCATGACCTTGTAGCAGAAGGTGCCCCACTGAGTAACAAATGTAGTCTTTTCCATGTCTTCAGGAGCCATCTTGATCTGATTATAGCCTGAAAAACCATCCATGAAAGAGAACACCTTATGCTGAGCTGTATTATCAACAAGGACATCAATGTGAGGTAGAGGGAAGTCGTCTTTGGGGCTGGCCCTGTTCAGATCCCTGTAGTCGACACACATTCTGACCTTACCGTCTTTCTTTGGTACCGGCACCACATTAGCAACCCACTGAGGGTAAGAAGTCACTGCAAGGAACCCAGCATCAAACTGTTTCATAACCTCGGCTTTAATCTTCTCAGACATTTCTGGACGCTTACGGCGGACCTTTTGCTTAACCGGAGGGCAGTCTTCCTTAGTAGGCAAGTGATGGACCACAATATCGGTATCCAACCCGGGCATGTCTTCGTAGGACCAGGCAAAGATTTCCATATAATCATGCAGCATCTGAGTCAATCGTTGCTTCACGCTGAGCTCTAGGTTGGCACCAATCTTTACCTCTTTCCTGTCTTCTTCAGTACCCAAGTTTATTGTTACCACTGGCTCTTCATGGGGTTGAATTGCCCTTTCCTCTTGAAGTAACAGTCTTGCAAGCTCGCTAGGTACTTCACAATCATCTTCACCTTCGTCTTCGGCTATGTTGATCGGATTTTCGAAGTCATAATTGGCAGTAGCAGAGTCGTTACCAGTGAGATCCAGAGTGGATTGAAACCTGTATGAGTGAGTGTGTGTGTAAATACAGCTGTTTTGCAATATGTAAAGGAAGGAAAGACAGAAAAGGAGCATAAGATTTGCAATGCGAGAAAAAGTCCAAGATTTTCATTTATGATATATGAAATGACAATTTATATGCCCTCACAAATGAAACCACGGTGCCTCGGGTAAGACACCGGGCCATAGAGTTTATTTATTGTTTATTACAGATACCAAAAACATAGGAATTCATTACTTAGTAACAAAAGAAATAGATAGATTGTCCTTTTCACTCCAATTGTTAGGTCCACTGTCGGTTGCCGGGTAAATCCAGCTATCAAACTCAGCTTCATCCACTTCGTCTTTGTCCCCAATAGCATTCACTTCGTGGGCAGGCAGGGGAGCTGTCACTACATTAGGCTTCTCAGATGCCTCAAACTGTACTTCTTTCGCATCAATAAGGTCCTGCAGCTTGCTCCTTAATGCCCAGCAGTCATCAGTGGAGTGCCCCGGGCTATCAGAATGGTACGCACAGCGGGCATTTGGGTTGTACTTCGGAGATGTAGTATTTGGAAACTTTGGAGCCTCTCGGACGGTTACTAAGTTGGTAGATAGCAGCTGTGGCAAGATCTGAGATAAAGTCATGCTCAAACGGGTAAACTCTCTCCGGGGTCTTTCAGCCCTTTGAGGATTAGTTGGCCGAGGAGCGGCAGCAGGTTTAGCAATCATTACCGCACTGACAGATTGGCGGCGCTCAGATCTCTCTGGTCTCTTGGAACCATATACAGCACTAACCTCCTTTTTGAAGGGTTTCTTTTCAGCATTGGAGGAGGCAGCCTTCTGTATCTTCCCTGATTTTATACCGGCCTCGATCCTTTCACCAGTCAGGATCAGATCAGTAAACCCAGCAGAGGAATTACCAATGAGATGATTGAAAAATGGACCAGATAGGGTCCCCAAAAACATATCCACCAGCTCTCGGTCCGTCAATGGTGGCTGCACCCTGCCAGCCAGATCTCTCCATTTCTGGGCGTACTCCTTAAAACCTTCGCCCGACCCTAGCGACATACCCTGGAGTTGGGTACGCGTAGGAGCGAGGTCGGAATTATATTGATACTGCTTGTAAAAAGCAGTGGCCAGATCCTCCCAGTTACGAATGTTGGTTCCATCCAACTGATAGAACCATTCGAGGTGAGTCCCCGAAAGACTCTCCTGGAAGAAGTGGATCCATAAGTTCCTGTCTGCTGTGTAAGGATGGATCTTCCTTACATAAGAACGGAGGTGCATCTTGGGACAGGAAGCCCCGTCATACTTCACAAAGGCAGGTGCCTTGAACTTGTGTGGAATCACCACCCCAGTAGATAACCCCAAGTCTCCGAAATCCAGTCCAGGCACACGCTGAATTTCCATAGCTTTTAATCTTTCCTCCAGCTGCTTGTACCGGTCCTCAGCAGGAGGGTACTGTTCGTCGTTGAAATCTGTTTCAGTATCAGAGCCCACAGGAGTAGGGACCTCCCTTTCTTGGTGACTACCTTCCCCCACAGATGGAGTAGTCCTTTCAGCCTCATTTTGCAAGGTGTTCCCGAGTCTGCGCCCAGTGTTAAATAGCACAGTCCTCTTCTTCTTCTTATTCTTCTTCAGAAGCATAGTCTTCAGCTCTTTTTGACCTTGAGCCAAACCCATGATCAGCTCCTGAAATTGGGCGTTCTGCGCCTGAAGAGCCTTGATAGATGCCTCGGTTGATGATTCAGGGTTCATGATGCTGAAATAAACAGCGAAGAACAGTAAGCAACCTGAAAAGAAGAGTACCTGCGATGCACATGATGGATGAGATGCGTATGAATTATGTTTTCAAAGACAATCGGGAATCAACTTTGTAAACAAAAAGGAACACACTTCATTAGATTCAACTTTGCAGCTTAAATTGTTCAACAGGTTGCCCTCAGGCTTTACATGAAAGAGAAATACTGAAAAGGGAAATAAAACTGTAAAAAGAACATCCAGAGCTCCTTATTGATCCCATGGTCTCCTCTTCTCAGTACGGATGTAGGCATTCAGAGCTCGCTCATTCTCCAACTGCTTCGTCAGCTTCTGGATATTTAATTCCTGCTCGTTGAACTTTTCTCGGTAAGAATCCCGTTCTTCTCGCAGTTGCGACCAAGACCTCTTTAATGTCTCATAATCAGTGGGTATCTGGGGAGGCAGGACAGTTGGAGGAACACCATCTTTGTCAGGACACTCAAGAATGACGGGTCTGACAGCTTCATATGGCATACCTAACTTCTGAGCTCGGGTGCGAACCCATTTGTAATAGGCTTCCATAGGTAAAGAAGTCTTTGGTCCCAACTCTTGTGGGTTAGCTTTATGAACTTTGTCCCAAGCCTTGATGAACCTACGACGCAGCTCGTCACTATCCACCTGAAACTCAAAACTGATGTGAGGCACCAACATCTCTTGGGGGCCTGCTCTTCTGGCTCTTCCAAACTGACGGAGCGCTAGACATGGATTGTAAGAGATCCCTCCTTGGGTACCAATCAGAGGAACATTAGGGTATTCCCCGCATCGATCAATAACAGCTATCTCATCCAAACCTCTGCATGTCCAAATGATGTCTTTATCGGTGAGAGACATTAACCTATGAGCCCAACCTCTTCCTTCTTGGTTCTTTAGTACGAACTTAGGGAGGTGCGAAATAAACCACCTCACCAACAAAGGGATACAACACCATAGGGTTCCTCGTCTTCGGGTAGTACGAGCATGAAGTTGTTGCAAGATGTCACCCAAGAGAGTGGGTACGGGATTCTGAGACATAAAGATCCTTATGGCAGTGACATTGATGAAGTTGTCAGGATTGGGAAACAAGACTAACCCATAGATTAGGAGAGCCAAGATATCTTCATATGCCCTAAAGTCCAGGTCATTCCAGAAACTGTTAGCTTTACCAATCAGAAATTTGGCCAAGAAACCCTTAACTCTGCTTCTAGTCACCCAGTTGTCCATTACCTCTTGATGTGTCAGGGGAAGAGCTGCAGCAACCTCCTCAAGCCTGAGGGTCTTTTCCCAACCAGTGAAGGGAGTTTGGTCCAAGATAGGGATACCAAGTAAATCAGAGAACTCTTCCAGGGTAGGGACCAGCTGGAAGTCTTGAAAGGTGAAGCACTGGTACAGAGGGTCATAGAACTGGGTCAGGACACTCATCAACTGTTGATCCCGCTTTGTAGTGACTAAACTGAGAAGAGAACCATGCCTCTGAATGAAGGAAGTGGTATTTGGAATTCTGCTAACCAACTCTTCAAGCAACTCAGGGGAATGAACAAAGTTGAACCGGATAGTATTCCTTCGCACAAGCATCATGGTGTCCTACAAAACAGAGCAAAGGTGAAACCCTCTTGTCTTTGAAATGGTCAGTCCTTATGCAGGATGCATGCAATGCTCATGATGTTATGATGCTATGATAAAGCACACCACAAATAGATACAAAGGCAAACATGGTAAGGCACACAAGTCACACAAAGAAAGCCCTTAAAGTTTAGGCCAGCATGAGGTCTAGGTACTACCCTCTTTCAGTTTGTTGGTTCATACCTGTCCTATCAAAGTAACCGGGTTCTTAGAGGATCCCAATATCATTGACTACCCTCAATCGGTCATAACTCCAGCATCGCAATCTTTTCTTGCAGCCAGAACCATCACGAGAGTTTAGCCTCAATGGGCGTAGCATACTGCTACTGTTCTAATGGCCAAGTTGTGTCAATTAAGGTTCTAAGGTTGTTGGTGCTTAATGACTCCTCAGAAGACCCATATTCTCCTCGTTGCAACACAAGGGATATCGGTACAGACCAAGGTACCACACCAACGTAGCCACTGTTTCACCCGTGTCGGTCTACGCCGGACAGGTCCCTCACAGCTTATGCTACCTAAACAGGGTGTCCCCAGATCCGGGTTAGGATCTATGTAACTCCCATGCAACCCACAATAGTAAAGCAAGCAAATCAATACAATTGAAAACACAGTTATGAACTATCCCTAAGGTACACCTCACTTTAAGTTTATGTCCCCAGCAGAGTCGCCAGTTCTGTGATCGGTGGATCTGGAACTGACTGTTTAACGCTGGTTTCGCGAAATGTCGCGGTAAGCAAGAGTCGCCACCGTCTTTTATTTTCTCCGAATGGAAAGGACAAAAGCACAAAAAAATTCCTTATAGAGATGTTTCTCGGTTCGGGAGGTAGATTTATAGAAAGGGAAGGTGTTAGCAGCCTTTCTATCCATGGTTATCCATGGGCTCTTAGGTACTTGCTCATTTGTGTTTTCAAAAGTGTTTGTTTGCTTTTCAATTGTGGGTTTTAAAAAGTCTCTTTGAAAACTTCTAGGTAACTCTTGTATCCGTCCTCAAGAGTGTATGAAGTATTGTTTGGAAAACTTTTTGAAAGTGTAAGGTGTGAAAAGTATTTTGTTTGTTTTGAAATTTAGAGCAAGTATCTACGAGGACCTACCTACCCTAAGGAATTCGTCTGTGTAAATGTCCTTTAGAGTAGTGCTATCCCACCATTGAGAGGTAGGTAGCACCACCGTTGGAGGTGTTCGGGTCAATTCGAGGTTCGGGACATGGTGATCACCAGAGCAATGGGAAGACACCTTAGAAGCTACCCTCATGCCAGGTTCCCGGATCATGAGGACTTACTAAGACATCCTCTACTCGACGATCACCTTTCGAGGCAAGGCAACAGTGAGGCGTACCCTAGAGGTGGTGTGTGATTTGTGTGTCGTTTTCAGATATTTTTGTCTTTTGTCATGTCATTGGTGATCTACGCTTGTTTTTATTTTTGGGCATTCATTCTTTCATGTTATTGTTTAACAGTTAAAGGTGCGGGAATTTAAAGTGCGGAAAAGATAAAGGGTCCTACGCTATTACAAAGGCGCGGGTCTACAACGCCAAATTAATCCAGACTCGATTTGAAATAAAATGCAGAAAATAAATGTCTAAATAACTATTATAGGGCTTTGGAGCAAGTACATGATATTCACAAAAAGAAATAAATAAAACGCGCGAAACAAAAATGTAATCGAATGCGAGGGCGTTGGACCCTTTAAAGGAATTAAAATTAAATTATTAAAATAATTAAGTTAAATAAAAGAAAGAACTTATTTTTTCATGTTTTTGTATTTATGACATTAAAGAAAATTAAATTGGAATTTAAAAGTCAAATAATCCTAGTTCTAATTGTTTTTTAATTTATTAAAAAAAATACATTAAAGTTAATAACCTAGAATTAAAACTAAATTAATTATAAAATTTATTTACAAAATTAATGGTTAATGATACTTCTAATAAAAATATTAATTAATTAAAAAAGGGTAAAAAATGCTAAAGGTCTATTTTTATTATTTTTGGTTATTGAGAAAAAGAATTAAATTAACAACTTAAAATAAAAAAAAAAACTAAATTTATTATGGGATTTATTTACAAAAGAAGTTATTGATGAATTAAATTAAAATGAAACATATTTTTGTCCTTTTATGATTTTCTGATTTTTTGGTGTTTTTTATTATTATGTTAAGAAAATATTTATTTGAAAAATTAAATGGAATTTAAACAAACAAACAAGAATAAAAAATAAAAAGGGAATAGGAGAGAGCAAACCAAGGGGGTGTTATCCCCCAAACTGGAGGTACAGCCCAGTAATTCTGGCCCATCAATGGAGGCCTTGTTGACTTTTTCAGGCAGCATGTGGGAGCATTGACTAGAGCTCGCCATGTTCCATAGATCCAGTCCTTTGATTGAGCGCAATTGGCCAAGTGGCATGCTGGATTGAGGAGCGTATGATAGACCATGGAAGGACCAAAGTACCTGATCACATTTCAAATAAAAAAAATAAGGGAATATGAGGGGGACCTGGGATCGAACCCAGGTCCTATTGATCACCAAATGCTTTCTCCACCGCTAGGCCATTCACACGCGTTTGTTCATAAAATAATCAACAATCAATATAAAAGAAAACAAGGGTTAATGCTATTCTCGCGCGAAAAATTTGAATTAACCAATTGCTGATAGCCACCTCATCTTCTTCCTCCTTGGTTTATTTTTTCCTGAAACAAAATAGAATAAGCAACGGTTTTTGCACCGTTCCAGAATACCCCCTATTGGAAAATAGCGATTAGAGATTCTTGGCTCATAAATTAGGCGCGATGGTCCTATTCTTTTCGTCCAAGTGTACTGGTTGCAACCATGGCATCATGATTCTCCAATTTTGTTGTATTCAAAAACCCCTAATTCGAAAGCTTAAGAACCCTAAAAAACAACAATGGTGAAATCGCATATAGGTGATAAAAATACAATTAAATTACATAGTTAGCATCAGGAGAGTCTCATTAGTACAAATCCATGAACAAAATGCAATGAGAATGCTGGGAATTTAAAATACGATTATAGAAAAAATGTGAACAAGTTTGATCTCTGTATACCGTTTCAAGGTGCTAGGGACGTGGAAACTTATTCAAATACGTTGCTTAAGGTCTCAGGAAGGTGATGAGATGATTTGCTTGGCTTGAATCGACCTCTATTCCCGTTTTCAGTTTTCAAAAATGTGGCAAAAATATGAGTTTTGTTTTCAGTATTGGGGCGCAGCTTAGGTCTCTATTTGGTTTCTGATCACTTGTATATACCTTAAGCAATGTGTATGAAGAGGAATAATGGCTCCATAATGTATAGCATTCAAGTTCAAAATCCTCCATAAACCTCCATAACCAAACTTCCTTTTTTGACTCATTTTTGAATTCTTGCTCTTTTTGGCCCCTTATACGAATTTGGTAGGTTGCATAATGATAAGTCAAAGTTAGTTAAGGCCAAATATTCCTTTTAATTAAGCTTTTTGATTTTCTTTTGATTTTAAAAGATTTAAAATTAATTAAATCCAATAAAATCAATTAAAAATGAAAAAATTAATTAAAAAATATGAAATAAAAGGTGGGACACGTGGGAAGCATGGCCAAGTTAATTCAAGTGGAAAAAGTGGGCCCCTTTTGTCAAAAATGAAATTTCAAGGATAAATGATTTTGGCCATTTCACAAAAATTTCCCAACTTCTCCAATGCATATCTTGCTCAATTTGTAAGCTTTGATCATGTTCTTGGACATTTTAGAAAGGTCTTGAAGTCCTCTAAACAATGTCCTTGGTCCCATGTCATTTTGATTTACCAATCTCAAGTTATGGTCTTTGACTTAAAGTCCCTTTTTGTTGACTTTTGAAAATGACCTATAATGTTGAAATTGATAACTTTTTGTGAGAGCATTTCTTGGACTTGAAGTATGAAGATGAGTTGTAGGAAATGTCTTTCTCTTCAAAATGAGCTTTGGATGGAATTTTTCTGATAATCCATGTGAAAGTTATGCCTTGGTCAAGTTACAGGTGACTTTTCAGCTGTCCAAATAAGGAAACCTTTGCATCTTGATGATTTTTGAGCCAAGCTTTGAGAATCATGATCAAGCATTGATCAAATGATGTTTTTGGCTTCAAAATGAGATGTTGACCAAAAATTTGAACTTTTGACTGTCAAATGACCATTTTGCCCCTACAGTTGACTGTAGTGCAATTAGGGTTTTTGACTGTGCAATCTTGTGCTGAAAGTCTTGAAACTTGACATGTAGGTGCTTGACAATGTTTATAGTCATAGGAGACTTGATTGAGCTCTTGAAAACTTCAACTTCCTTGCAAGAACCAAAACCCTAGTTTGACTGGCTTAGGAGACTTGTTGACTGTGTAGCCCTTGAGTAGACTTTGAACCATTTGCTTGTCAAAACTTCGAAGATTATGGGAGGGCAAATTTTGGGGTACAACACAACCCGTCATTATAGACAACCTGTCATTATAGAGAACCCGTCATTAAAGACAACCTGTCATGGAAGACAACCTGTCGTTGAAGACAACCCGTCATTATAGACAACCTGTCATTATAGACAACCCGTCATTATAGACAACCTGTCATTATAGACAACCCGTCATTATAGACAATCCGTCATTAAAGACAACCTGTCATGGAAGACAACCTGTCATTGAAGACAACCCGTCATTATAGACAACCTGTCATTATAGACAACCCGTCATTATAGACAACCTGTCATTATAGATAACCCGTCATTATAGACAACCCGTCATTATAGACAACACGTCATTAAAGACAACCTGTCATGGAAGACAACCTGTCATGGAAGACAACCTGTCATTGAAGACAACCCGTCATTAAAGACACGTCATTGAAAAAAATCCGTCATTGAAGACAACCTGTCATTGAAGACAACCCATTATTAAAGACACGTCATTAAAGACAACCCGTCGTTGAAGACAACTCGTCCATGAAGACAACCTGTCATGGAAGACAACCCGTCGTTGAAGACAACCCGTCAATAAAGACAACCCGTCTATGAAGACGACCCGTTAAAAGAGACAACTCGGCAAAGAAGACAAAACCTCCCCTGGTTCAGTTAAATCGATTCCTCAAGATTCTTCTGAGATTACATGTCAGTAGAGACAACGCATTCACATTTTGAAGTTCCAGATTCGATACCTGTATCTAGCCAGGGCATATCTGTGAGCGACTGATCAGAGGTCTACGCCTGTATCCAGCCTGGAAAGATATCTCGATCAACCTTTTGAAGTTCCAGATTCGATACCTGTATCTAGCCAGGGCATATCTGTAGACGACTAATTCCAGATTCAATACCTGTATCTAGCCAGGGCATATCTGTAGACGACTAATTCTAGATTCGATACCTGTATCTAGCCGGGGCATATCTGTGGGCAATTGATTGTAGATCTATACCTGTAACTAGCCAGGAAAGTTATCTGCATGAAGAGTTTGAAGATCAACCCCTGTAACAGGCCAGGAAATTATCTTTCTTTCTCAGGTATGCAAGTTTTCGCTAAGGAATCTCTTACGCGATCAACAATCTCCAGGTGGCATCTATAAGCCCATCTCCACAACTATCCATTACATTTCCAAATGGCATCTATAAGCCCATTCCCGACAAGGTTCTGTCACATAACCAGATGGCATCTATAAGCCCATCCTCCCATCCATCATCCTTCCAAATGGCATCTGTAAGCCCATTCCCGACATCACATTGCTGATACTCCACTATGCGAGTGCAAATTTCTGGGCACTCTAGTGTTCAATCATCTTCCACCTTCGGATCACGAAAGGCACGCAAGCCAATCTACATCCTCAGGTTTAAGAAGATTGAACAGGGGCAACTGTTGTACCCCAAAATTTTCCCTCCCATATTCTCTAAGATTTATCAGGAATCATCTTCAAATGGTTCAAGATTTCTCAAAGGTTGCACAGTCCAAATGCCTCCTAAGCCAGTCAAAATTAGGGTTTTGGTTCTCTCAAGGAATTTGAGGTTTTCAATAGGTCAATCAAGTCTCATGAGCCTATATACATTTTCAAGCATCTACATGTCAAGTCTCAAGACTCACAGTGGCAATTTGCACAGTCAAAAGCCCTATTTAGTTCACAGTCAACTGTAGGGGTAAAATGGTCATTTTACAGTCAAAAGTCAGAATTTTTGGTCAACATCTTATTTTGAGCACACAATCATCATTTGATAAAGTCTTGATCATGATTCCACAAGAATGGCTCAAAAATCATCAAAGATGCAAAAGTTACTATTTTTGGACAGTAGAAAAGTCAACTGTAATTTGACCAAAGCATAACTTTTTCATGGTTCATCATAAAAATCCCATCCAATGCTCATTTTGAAGGGGATGACATTTCCTACAACTCATATTCACATTCCAAGTCCAAGAAATGCTCTCACAAAAAGTTATCAATTTCTACATTATAGGTCAATTTCAAAAGTCAACAAAAATGCACTTTAAGTCAAAGACCATAACTTGAGATTGGTGAATCCAAATGACATGGGACCAAAGGAATTGGTTAGAGGACTTCAATACCTTTCCAAAATGTCCAAGAACATGTTCATAGGATCAAAATTAAGCAAGATATGCATTGGGGAAGTTGGGAAATTTTTATGAATTTGCAAAAGTCAACTTCGCTCAAAACACATCATTTTTGCTAATGGGCCTCAAATTTCTTCTTGAAACATTATCCAAGGCCTATGCACGAACCATTGAGATTAAAATGATTTATTTTCTTATTTTTTATTAATTAATTGAATTTTTAATCAATATTAATTCATTTAATTGTAGGAAAATATCAAGATATGATTTCTCAATCTTTTTGTGAAGCAAAAGTGGTCAACATATGCTGGAGATTTCGTGTGCACATCAAGGGGACCAAAATCTCCAAAATTAGCAAGTTTTGTCAATCAAAAAGATTGGAAAATATTTGATTTTCAATCAAATATACAAACCATAATTCCATGGATTTTTGGACCAAGATTTACCCTAATTCCATTATACTATATATGCATAACCTAAACCTAATGCCACAAACATGAAAAGCTGCTGCAAAAAGCCATAGCCATATTGAATTTTTTCAAGAAACTTGAAAACTGTTTTCTCACTTCAAGGCCAATTCAATACTTTTAATTGCTTCTAACACATTGCAGGGGTCCTCAGGAACATATTGCAATCGAAACCAAGCACTAAAGCCACAAGAATCATCAAAAACGGTTTAACGGTTTGCACATATTTTTCAGAATCGCATCTCATTATTCATGCGCATTTGACATGTTTTGTTGATTGTTTTGTGTTCATAGGACTCATATGAAGCTAATGGTGTGATTTAATTGCATTGAAATGACCTGAAACAGAAATTGCCATTGATGAATTTTAGGGTTTCCAAGCTCTCAAATTGGGACTTTGTGATATAGGAAAAAATAATCTTTGAAAGACCCATAGTTGAAACCGTCAGGACGATACGAACACACTGATACCCTCGCGAACAATTTATATTCATCCTACGCCTATTCGCTATTTTTGGTCGATACAGTTTGTGGGGGTTAAAAACCCCCGCTATCTAACGTATATTTTGCAGGTTTAGGGAAGAAGATGATGATGTGGTGAAGCGTCATTGGGCAATTCAAAAAGCAGCGTGCAATTTTGTTGCTTTCCAAGCATATGGATTGTTTTCAAATATTATATTTGTTGTTTATTCTATTAACAAACGCATTCAGTTGGCCTAGTGGAAGACGTGCTGGCATGCAACCATTGGGATCTGGGTTCGATTCCCAGGTCCACCCAATATTTGTTCATATTTTTCATAACCTGATTATATGCATATTTCCAACAGCGTCCTACCATGCGCTCCCAGCAACATCATGCCATGTGTCTCACAATACCAATCCAATGGTCAAAAAGTGGATGACCACCATGCTCCTGGTCAAAGCCAGCGTGGACAATTCCAGAAAGTCAAAAAGGCTTGAGAAACAAATGGGCTTCAGATTCCAGAACAAACCTCCCAAAGGGCCAAGCATCCCCTGGTTCTTTCATAATTTTTCTTTTTTTATTTTCTTTTACTAATTATTATCATTTTTATTATTATTATTATTTAATTAACTCATAAATTACTTTTTCATAATAAATTCAGACAATTAAAAAATGTAAATATTTTTATTAATTATTATTATTATTATTATTAATTTCACTTTAATTTAATTATTTTGTAAATAAACACTAATATATTTAATTTAGTTTAATTAGGTTAAATTTGACTTTTTTTTTCTCAATAACTTAAAATAAATTAGAATTAGGGTTTTTCTTTTGATAACTTTTAATTTCCTTTTTATTTATTTTATTTTCATTAAAACATAAAAAACTAAAAATACTCTTTTCTTTTAATTATTTAATCAATTAGTAAATTAGGTTCAATTAAATGCAAAAAAAGGACAAATTTCTTTCTTTTCTCAAAAAGGGTCAAAACCCTAAGGACGTCCTGATTCAATTCTTTCGCGCGCATATTTATTTTTAATTCATTATTTTGATCATATTCATGTATCTGCTCCGAGAATGTAATAGTTAATTAGGGCTTTTATTGCTTTCTTTATTTTCTCGCAATTTATTTTCAAGGGTTATGTTTTTGGCGATGTAAATACCCGATGCCTTGTAATAGCGTAGATTCAATTTTCCGAAATTTATTTCCCGCAAAATATTAACTGTTAGTTATGCATGACAAGACTTGTATGAAAAATAAAATCAACCCGTAGCTCACAATGATGCATGTTCAAAGATAATCTTATATTGAATCCTGACACACGTGCACATGCCACTCTTAGGGTACGCCTCACTCGGTTGCCTCGAGGTGGTCATCAAGTATAGGGTGTTTTAGAGGTCGCCCTCCTGTCTAAAGATCCAGTTGCCTTGAAACGGTTGCCTCAGATAAAAAGGATCTAGGACATTAGGGTTACCGCTAAGGCGTCCTACTATTGCTTTGGTGACCACACATTGTCCCTATAATCGAATTGACCTGAAAACTCCAACGACGGTGCTACCTACTTCTCAATAGTGGGATAGTACTGTCTAAAGGACTCTTACACAGCCTAATTCCTTAGAGTAGGTAGATTTCTCCTGGGTACTTGCTCTTTCAAAAACAAAAAACAACTTTTCGCACCTACACTTTCAAAAAGTTTTCAAACAAACACTTCATACACTCTTGAGGACTGATACAAGAGTTACCTAGAAGTTTTCAAAACGAAAATTTTTTCAAAACCCACATACACAAGAAAAGCAAACAATTTTAGTGAGCAAGTACCTAAGAGCCCGTGGATAACCACTGATAGAAAGGGTGCTAACACCTTCCCTTTCTATAATCTACCTCCCGAACCGAGAAACATCTCGAAAAGGAATTTTGCTGTGCTTTTGTCCTTTCCTTGTTGGAGAACATAAAAGACGGTGGCGACTCTTGCTTACCGCGGCATTTCGCGAACCAGCTTTAAAACAGTCTGTTCTATTTCCACCGATCACATAGACACATGACAGGTGTCAAGAATCTGTTGGTGGATGTCAAATCTCATTCCACAAGTTATGTGACTTTTGGTGATGGATCAAAAGGTGAAATCAAAGGTGTTGGCAAGCTTTAATGTCCAAGAGTCCCTAAGTTTGATGATGTGTTACTTGTTAAAGGATTAACAGCTAACTTGATAAGTATAAGTCAATTGTGTGATCAAGGATTAAAAGTTAACTTCACCAAGGAAGAATGTCGTGTCTGTAATGAAAATAATGAAGTTATTATGAAAGGAATCAGATATAAAGACAACTGTTATTTATGGGTTCCTTAAGAGTTGAACTTCTCCTAAATGTGTGTTTTAGCCAAAGAGAATGAAGTTAAACTATGGCATTAAAAATTAGGGCACTTACATCTGAAAGGTATGAAAAGAATTATATCTGAAGAAGCAGTGAGAGGGATTCCTAAGCTCAAGATAGAAGAAGGTAGAATATGTGGTGACTGCCAGATTGGAAAGCAAACTAAGATGTCACATTAGAAGATCCAACATCTCACTACATTAAAAATTTTGGAATTTCTTCACATGGACTTGATGGGACTTATGTAGGTTGAAAGTCTTGGTGGTAAGAAGTATGCCTATGTTGTTGTAGATGATTTTTCTAGATACACATGGATAAGCTTTATTAGAGAAAAATCAAAAACTTTTGAAGTGTTTAAAGATCTATGCCAAAAACTTCAAAGGGAAAAGGAAAGTCATGTCATAAGAATCAAAAGTGATCATGGAAAGGAATTTGAGAATAATAAATTTGCTGATTTTTTCTCCTCTGAAGGAATCAACCATTAATTCTCTTCTCCCATTACTCCTCAACAGAATGGGATTGTGGAACACAAGAATAGAACTCTCCAAGAATCTGCCAGAGCCATGATTCATGCTAAGAAGTTACCCTACCATTTTTGGGATGAAGCTATGAATAATGCGTACTATATCCATAACAGAGTCACTCTAAGGAAAGGCACTTCAACTACCTTGTATGAAATATGGAGGGGAAGAAAACCTACTGTCAAATACTTTCATGTCTTTAGAAGTAAATGCTACATATTAGCTGATCATAATCAAAGGAGGAAGATGGATCCAAAGAGTGATGAAGGAATATTCTTGGGTTACTCTATAAATAGCAGAGCTTACAGAGTTTTTAACTCCAGAACCAAAGTTATGATGGAGTCAATAAATGTTATTATTGATGATAGAGGATGAAATGTTGAAGAAGATGTCTCAGAAAATGGTGGAACATCTTTTCCTGATAGTCCAACAGAATCAAATGACAGAATTATTGATTCTAATCCTCCTCAAGAAGATCCCCAGCCTAGTAATCTTAATAAAGGACCTTCAATTAGAACTCAGAAAGATCATCCTAAGGAGCTTATAATAGGAGATCCAAACAAAGGAGTTACTACCAGATCAAGAGAAGGGATTTCAAACTCTTGCTTTGTATCAAAAATCGATCCTAATAATGTCAAATAGGCCCTAACTGATGAGTTCTGGATTAATTCTATGCAATAGGAGCTAGAACAATTCAGTAGGAATGAAGTTTGTGATCTGGTTCCTAGACTTGAAGGGACAAATGTGATTGGCACTAAATGGGTGTACACGAATAAAACTAATGAAAAAGGGGTGGTCACTAGAAACAAGGCAAGGTTAGTTGCACAAGGGAACACTCAAATTAAAGGAGTTGACTTTGATGAAACCTTTGCTCCTGTGGCCAGACTTGAATCAATCAAACTTCTCTTGGAAGTTGCATGCATACTGAAATTTAAATTGTTTCAAATGGATGTAAATGGTGCCTTCTTAAATGGTTATCTGAATGAAGAAGTCTATGTGGAACAACCAAAGGGATTTGTTAATCCAAGTTTCCCTAAACATGTTTACAAACTGAAGAAAGCTCTGTATGGATTAAAGCAAGCTCCAAGAGCTTGGTATGATAGGTTGACAAAATTTCTTGGTGAGAATGGATACAAGAAAGGTGGAATAGACAAAACCTATTTTCCAAGGAAGAAGAAGGGAAGATCATGATTTCACAAATTTATGTTGATGATATTGTGTTTGGTGGGATGTCAAATGAGATGGCTCAACATTTTGTCAAGAAAATGCAGTCAGAATTTGAGATGAGCCTTGTTGGTGAATTAACCTATTTTCTTGTTCTGTAAGTTAAACAAATGGAAGATTCCATATTTTTATCTCAGAGCAAGTATGCCAAGAATATAGTAAATAAATTTGGGATGGAAAATTCCAGCCACAAAAGAACCCCTGCTCCCACACGTCTGAAGTTGACTAAAGATGAAAAAGGAGTAAGTGTTGATCAAAGTCTCTACAGAAGTATGATAAACAGTCTTCTATATCTCACATCTAGCAGACCAGATATTGCCTTTGCTGTAGGGGTGTGTGCAAAATATTAAGATGATCCTAAAGTTAGCCATGCCAACCATGTGAAGAGAATCCTTAAATATATGAATGGGACAACTGACTATGGCATGTTATACTCTCAAGGATCCAGTTCTGCCTTAATTGGTTATTATGATGCTGATTGGGCAAGAAGTGCTGATGATAGAAAAAGTACATCAGGAGGATTCTTATTCCTTGGAAATAATCATATATTAGTTCAGTAAGAAGCAAAACTTAGTGTCTCTGTCCACTACGGAGGCTGAGTATATTGCTACAATAAGCATTTGTTCTCAATTGGTGTGTGTTGTACCCCAAAATTTTCCCTCCCATTCTCTTCAAGATTTGCTAAGAGCATGCTTCAAAATCTCCCAAGGGTTGCACAGTTCAATGGCCTCCTAACAGTCAAAGATTAGGGTTTTGGTTCTGGCAAAGAAATTGAAGTGTTCAAGGGTCCAAACAAGTCCCACATGCCTATAAACATTGTCAAGCATCCTCATGTCAAGTTTCAACACTCACAGCACAAAATTGTATAGTCAAAAACCCTAATTGCTCAACAGTCAACTGTAGGGGCAAAATGGTCATTTGACAGTCAAAAGTCCAAATTTTTGGTCAATATCTTATTTTGAATCCACAAACATCATTTGATCAATTCTTGATCATGATTCTCAAAGCATGGCTCAAAAAGTCTCAAGATGCAAAAGTTTCTATTTTTGGACAGTTGAAAAAGTCAACTGCAAATTGACCAGGGCATAACTTCCACATGGTTCATCATAAAAATTCCATCCAAAGCTCATTTTGAAGAGAATGGAATTTCCTACAACTACTCTTCACACTTCAAGTCCAAGAAATGCTCTCACAAAAAGTTATCAATCTCAACATTATAGGTCATTTTCAAAAGTCAACAAAAAGGCACTTTAAGTCAAAGCCCATAACTTGAGATTTGTGAATCAAAATGACATGGGACCAAAGGCATTGGTTAAAGGACTTCAAGACCTTTCCAAAATGTCCAAGAACATGATCAAAGCTTAAAAATTGAGCAAGATATGCCTTGTGGAAGTTGGGAAATATTTGGGAATTTTGAAAAGTCAACTTTGTTTCAAATGCCTCAAAATTGCTAATGGGCCTCAATTTCTTCCAAGAATCATCACCCAAAAGCTATGCACGACCCATTGACCCAAAGGGGAGTTATTTTCTTATTTTTAATTTATTAATTGAATTTTTAAATCTATTAATTCATTTAATTAAAATTAAATATGAGAAAAATACTAAACAAATGTTTTAGAATCTTTTTGTGCAGCATTTCCACTCCTTATTCACCCAAGATTTCGTGCACATCAAAAAAGGAAAGATTCTATGCAAATAGGCATGTTCTTCATGACAAAAAGATTGAAAAAGATTCATGAAAATCACAAATTCAAAAACATTAATTGAATGGATTTTGGGCTTGTTTTGTTAACCTAAATCTTTCACATACATAAGGAGAACATAACCCTAAAGCCAAAAACAAGCAAGCTACGCCCAAGAACACCAAACAACTTTGCATTTTTTCACAAAAATTCTCAAAACTGAAAACACACATAGAGCACGTTTCAAAGCCTCAAAACCATCCCAATCCATTCCTGATATTGCCAGGAAGCTTTCCCAATCAAAATCAGACCTCCACACGCAAAGAACTGGTAGAACCACGTCACCCTGTTCATAATATTTTGCAGAATCGTATTTGAATTTACATGCCATATCAATGCATTTTAGTGTTTAATTTGTACTAACATGGACTCACTGAAGCTTTTGGTGTCTTTCAATTGAACTAATATGGCTTGTAGGCAAAGTTACCATGGAAGCTCTTTAGGGTTTCAGAGGTTGGAAATTAGGGCTTCTTTCATGTGGAAAAATTAAGCCACGAGACCTATACCATTGGATCCAGAATGTCCAAACGAAGCAATTCCCCCCATCGCGCCTTTTTTATATTTACATGTGAGCTAATCGCTATTTTTATGTTCTGCATTTAGTGGGGGTTTAAAACCCCCGCTATCCATTGTTTATTTTCAGGCAAAACGAATAACAATTGGAGAAGATGATGCATGGAGGAACGTGGTTGGTGGATTCAAACATTGGCGCGTTTTATTTTTGTCCAGCATAGCCTTGTTTTTTCACATATAATGATTTTTGTCCACTAAACATAAAAGCAAACGCGCTAGTTCAATTGGTGGCAAACGTGTACTACAGGTATTGGGACCTGGGTTCGATTCCCAGGTCCCCTCCCTTCTCCAATATTATTTTTCTTCATATGTTTCCATGCAGCGCCTCACCTGAAGTCCACCATACATGCATCTGTACTTGCCTGCCACATGTCCAGCAACACTAATCCAAGGGCCAGAATGGGAGGACTACCCTAGACGCTAGTCAATCATTCTGCACGTGACCACTGAAAAGTCAAAAGAGGCCTCATTCAATGGGCCTAATTGCTGCAAATATACATCCAAATGGGGCAGATACCCCCCAATGTTTGTACATCTTTTTAATTTCTCTTATTTTCTTTTCTATTATTTTTTATTCTTTTGATCACTTTTTATTCAATTTATTTCAAATAATTTTCTTTCCATAAAAAAAAACCAGAAAATCATAAAACAAAAAAATATGTTTTTATTAATGTTAATTTCTATTAATTTTGTAAATAAATTATAAATAACCAAATTAATTTAATTTTAGGTTTAATTTTAATGTTTTCTTAAATAAATTAAAACACAAAAAAAATTAGGTTTTCTAGCATTTTTACCTTTTTTTTTCCCAATAATTAAATTTTTCTTATTCTTATTATTAATAATTAATTATTTTTGTAAATAAAATTGTCATTAAATAATTAGGTTAAATTAGGTCAAACTTAAACATTTTTCTTTAATAAATTAAAAACAATTTAGAACTAGGGTTTTATTTAACTTTTAATTCCAATTAATTCTCTTTAATTTCATAAATCCAAAAACATAAAAAATAAGTTCTTTTTCTCATTTAATAATTAAATCAATTTTCAATTTCATATTTAATTCCTTTAAAGGGTCCAACGCCCTCGCACTCGATTCTAAATTCTTTTCACGCATTTATTTTTATTTCTTTTATGAATGTAATGTATTTGCCCCAAAGCCTTGTAATAGATAACTAGAGACTTATTTACTTTCCGTACTTTTATTCAAATCGGGTCTTGGTTTAATTTGGCGATGTAGACCCGCGCCTTGTAATAGCGTAGGACCTTTATTTTTCGCATTTCAATTTCCGCACCCTTAACTGCTAATAATCATATGAAAGAATGTATGCCTAAATAAAAATCAAAGCATAGATCACCAATGCATGACAAGACAAATATCTGAAAATGACACACAATTCACACACCAATCTTAGGGTACGCCTCACTGTTGCCTTGCCCCTCGAAACGTGGTTGTCGAGTAGAGGATGTTTTAGTAAGTCCTCATATCCATGAACATGGCATGAGGGTAGCTTCTAAGGTGTCCTCCTATTGCTCTGGTGACCACACTGTCCCTAACAAACAAATTGACTCGAATACCTCCCACGGTGGTGCTACCTACCTCTCAATGGTGGGATGGCACTACCTTAAGGACATTTACACAGACTAATTCCTTAGGATAGGTAGATGACTCGTAGATACTTGCTCTAATTCAAAACAAATCAAAAAACTTCTTTTCACACCGACACTTTGCAAAAAGCTTTCAAAAACAACTTTTCAAACACTCTTGAGGACTGATACAAGAGTCGATCTGAAACTTTCAAAGAAACTTTTTCAAACCCACTCACCTTGAAAAGCAAACAAACACTTTTGAAAACACAAATGAGCAAGTATCTAAGAGCCCATGGATAACCATGGATAGAAAGGGTGCTAACACCTTCCCTTTCTATAAATCTACCTCCCGAACCGAGAACTAATCTCAATAAGGAATTTTTCTATGCTTTTGTCTTTTCCATGTTGGAGAAAATAAAAGATGGTGGCGACTCTTGCTTCCGCGACATTTCGCGAACCAGCGTTAAACAGTCAGTTCTAGATCCACCGATCACAGAACTAGCGACTCTGCTGGGGAGACTTATAAAGTGAGGTGTACCTTAGGATAGTTCATAAACTGTGTTTTCAATTGCTTTGACTTGTTTGCTTTAAATTGTGGGACTGTCTTGGGAGTTCTATAGATCCTAACCCAGATCTGGGATACCTTCTTAGAAAGTAGCAACAAGGCTGTGAGGGAACTGTGCGGGGTATACCGACATGGTTGAAACAGTCTTCTACGTTGATGTGGCACTTTGGTGTGTACCGGTAACCCTTGAGTTCAGTCAAGGAGAGTACGGGGCCTCCGCGTAGTGTCGTGAAGCATCAACTGACCTCAGGAACCTTAATTGAACTATCTTGGCCTCTTTAGGGTAGTGAGATAACTGACTTTGGTGCAGTTCGAGGTTGGTTGATACTCGATACTACACTCAATTGAGGGTTGCTTTCCTGGAATATATCGGTCGCCAGTTCAGTGGCTAAATCGAAACGATGAACAATGAAAGCAATCCAGTGATATTGGGACCCTTAGAACCCGGTTACTTCTAATAGGACAGGTTGAGCCCACCAACTTCAAGAGGGTAATACCCAGACCCCATGCTGGCCTAAACTCTAAGGGCTGTGGTGTGACTTGTGTGCCGTATCATGTTTGCCTTTGTAAATATTTGTGGTGTGTTTAATCATAGCATCATGACATCATCCAGCATCATATGCATTGACTAACCATTTCAGGGGTTCGAATCTTCATCTTTGTTATTGTTTTGTAGGACATGGAAACTATTCGCAGGAAGACAATTCAGATTAGCCTTGTAAGGATCCCTCCTCAGCTTAAGGAGCTTATATCCCGGATTCCCGAGAGCTCTTCATTCAGTGAAAGACATGGAAGACTCATCAGCTTGGTCAACACCAACAGTGAGGAAGATATGATAAAGGTCTTGTTCCAGTTCTTTGACCCTCTGCATCACTGTTTCACTTTCCTGGATTATCAACTGGTACCTACATTGGAAGAGTTCTCCCGGCTTCTGAAGATCCCTATCCTTGATCAACTACCCTACAACGGTACGGAAAAGGAACCCAAGCTTGAAGAGATTGCTAAAGCCTTACACCTACAATCATCTGACCTCAAGGGACATTGGGAAGTTAGAAGTGGTATCAAAGGGTTCTTAGCCAGGTTTCTGTTTGAAAAGGCCCAGGAATGTTGGAACTCCCTTGACTTACAAGCTTTTGAAGAAGTTTTGGCCCTCCTTGTCTATGGTTTGGTGTTGTTCCCTAACCCAGATCAGCTTATAGATATCAGTGCTATCCAGATCTTCATGTCCAGGAATCCTATACCTACGTTGCTGGGGGACATCCTTCACTCATGTTACACTCGAACCATGAGAAAAAGAGGTGTTCTTATGTGCTGTACTCCTCTCCTGGGAAGGTGGTTTATTTCGCACCTTCCACAATCAGTTTTGAAGAACGAGCCGGGTTTGAGATGGTCACAACGATTGATGACTCTTACACATGCTGATATACATTGGTGTTCTCGGTCCAGAGAGGATGTCACTATCATTGATCGTTGCGGGGAGTACCCTAATGTTCCTTTATTTGGAATCAGAGGAGGTATTACTTACAACCCGTGCCTGGCTTGGAGACAGTTTGGTTATGCTCGGAGGGACGACCCTCATGACATGTTAATTCCTGACATAGTTTTTGACTTCGACAATGATGCACAAGGACTTCGCCAGAGATTTATCAGAGCTTGAAGGATGCCCAGTAAGATAGACAGCAAGACACTGGGGCACAGGAACTCCATCCCGTTGGAACCTTATCTCAAGTGGGTACGCGCCCGCTCCTAGAAGTTAGAGATGCCTTATCCTCATGTTCTCCCTGTGATCAATGAGCCAGTATTGGAAGGAGAGGTGTCCTACACTATCCAACATCCTGACATGCCCACATCCTGGGAAGAAATGCAGAAGAGCTGGGACCAGCTTAAGGAAGAACAGAATTCTCTTCAGACCAGTCTACATGCTAGTGAAAAGAAGGTCTTGGAGCTCACCCGCCTACTGCACGAGGAAAGGAATCTCAACACCTACATTGCTCCGAAGAGGATGCGTAGTGTCTTTTGGGATTGATCTGCTTTGTAATGTTTTCCCATGAGGCTTTGATGTATCAAACAATTATTTCCTTAATGATAATGTGTGTTCCTTTTTGTCTACAACAAATTTGAACTTTCGAACCCTTGAATGCATTGCATAAACACATATCATTCATCATGTGCATAGCAGGTATTCTTCTTTTCAGGTTGCTTACTGTTCTTCGCTGTTTATTTCAGCATCATGAACCCTGAATCATCTACCGAGATGTCTATCAAGGCCCTTCAGGCGCAGAACGCACAATTTCAAGAGCTGATCATGGGTTTGGCTCAAGGCCAAGAAGAGCTGAAGGCTTTGCTCCTGAAGAAGGAGAAGAAGAAGAAGAGAACTGTTCTTTTCAACTCGGGCCGGAGGTTTGGTAACACTCTGCAGAATGAGGAAGCTGGTTCTTCTGTAGGCAAAGACAGTCCCCAAGGGGGAAAGGCTCCAAGTCCAGTAGTCTCTGACAACGAGACTGATTTTAATGAGGAACAGTATCCTCCTGCTGAAGACCGGTACAAGCAGTTGGATGATAGACTGAACGCCATGGAGATCCAACAAGTGCCTGGGCTGGATTTTGGAGACTTGGGCTTATCTACTGGTGTGATCATTCCTCACAAGTTTAAGGCACCATCTTTCACCAAGTATGACGGGGCGTCTTGCCCTAAGCTACACCTCAGATCTTATGTGCGGAAGATTCAACCGTACACAGTGGACAAGAACTTGTGGATCCACTTCTTCCAGGAGAGTCTTTCAGGGACTCATCTCGAATGGTTCTATCAGCTGGATGGGACCAAGGTTCGTAACTGGGAGGAGTTGGCTACTGCTTTTTACAAGCAGTATCAATATAATGCCGACCTTGCTCCTACACGTACCCAACTCCAGGGTATGTCGCTAGGATCAGGCGAAGGTTTTAAAGAGTATGCACAGAAGTGGAGAGACCTAGCTGGCAGGGTGCAGCCACCGTTAACAGACCGTGAGCTGGTAGATATGTTCTTGGGGACCCTATCCGGGCCATTCTTCAATCATCTTATCGGTAATTCGTCTGCAGGGTTCACTGACCTTATTCTGACTGGGGAGAGGATAAAGGCTGGAATGAAGTCCGGTAAAATTCAGAAAGGTGCGTCTTCGAGTTCTGAGAAGAAACCTTTTAAGAAGGAGGCCAGTGCTGTGTATGGGCCTAGAAGACATGATAAACCAGAACGCCGCCAATCTGTCAACGCGGTGGTGATTGCTAAGCCTGCTGCCGCTCCTCGGCAAACCAATCAACAAAGGGTTGAGAGACCTAGAAGAGATTTTACCCGGCTAAGTATGACCTTGTCACAAATCATGCCGTAGTTGCTATCCACCAATTTAGTGACTGTCAGGGAGGCCCCGAAGGTTGTGAATACTGCCTCTCCGAAGTATAATCCAAATGCCCGCTGTGCTTATCACTCCGATAGCCCGGGGCATTCTACTGATGATTGCTGGGCCTTAAGAAATAAGGTGCAAGACCTTATTGATGCAAAGGAGGTACAGTTTGAGGCACCTGAGAAGCCTAACGTGGTGACTGCTCCCATGCCTAACCATGGAGTGAACGCTATCAGGGAGGATGATGAAATGGAGGAATCTGAGTTCGACAGCTGGATTTATCCGACGGCCGACAGTGGACCTAGCAATTGGACTGCAAAAGATAACCTACCTGTTACTTTTGTTACGGAGTAATGAATTCCTTTGTTTTTGTTATTTGTAATAAACAATGAATTGAGACTTTATGGCCCGGTGCCTTACCCGGGGCACCGTGGCTTCATTTGTGAGGGCATATTAATTGTCATTTCATATATCATGAATAAAGACTTTGGACGTTTTCTCGCACTTAAAATCTTATGCTCCTTTTCATTCTTTCCTTTCTTTATATATTTCAAAAAACAGCTGTATTTACACACACTCACCCATACAGGTTTCAATCCACTCTAGATCTCACTGGTAACGACTCTGCTACCACCAGTTATGACTTCGAAAATCCGATCAACCTAGCCGAAGACAAAGGTGAAGATGATTGCGAAGTGCCTGGCGAGCTTGCAAGACTGTTACTCCAGGAAGAGAGGGAAATTCAACCACACGAAGAGCCGGTGGAAACAATAAATCTGGGTACTGATACAGATAGAAAGGAGGTCAAGATTGGTGCCAACCTAGAGCTCAGCGTGAAGCAACGGTTGACCCAGATGTTACATGATTATGTGGAGATCTTTGCCTGGTCCTACGAAGACATGCCTGGGTTGGATACCGACATTGTGGTCCATCATTTGCCTACCAAGGAAGACTTCCCTCCAGTTAAGCAAAAGGTCCTCCGTATGCGTCCGGAGATGTCTGAGAAGATCAAAGCTGAGGTTATGAAACAGTTTGACGTCGGGTTTCTTGCAGTGACTTCTTACCCCCAGTGGGTTGCTAATGTGGTGCCGGTACCGAAGAAAGATGGTAAGGTCAGAATGTGTGTCGACTACAGGGATCTGAACAGGGCCAGCCCCAAGGATGACTTCCCTCTAGCTCACATTGATGTTCTGGTTGACAATACGGCTTAGCACAAGGTTTTCTCTTTCATGGATGGTTTTTCAGGTTATAATAAGATCAAGATGGATCCTGAAGATATGGAAAAGACTACCTTTGTTACTCAGTGGGGCACCTTCTGCTACAAGGTCATGCCTTTTGGACTGAAAAATGCTGGGGCAACCTACCAACGTGCCATGGTTGCTTTATTTCATGACATGATCCATCATGAGATAGAAGTGTATGTTGACGATATGATTGCAAGGTCCCAAACTGAGGAGGAACACCTTGATCATCTGCAGAAACTGTTTGACCGTTTGAAACTATACAAGCTGAGGTTGAACCCGAACAAGTGCACCTTTGGGGTAAGATCTGGAAAGTTGTTAGGCTTCATTATAAGTGACAAGGGTATTCAAGTGGACCCTGCCAAGGTTAAAGCCATTCAAGAGATGCCAGTTCCTAAGACAGAGAAAGAGGTCAGAGGCTTTTTAGGACGCCTGAATTACATTGCCCGATTCATCTCACACCTAACCGCTACCTGTGAACCAATCTTCAAGCTGCTGAAGAAAGATCAGGTAGTACGTTGGAGTGATGAATGTCAGGCCGCTTTTGACAGAATCAAAGAGTATCTCCAAGAACCACCCATTCTTATGCCACCGGTTGAAGGGAGACCTCTGATACTATACCTGAAGGTACTTGGCAACTCAATGGGGTGTGTGCTGGGGCAGCATGACTAGTCTGGCCGAAAAGAGCATGCCATTTATTACCTTAGCAAAAAGTTTACCGACTGTGAGACCCGATACTCACTGCTCGAGAAAACTTGCTGCGCTTTGGTATGGGCTGCTCGCCGGCTGAGACAGTATATGCTGACTCACACTACCTTGTTGATTTCAAAGATGGATCCAATAAAGTACATATTTGAAAAGCCTGCTCTATCTGGGAGAATAGCAAGATGGCAAATGATCTTGACAGAATACGACATCCAGTACACAACTCAGAAAGCCATCAAAGGAAGTGTATTGGCAGACCACTTGGCACATCAGGCAGTAGACGACTATCAGTCAATGAACTTCGAGTTTCCAGACGAGAGCATCATGATTGTGACTGATTGTGAAGTACCTGGACCGGATGAAGGACCTGAGGGAGGATCCCGATGGTCTATGCACTTTGATGGAGCCTCCAACGCTTTAGGTAACGGCATTGGCGCTATAATCATATCCCCTCAAGGCACTCATACTCCACTCACAGCCCGGCTATGTTTCAACTGCACCAATAACATGGCGGAGTATGAGGCATGCATCATGGGTCTCCAAGCTGCGATTGACTTAAGGATCAAATTTTTGAGTGTCTTCGGAGATTCCGCTCTCGTGATCAATCAGATCAAAGGGGAGTGGGATACGAAACATCCGAATCTTATTCCTTACAAAGAATGTGTGTTGATCTTGATCCCCCACTTTACAGAGATAACTTTTGAACATTTCCCAAGAGAGGAGAATCAGTTGGCGGACGCATTAGCTACGATGTCTTCTATGTTCAAAGTCAAATGGGACAATGAGGCTCCCCGGGTCATCATCTGGAAACTGGACGAACCGTCATACTGTTGTGATCTTGAGGCAGAGTTAGTGACTGAAAAACCCTGGTACTATGAGGTGAAGAGATATTTGGAAGCTCAGGAATACCCTGAAGGTGCATCTGTCAATGATAAGAAGTTTCTGAGAAGGTTCGCAGCGAAGTTCTTCCTTAGCAACGGCATCCTGTACAAGAGAAACCATGATTCGACCTTGTTGCGTTGTGTGGATAAGATTGAAGCAGAAAGGATCATGGCAGAGCTGCATGAGGGTACCTTCGGAACACATTCCAGTGGACACACTATGGCGAAGAAAATCCTTCGGGCAGGGTATTTCTGGTCCACAATGGAAGCCGACTGTTACCAACACTCTCGGACATGCCATAAATGCCAGATATATGCAGACAAGGTGCATGTTCCTCCAGTTCCTCTAAATGTTCTGACTGCACCTTGGCCTTTTGCAATGTGGGGCATAGATATGATCGGCGAGATTAAACCTACAGCGTCCAATGGGTATCGCTTCATCCTGGTAGCAATTGATTACTTCACGAAGTGGGTTGAGGAAGCTTCCTATGCTACTGTAACTAAGAATGTTATGGCACGGTTCATTCGGCACAATCTAATCTGTCGATACGGCGTCCCAGAAAGGATCATTACAGACAACGGTACCAATCTTAACAACAAGATGGTCACTGAGCTCTGCGAGCAGTTTAAGATACAGCACCACAACTCTTCTCCTTACCGGCCGAAGATGAATGGGGCTGTAGAAGCAGCGAATAAGAATATCAAGAAAATTGTGCCGAAGATGACAATGACCTATAAAGATTGGCACGAGATGTTACCGTTTGCTCTACATGGGTACCGTACCTCAGTAAGGACGTCAACCGGGGCAACTCCTTTCTCCTTGGTCTACGGTATGGAGGCAGTCTTACCGATCGAAGTGCAGATACCCTCTCTCCGGATAATGAAGGATGCAGATCTGAGCGAAGATGATTGGATCCAGACACGACTTGATCAGCTAAATCTAATTGACGAAAAGAGACTTGCTGCTATTTGTCATGGTCAGACGTATCAAAAACGGATGATCAGGGCATTTAACAAAAAGGTCAGACCACAAGAATATCAATTTGGGGATCTGGTAATCAAACGTATCATCCTTCCTCAGAGTGATCCCAGGGGCAAATGGACCCCTACATACGAAGGGCCATTTGTGGTCAAACATGTGTTCTCAGAAGGAGCCATGATTCTGACCACCATGGATGGTGACGACCTTCCTCACCCCGCCAATGCAGACATAGTAAAAAGATACTACGCATGAAAAAGACCCGCTAGGTTGACATACCTAGGCAAAAATTAGGGCTTCCCGGCGAACCAAAAGGGTTCGGGCAAAATGAAGGGATGAAATAAAAAAAATCTGTACACCCGGCAAGTCTAAAACCTGAAAAGGCGGCTTGGGAAAAAATGGGTATCCCGGTGGACCGAAAACCCGAAAGGGCGGTCCAGGCAAAAATTAGGGATTGAAGCGTAATACTATGTCTCATTGGATCACTTTGCATCCAGAATCCGGTATCAACTGTCAAGCTCAAAAGGAATCAATCAATCAGCTTCATCTTCAACTAGGTCATCAACTGATGAGACGCTCGAAGATATAAAGGCGATAGCATAGTTGGAACCCAGTGGGATCATTCTTTTCACATAGCTGTTTTGTTTTCCCTTTGTACAAATTGTATAAACTCTTTTGTTCAGCGGCGTTCTCTTACTAGGACGTCAACCTCTTGTACATAAACGCCTATTTACAGGCAAATTCAAAAATCAATACAAATTCACTTTTCAGCTACAAGTTGCCTTTTGTTTTTTTTCCTTTTTCTGTTTTGTTTTGCGAAGAACGTCCAAGGTTCAATTTATGATGTATGCATTTGACAATAATTGCCAACTCATAAATGTTTGCATACGAAACAAAGGATTAATTACAGGTAACATTAGAAACAGGGGCAATAATGAGTGGTCTAAGCGATCTAATTGCTCTGTCCATCAAGGTACCAAGGTAGGTTCAGCTGAAGAACATAATCGGTATACCTTAATTCCACAGAGAGTGAGTCAGCAAGTCAATGCACTCTCCCCAAGCAAAGCTATACCATCATCCTTAAGGAAGTTGGGTATCCCCCGCAGATCTCAACATTCCCCAGCACAATATACGGACATTCTTAACAAGCATCCCCGACAGTCTTGATCTAAGATTGTTCCCCGACGGTATACCAGACCTTCAGTGGAGCCACTTCCCCAATATATCTCAAGGATTTCCCCAGGAGAGTCCAATCAAGATTTCCCCAGGAAAGTTTGAATCATCTCCCCAGCAGGAAGTTCATCCCCAGTAGATTCGGGAAGCTTCCCCCCTATAGAGCACGAACGCGTCCCCCGGCTTTATTCAAAGGTCATTGCCCTACCAGGATATAACTGGGTTATCCTCAGCCAAAAGCCACGGAAAGATCGTTCTCGGCGAAGTCTTTTTATCCCCAGCGAAGTCTATTAACACTTCCAACATAACAACGGTATCCCCAGCGAAGTTACCATCAGCATCTCAACAACGTACCTCTCTTCCCACAGAGTATTGTTCCCCAGCAAGATCACTAGAATAATTTTCTCCCCGCAGAGTAATCTATTCGCCAAGTTTATTCCCCAACGGAGTTATCTTCTCCTACCGGTATTCTTGCAACTATCATCCCCAGCGGAAACAACGAAGCACTATTCTCCAACATCAGCCCAGGATGTGACTTCCCGGCACCCGTCAAGGATTCACTTTTCCTATACGAAAATACATTCATAAACATCACACTTCCATACATTGTAGCATGCATATACGCATCATGATCTTACAATCCCCTTTATGTTGAGAACATCATTGCTTGATCCATATCATGCATTGCATATGACTGACCTTTACCTTTCAGGAAAGATCCAGTTAAGTTCTCAGCTATGTCCAAGACCTTCTCTGGTTCAGTCAGATCGACCCTAAGATCTCCCTGATTCTTATCCAGTTGAAGATTCCAAGACCTTGCCTGGTTCAGTTAAATCGACTCCTAAAGATTTTTCTGATTCTTATCCAGTCAAAGGCCTTCTCTGGTTCAGTCAGATCGACCCTAAGATCTCCCTGATTCTTATCCAGTTGAAGATTTCAAGACCTTGCCTGGTTCAGTTAAATCGACTCCTAAAGATTTTTCTGATTCTTATCCAGTCAGAGGCCTTCTCTGGTTCAGTCAGATCGACCCTAAGATCTCCCTGATTCTTATCCAGTTGAAGATTCCAAGACCTTGCCTGGTTAAGTTAAATCGACTCCTAAAGATTTTTCTGATTCTTATCCAGTCAAAGGCCTTCTCTGGTTCAGTCAGATCGACCCTAAGATCTCCCTAATTCTTATCCAGTTGAAGTTATTCCAAGACCTTGCCTAGTTCAGTTAAATCGACTCCTAAAGATTTTTCTGATGCCGATCCAGTCAAAGGCCTTCTCTGGTTCAGTCAGATCGACCCTAAGATCTACCTGATTCTTATTCCAGTTGAAGATTCCAAGACCTTGCCTGGTTCAGTTAAATCGACTCCTAAAGATTTTTCTGATGCCGATCCAGTCAAAGGCCTTCTCTAGTCCAGTTAAATCGATTCCTAAAGATTTTCCTGATGAAGACTCAGTAGAAGACATCCAAGATTCTCTCATCGTTACTGTTGAGGTAGTAATCGCCCCAGATTCTCTCATCGTTACTGTTAAGGTAGTAATCGCCCCAGGTTCTCTCATCGTTACTGTTGAGGTAGTAATCATCCGAGGTTCTCTCACCATCTCGTTGAGGTAGTAACCATCCCTGATTCATTCATAACCTTTTGAAGCTCCAGACCCGATTCCTGTAACCAACCAGGGTGTGTCTATATAAAGAATTTGAAGACCAACTCCTGTAACAGGTCAGGTAATCATTTTCTTTTTCAGGTACGCAAGTTCTCGCTAAGGAATCTCTTACGCGGTCGACACCTAGATGGCATCTATAAGCCCATCCACCTATCCATCACCCCTCAACATGGCATCTGTAAGCCCATCCTCCTATCCATCAATCTCCAAATGGCATCTGTAAGCCCATTCCCCACCATCACACTGCTAACATGTGAGCGCAAATTTCTGGGCACTCTAGTGTTCAATCATCTTCCACCTTCGGATTACGAAAGGCACGTCAGCCAATCTACATCCTCAGGTCTAAGAAGATTGAACAGGGGCAACTGTTGTACCCCAAAATTTGCCCTCCCATTCTCTTCAAGATTTTCTAAGAGCATGCTTCAAAATCTCCCAAGGGTTGCACAGTTCAATGACCTCCTAACAGTCAAAGATTAGGGTTTTGGTTCTGGCAAAGAAATTGAAGTGTTCAAGGGTCCAAACAAGTCCCACATGCCTATAAACATTGTCAAGCATCCTCATGTCAAGTTTCAAGACTCATAGCACAAAATTGTACAGTCAAAAACCCTAATTGCTCAACAGTCAACTATAGGGGCAAAATGGTCATTTGACAGTCAAAAGTCCAAATTTTTGGTCAACATCTTATTTTGAAGCCACAAACATCATTTGATCAATTCTTGATCATGATTCTCAAAGCATGGCTCAAAAAGTCTCAAGATGCAAAAGTTTCTATTTTTGGACAGTTGAAAAAGTCAACTGCAAATTGACCAGGGCATAACTTCCACATGGTTCATCAGAAAAATTCCATCCAAAGCTCATTTTGAAGAGAATGGAATTTCCTACAACTACTCTTCACACTTCAAGTCCAAGAAATGCTCTCACAAAAAGTTATCAATCTCAACATTATTGGTCATTTTCAAAAGTCAACAAAAAGGCACTTTAAGTCAAAGACCATAACTTGATATTGGTGAATCAAAATGACATGGGACCAAAGGCATTGGTTAAAGGACTTCAAGACCTTTCCAAAATCTCTTGTGGAAGTTGGGAAATATTTGGGAATTTTGAAAAGTCAACTTTGCTTCAAATGCCTCAAAATTGCTAATGGGCCTCAATTTCTTCCAAGAATCATCACCCAAAAGCTATGCACGACCCATTGACCCAAAGGGGAGTTATTTTCTTATTTTTAATTTATTAATTGAATTTTTAAATCTATTAATTCATTTAATTAAAATTAAATATGAGAAAAATACTAAACAAATGTTTTGGAATCTTTTTGTGCAGCATTTCCACTCCTTATTCACCCAAGATTTCGTGCACATCAAAAAAGGAAAGATTCTATGCAAATAGGCATGTTCTTCATGACAAAAAGATTGAAAAAGATTCATGAAAATCACAAATTCAAAAACGTTGATTGAATGGATTTTGGGCTTGTTTTGTTAACCTAAATCTTTCACATACATAAGGAGAACATAACCCTAAAGCCAAAAACAAGCAAGCTGCGCCCAAGAACACCAAACAACTTTGCATTTTTTCACAAAAATTCTCAAAACTGAAAACACACATAGAGCACGCTTCAAAGCCTCAAAACCATCCCAATCCATTCCTGATATTGCCAGGAAGCTTTCCCAATCAAAATCAGACCTCCACACGCAAAGAACTGGTAGAACCACGTCACCCTGTTCATAATATTTTGCAGAATCGTATTTGAATTTACATGCCATGTCAATGCATTTTAGTGTTTAATTTGTACTAACATGGACTCACTGAAGCTTTTGGTGTCTTTCAATTGAACTAATATGGCCTGTAGGCAAAGTTACCATGGAAGCTCTTTAGGGTTTCAGAGGTTGGAAATTAGGGCTTCTTTCATGTGGAAAAATTAAGCCACGAGACCTATACCATTGGATCCAGAATGTCCAAACGAAGCAATTCCCCCCATCGCGCCTTTTTTATATTTACATGTGAGCTAATCGCTATTTTTATGTTCTGCATTTAGTGGGGGTTTAAAACCCCCACTATCCATTGTTTATTTTCAGGAAAAACAAATAACAATTGGAGAAGATGGTGCATGGAGGAACGTGGTTGGTGGATTCAAACATTGGCGCGTTTTATTTTTGTCCAGCATAGCCTTGTTTTTTCACATATAATGATTTTTGTCCACTAAACATAAAAGCAAACGCGCTAGTTCAATTGGTGGCAAACGTGTACTACAGGTATTGGGACCTGGGTTCGATTCCCAGGTCCCCTCCCTTCTCCAATATTATTTTTCTTCATATGTTTCCATGCAGCGCCTCACCTGAAGTCCACCATACATGCATCTGTACTTGCCTGCCACATGTCCAGCAACACTAATCCAAGGGCCAGAATGGGAGGACTACCCTAGACGCTAGTCAATCATTCTGCACGTGACCACTGAAAAGTCAAAAGAGGCCTCATTCAATGGGCCTAATTGCTGCAAATATACATCCAAATGGGGCAGATACCCCCCAATGTTTGTACATCTTTTTAATTTCTCTTATTTTCTTTTCTATTATTTTTTATTCTTTTGATCACTTTTTATTCAATTTATTTCAAATAATTTTCTTTCCATAAAAAAAAACCAGAAAATCATAAAACAAAAAAATATGTTTTTATTAATGTTAATTTCTATTAATTTTGTAAATAAATTATAAATAACCAAATTAATTTAATTTTAGGTTTAATTTTAATGTTTTCTTAAATAAATTAAAACACAAAAAAAATTAGGTTTTCTAGCATTTTTACCTTTTTTTTTCCCAATAATTAAATTTTTCTTATTCTTATTATTAATAATTAATTATTTTTGTAAATAAAATTGTCATTAAATAATTAGGTTAAATTAGGTCAAACTTAAACATTTTTCTTTAATAAATTAAAAACAATTTAGAACTAGGGTTTTATTTAACTTTTAATTCCAATTAATTCTCTTTAATTTCATAAATCCAAAAACATAAAAAATAAGTTCTTTTTCTCATTTAATAATTAAATCAATTTTCAATTTCATATTTAATTCCTTTAAAGGGTCCAACGCCCTCGCACTCGATTCTAAATTCTTTTCACGCATTTATTTTTATTTCTTTTATGAATGTAATGTATTTGCCCCAAAGCCTTGTAATAGATAATTAGAGACTTATTTACTTTCCGTACTTTTATTCAAATCGGGTCTTGGTTTAATTTGGCGATGTAGACCCGCGCCTTGTAATAGCGTAGGACCTTTATTTTTTGCATTTCAATTTCCGCACCCTTAACTGCTAATAATCATATGAAAGAATGTATGCCTAAATAAAAATCAAAGCGTAGATCACCAATGCATGACAAGACAAATATCTGAAAATGACACACAATTCACACACCACTCTTAGGGTACGCCTCACTGTTGCCTTGCCCCTCGAAACGTGGTCGTCGAGTATAGGATGTTTTAGTAAGTCCTCATGTCCATGAACATGGCATGGGGGTAGCTTCTAAGGTGTCCTCCTATTGCTCTGGTGACCACACTGTCCCTAACAAACGAATTGACCCGAATACCTCCCACGGTGGTGCTACCTACCTCTCAATGGTGGGATGGCACTACCTTAAGGACATTTACACAGACTAATTCCTTAGGGTAGGTAGATGACTCGTAGATACTTGCTCTAATTCAAAACAAATCAAAAAACTTCTTTTCACACCGACACTTTGCAAAAAGCTTTCAAAAACAACTTTTCAAACACTCTTGAGGACTCATACAAGAGTCGATCTGAAACTTTCAAAGAAACTTTTTCAAACCCACTCACCTTGAAAAGAAAACAAACACTTTTGAAAACACAAATGAGCAAGTATCTAAGAGCCCATGGATAACCATGGATAGAAAGGGTGCTAACACCTTCCCTTTCTATAAATCTACCTCCCGAACCGAGAACTAATCTCAATAAGGAATTTTTCTGTACTTTTGTCCTTTCCATGTTGGAGAAAATAAAAGACGGTGGTGACTCTTGCTTCCGCGACATTTCGGGAACCAGTGTTAAATAGTCAGTTCCAGATCCACTGATCACAGTGTGGATGAAATAAATGTTAACAGAATACAATGTCAGACGAGATGTCATGAAATTATTATGTGACAATTTAAGTTCCATTAACATATCAAAGAATCCCATTCAACACAGTAGGACCAAACATATTGATATCCGTCATCACTTCATAAGAGAGCTTGTTGAAGAAAAGATTGTTGTCTTAGAACATGTAGCCACTGAATTGCAACTGGCTGACATTTTTACTAAGGCTTTGGATGCTAATCAGTTTGAGAACTTAAGAGGTAAATTAGGGATTTTCCTATATGATGGGTTGTAGCAATTAAAGGCGTGTGGGAATATCATTAAAGTGATATTATATTATTTGTGTTTCCAACAAATAAAATTTTGAAAGCAATCATTACAGGACTTCCTCAAAGTGTTTCCCACACACTACGAAATAACATCCTTCTAATTTCACAAAATTTTCGTTCTCCTCTACAGAAAAAGAACCCTAGTCATTCTTCATCCTTTTGCGCAAAAATATTCAAAGATGTCTCAATATCATACATCATATTCCTCAAAATGTGCCAATGAGAATCTCTCTCTTGACAGAGTACTTGACGTTACTCCTCTAGCAACTATCCAAACTCTCAATAAGAAGGTCAAGAAACCTAGATCATCACCTGCTAAGAAATCCAAAGATGATAAAGGTACCTCTTCCACTGCTACTGACAATAGGACAGAAGAAGAAATTGTTAATGTTGATAGAAGCATTAGAAGGCTAGTAGATAGAGTGTTAACTATTATCTGGTCAAATCCAGGCTTCATAGTAACTGAAATTTGTACTATTATCTAGTCGGGGCCAGCTTCATAGTGTCTTGAGAAGTTAACTATTATTTGGTCGGGTCCAGGATTCATAGTAATTGAAAATTGTACTATTATCTGGTCGGGTCCAGGCTTTATAGTATTTGAAAAGTTACTTTATTATCTGATAGGGTTCAGGCTTCATAGTATTTGAAAAGTTGTACTATTATCTGGTCGGGTCCAAGCTTCATAGTGACTTGTTTGAAAGAATGAAGTTGACTGTTATTTGATCGGATCCAGGCTTCACAACAACTTACTGAAGTTAAACTATTATCTAGTCGGATCCATGCTTCACAACAACTTTCGAATATAGCAATGACTTTGTTGGCGACCTCACTGGGGATCAATGGTTGTGGCCCTCTGATTTGTAATAGTCTGAGAGGAAAACTCAAGTTGGAGAGGATAGACTCAGCCGAGACAGACAGATTTAGCCGGGGAAATAAACCCTGCTAAGGAAATAAACCCCGTTGAAGAAATAAACCTTGTTGAGGAATACTTGATGAACTGCTGATGAGTTGAGTTCTTTTAGGAAGAGATCCACAAGGCTTCTTCTTTAAGGACCAACTTAGCTGGGGAGAGATTTGTCAAAAGATTGAGACTATGGCTGGGGATCAACCTATGCAAAGAGACTTTGTGGGTAACTCTGTTGGGAATTAGTTTTATTATAGCTATCCTTGTGGGGATAATGCTAATGAAATAACTTTGTGGGGATATTCCATATACATTAAAGAGATGCTTGCTACTGCTTAGCAGGACATATGTGCCAAATAGTTTTAATCATGTTCACAGGCATATGTTTGTTCAATTTTAGTCATTGGATATTTTTGCATTCAAAAGAAAAATAGAAAGTTTGCACTTCAAAGTATATTTGTATTTGATATTTTGCCCATGAATAGGCGTTTTTGTATAAAGAGATGAAGATCCTAGTAAGAGGAAATCGTCGAAAGGAAAACAAAATTGAAAACAAATATAATAGCCATGTGGAAATGATCTCATCGCGTTCCGACTCTACTATTTCCCCAATGTCTTCGAACGTCCCTTGCCGTTGACAGAAGATGATTGGATTGATCTTGGACCGTTTGAACTCGGACCTTGGTAATAAAGTTGATTGTGGTGATCCCACGGGACATAGTCATACGCTTTTAATCCTTAATTTTTTCCTGGACCGCCCTTTCGGGTTTTCAGCCCACCAGGATACCCATTTTTGCCCAAGTCTCTCTTTCGGGTTTTCAACTTACCGGGTGTACAATATTTTACATATATCCCTAATTTTTGCCCAAACCTTTTGGTTCGCCGTGATGCCCTTATCTTATCTAGGTGTGTCAACCTAGCAGGTCTCTTATGCGTAATATTTTTTAACTATATCCGCTTTCACGGGATGTAGGAAGTCTTCACCGTCCTTGGTAGTCAGCATCATGGCACCACCAGAGAAAACTCTCTTGACAAAAAATGGCCCTCTGTAAGTGGGAGTCCATTTTCCCCTGGGGTCGCCTTGTTGTAGAATGATGCGCTTTATTACCAAGTCATCAGCTTGATATACTCGAGGCTTTATCTTTTTGTTGAAAGCCTTGATCAGGCGTTTTTGGTACATCTGACCATGACAAACATCAACCGGTCGTTTTTCACCGATTAAGTTAAACTGATCCAATCTTGTCTAAATCCATTCGTCTTCGCCTAGGCCTACCTCATTCATAATCCTTAATGAGGGAATCTGAACTTCCACTGGAAGAACAACTTCCATGCCATAGACCAAAGAAAAGGGAGTTGCCCCAGTTGATGTCCGAGTTGAAGTACGGTAGCCATGAAGAGCAAACGGTAACATCTCATGCCATTCTTTGTAGGTTACTACCATCTTCTGCATAATCTTCTTAATGTTTTTGTTGGCCGATTCCACTGCGCCATTCATTTTAGGTCTATAAGAAGAAGAATTGTGATGCTTGATTTTGAACTGAGTGCAAAGTTCAGTAATCATAGCATTGTTGAGGTTAGTCTCATTGTCGGTGATGATCCTTTTGGGGATACCATAGCGGCAGATGAGGTTATGTTTGATGAATCTGGCTACCACGCTTTTTGTGACTGAGGCAAATAAGGCGGCTTTGACCCATTTGATGAAATAATCGATAGCGACTAGAATGAAGCAATGTCCATTGGAAGTAGTGGGTTTGATCTCTCGAATAATGTCAATGCCCAACATTGCAAATGACCACGGAGCGGTCATGACGTTCAGAGGGATAGGAGGCACATGGACCTTGTCAGCATAGATTTGGCATTTGTGGTTGAGTGGTGATGGCAATCAGTCTCCATTATTGACCAATAATAACCAGCTCTCAGGATTTTCTTGACCATAGTATGTCCGCTAGATTAAGTCCCAAAGAGACCATCATGCATGTCTTCCATAATTTCCTTTACCTCCTTCTTGTCCACACATCGGAGTAGAGTAGAGTCATGGTTGCGCTTGTACAAGATTTCGTTACTTAGGAAGAATTTGGCTGAAAGTCTTCGTAAGAACTTTCTGTCATTGATGGATGCTCCTTCAGGGTACTCTTGAGCTTCAAGGTATCTTTTCACCTCATGGTACCATTGCTTTTGTGTCAGTGTCGAGCTCATAGCAGTGTGCAGGTTCGTCGAATCTCTCAATTGTAATCATAGGAGCTTTTTTGTCCCATTTGACTTTGAACATGGAAGACATTGTTGCCAAGGCGTCAGCCAGCTGATTTTCTTCCCTAGGGAAGTGTTTAAATGTGACCTCTTCGAAGTAAGGAATCAGAGATAGCACCAACTCCTTGTAAGGGATGAGATTAGGATGCTTAGTGTCCCAATATCCTTTTACTTGGATAATCACTAGAGCGGAATCCCCAAACACATTCAAATGCTTGATCCTCAAATCAATGGCAGCCTTCAGACCCAAAATGCATGCTTTGTACTCAGCCATGTTGTTCGTGTAATCGGAGCATAGTCTGGCAGTGAAAGGAGTGTGGCAATCTTCAGGGGAGATTATCACATCACCAATTCCATTACCCAAAGCCTTGGAAGCCCCATCGAAGATCATAGTCCATTGGGATCCTTGTTCAGGTCCGTCATACAGCCCAGGTTTCGCACAATCAGTCACTAGCATGATATTCTCATCCGGGAAGTCAAAGTTCATAGAGTGATAATCATCAACAGCTTGATGGGCCAAATGATCTGCTAATAAACTTCCTTTGATGGCCTTTTGCGTTATGTATTGAATATCGTATTCAGTTAAGATCATTTTCCATCTAGCTATCCGTTTGGAAAGAACAGGTTTCTCGAAGATGTACTTGATAGGGTCCATCTTAAAAATCATTAGAGTGGTATGAGTCAACATATACTGTCTTAGCCGGCGAGAAGCCCATTTCATAGCACAAGAATATTTCTCGAGTAGTGAATATCTAGTTTCATAGTCGGTAAATTTTTGCTCAAGTAGTAAATATCATACTCTTTTCGGCCAGACTCATCATGTTGGCCCAAAACACACCCCATAGAATTCTCTAGTATCGTCAAATACATGATCAAGGATCTTCCTTCAACTGGAGGCATGAGAATAGCAGGTTCTTGCAGATATTCTTTGATTTTTTCGAAGGAAGCTTGGCATTCATCATTCCATCTGACTACTTGATATTTCTTCAAGAGTTTGAAGATTGGTTCATAAGTAGCAGTTAAGTGAGATATGAAGCGGGTGGTGTAGTTAAGACGACCCAAGAATCCTCTAACTTCCTTTTTAGAGTGGGGGACTGGAATTTCTTAGATGGCCTTTACCTTGGCAGGATCGAATTTGATGCCTTTACCACTGACAACAAAACCTAGAAGCTTTCCATATCATACTTCGAATGTGAACTTATTAGGGTTTAACCTTAACTTGTACTTTTTCATCCCCTCGAATAGTTTGTATAGGTGATTGAGATGCTCTTCTTCAATTTGTGATCTTGCAATCCTATCATCCATATATACCTCTATCTCATGATGGATCATGTCATGAAACAAGACTACAATAGCCCTTTGATATGTTGCCCCTGCATTCTTTAATCCGAACGGCATGACCTTGTAGCAAAAGGTTCCCCATTGCGTAATGAAAGTGGTCTTCTCCATGTCTTTAGGAGCCATCTTAATTTGATTATAGCCGAAGAAACCATCCATGAAAGAGAAGACTTTATGTTGAGCAGTGTTATCGACCAAGACATCAATATGAGGTAGAGGGAAATCATCCTTCGGAACTGGCACCACGTTTGCAACCCATTGGGGATAAGATGTCACAGCTAGGAATCCTACGTCAAATTGTTTCATCACTTCAGCTTTTATCTTTTCAGACATGTCAGACCTCATGTGACAAACTTTTTTTGACAGGAGGACAATCTTCCTTTGTCGGCAGACGATGGACTACAGTGTTGGTATCCAACCCTGGCATATCTTTATACGACCAAGCAAACACTTCCAAATAGTCATGCAACATCTGAATCAACCTGCTCTTGACACTGCTTTCTAAGTTTGCTCCGATCTTAACTTCTTTCTTGTCTGTCTCAGTACCTAAATTAATGACTTCAGTTGACTCTTCGTGCAGCTGAATAGCTTTTTCCTCTTGTAATAGAAGTCTGGCTAGTTCTCCTAGTATTTCACAATCTTCCTCGCCTTCGTCTTCGACTTGGTTAATTGGGTGTTCAAAATCATAGTCAGAAATAGTAGAGTCATTGACAATGAGATCCAGAGTGGATGAGGACCTGCAAGAGCGTGTGTGTGTGCATATAAGATACATGGCTATTTTAAAAAATGCATTGAAGAAAAAACAAATACAATGAGCACAAAAGTTCGAATGGAAAAAGTCCAATGTATTGTATTGAATGATCAGATGATAAAATGAACATAAATAAAACCCTTGACAAATGGACCATAGTTCCCCGGGCCAGGCACATGGCTTAAAAGTCATTGTTTAATATTACAGACAAATTGTTCTTGAATTAATAGAAAGTAATAAACAAATAATTATTCCTCAATGAAGGAGATGGGAACGAAGTCCTTTTCATTCCAATTGTTGAGCTCTATTGTAGTAGGATATACACATTCTTCAAATGCACATTCATCATCAGAATCACCTACATCGTTAGCTTCATGACTTCCAATGCGGAGAGGGGGTTTCCCTGCACGAGTGCGCCTCACTTCTTTCTGAGCATTGATAGTGAAACCCAAACCACATTTGTCTGCTTTGAATGGGATCTCGGAGAGTTTCCCCTAAGTATCATAGTTTCCTTCTTCGACTGCGGCACAAGCATCTCTAAATGAAAGTAATCTTTGGCATGACCTTACCAGTTTTAGACACATCAGAGGAACATTTGGCAGTAGCAACCATTGGTGGAACAACTTCAAAAGCCTGACATGGGGTTTCTATAAATTCGCCATCCATCTCCACATATTTGAAAGAGTTGAGGTGGCTTACCATGAACTCCTCCTCACCACAGACAGTGAAAATCCTTCCTTTGACAGGATACTTGAGCTTTTGATGAAGGGTTGACGTTACTGCCCCTGCTCCGTGGATCCAAGGGCGACCCAGCAAACATGAGTAAGCAGGACAGATATCCATGATGTAGAAAGTAGAGTTGAAAATCTGTGAGCCCACCTTGATCGGGAGATCCACCTCTCCATGAACTGTCCTTTTGGACCCATTAAAATCCCTCACAATAATATAATTTGGTTTCAAAACTAGTCCTTCACAGTCTAATTTGTCCAAATCCCCCTTGGGTAGCACGTTTAAAGAAGAGCCAGTGTCAACCAGAACATGTGCTAGGGTAGTCCTCTTACATTCAACAGAAACATACAGAGCTTTGTTATGGTTCTTTCCAAGTGGTGCCAGATCAGCATCCGAGAACCCCAAACCATTATCGACTGTCAAGCTTGGCACATAATTTTCAAACTGGTCTGTCGTGGTCTCATAAGGGACATGAGCCTTCTTCAAGAATTTGATTAACGCCCGAGCATGAGCATCAGAACAGAGTAACAAAGATAACATAGAAATCTTGGAAGGGGTTTTCCCCAACTGCTCCACAATCTTAAAATCACTCCTTTTTATAATTTTCAAGATCTCTTTCATTTCTCGAGCGGAAGGTTCCTCGGAAGCATTGTCTTTTGCGGGTATTTCTGTCTCAGCAGACTTAACCACTTTCTCCTTTCCCCTTGTGTCACCACTAGGCTTAGCAGTGGTGATGTGGACATGTGCCTTTATAGTAGTTGGTGGTGAGATGTTGGGTGAAAAGTGTTGGATTAAAATATCCAGCGTCAACCTTAGGGATTCGAAGGGCTTAACATCCCCCCATGGGCGCCTACACAGGTGTGTTAGGTGGGCCAGGTAGGCCCCTTGTTGGATTCTCTATAAGGAAATAGAGTAGCACCTTGGCTACAAGCAATTGCTTTAAGCGCAGTGGTAGGCACTTGATCCTACAAGTGGTATCAGAGCAAGGTCATGGGTTCGAATCCCCCCGGCTGACACTGGGGGGAAGATTGTTGGATTAAAATATCTAGCGTCAACCTTAGGGATTCGAAGGGCTTAACATCCCCCCATGGGAGCCTACACAGGTGTGTTAGGTGGGCCAGGTAGGCCCCTTGTTGGATTCGCTATAAGGAAATAGAGTAGCACCTTGGCTACAAGCAATTGCTTTTAGCGCAGTGGTAGGCGCTTGACCCTACAAAAAGATTCTCCCAATTATGGTCACCTTACTAGAGCCAGTAATGTTACCAATGTCATCAACTTTGCTTTCTTCAATCCAAGCATCTTGCTTTATTCCATGGTAAAACACCCCAGCACCATAGTTCCATGGCACTGTTTTGTTGGAAGAGTATGAAATTGGCCCGGGGTCGGTAATTATCAGAGGAGCAACAATCGGTTCATTTGAAATCCTGATAGGACCCTTGGAGGAGATCCTAAGAGGCTTGTTTGAGATCTTTATGATGGAGAGGTCTTCAAACTTATTGGTCAAACTTTTGGCGGACAAAGTCTTCTCAAATAGGATCTCATGGATATTCATCAGGCATTGAACGCCTTCCTTTAGCCATTTGCATCAATTGAGTTGTTTGGTGCAGAAATCACAGTCCTTCAAACAGCCAGGTTCTTTTTTATAATGGTTAACAGAGTAGTCAAGTCTTCGACAAAGGAAACAAAAATGGTGTCTTCGACAACATTGACACCCTTGTCGTGGTTTGGCATCGGTGCCGTTATCACATTGGGAATTGGAGGCAGATCAAATTCGATGGTTTTGTTGTCTATTAAGTCTTGAATTTTATTCTTCAGTGCCCAACATTGGTCAGTCTCATGCCCGAGACTATTCGAGTGATATGCACACTTGGTATTCAGATTGTATTTAGGTGAGGAGGTATCTAGATTGGCTGGAGGATCATGCAGTGTCACCAAATTAACCTTTAACATGTGTTGTAAGGCTTGGGATATTGACATGCCTATCCTTTTGTATTGTCTTCACGGGTCCTCTAACCGTTGATGATTGGAAGATTGTCTTTGAACAGGAGTTGGATTGGAAATCCGGACAGCATTAACGGACAAATGGTCATCCTTCTTGGTACGGGCCCTTGCCCCATACACAACATTCGTTTCTTTCTTCCTAGTAAAAGGTTTCTTTACAGGATTGGAGGTGGAAGAAGATGTGTGATACGTTGGGAGAACTGACTTGAGTGTTTTGGTTTTATCGCAAATGTTGCGGTTAGCAAGAGTCGCCACCGACTTTTCTTTTATCCAAAAGGAAAGGCTGAAAAGAACAGGAAAGACCTTTAAGTTTATTTCTTGAGTTCGGGAGGTAGATTATGAAAAGGGAAGGTGTTAGCACCCTTTTCATCCATAGTTATATATGGGCTCTTAGTTGCTTGCTAGATAACTTGCTTTTGTTTGAAAATGTGCTTTGTGATGGTTTTGAAAGTATTTTGAAAAGGCGCCTTCGTTTAGGCAAACTTTGTAATAGTTCTCATTCGTAAGAACGTATATAAAGTGTTGAGCTTTTGAAAATGTTTCATGTTTGGAAAGTGTTTTTAAAGTATTTTTGAAAGTGTTTGGTGTTTGTTTTAAAAAAAAAAGCAAGGATGTTTGTTTTGAAAATGAGCAAGCAACTAGGAACAATCTACCTACTCAAAAGTCTTTGTTCATTTCTTCCTTTCCTTTGATATTGCTATCTTAGCATTGATTTGGTAAGAAGCCTTATCTTTTGATGTAAATGGACGAGCGTGGGTCATCGTATAGTCATGATAGCAATGTTGTAAGATGTCTTAACATTTCTCTTTGAGGGATTAAGATCATTTTGAAAGGCAACATTTATAGCGTCATCGAGGGACTATGATCTTGTATTTTTGATTGCTTTTGCTAAGACATCTCACATGCATAACATGGCCATTTTTGTAAGGCAACAAAGTAGAATTACCCTAAGGGTGCAAGTGTGTTTGATTTACATGCATTGTTTATCTTGAATTAGGGTTTACTACTTGTTGATTTATCTTTCCATTTAAACCCTAATTACTCACATTTATATTAAAGCGATAATTTGCAAAAAGTAAAATTACTACGCTATTACATCATTAGGGGAGGGGGTATACAAATTTACAAATGGGGATTGCAAGAAAATTAAACCTAATTATCTATTACAGCCATATTGAATATTGTACAAGAATTGAAAATATAATGTAAGAATGTAAATGGAAAAGGAAATGATTTTGTTTGGTTTTTGTTAAGGGTTTTAACCTAATTACTAAAAAAGGAAAAATAATTAATTAAAAATAAATAAAATTAAACCTAAATTAATTAAGAAAAGAAATTAGGTAAAAAAGTATTTTTTAGGTTTTTTTGTGAAAGGTTTTATGTTTAATAAAATAAAAAAGAAAATAAATTAATTAAAAGAAAACCTAAATTCTAAATTAATTTTAGATAAAAGAGAAAAAATAATAATTAAACCTAAATCTAAATATTAATTTACTAAGAAAAAGAAATTAATTTATTAAGAAAATGTTTTTGTCTTTTTTTTGTTTTATGAAGAAAATAAACACATAAATGTGAAAATAATAAATAAATTTTTTTTTGGATTTTTTATTAATAAAAATAATAATAATAATATTAATAATAATAGTAATAAAAATAATAAAGAAAAATAAAATATAATATCAATATAAAAGAAAAGGAATAAAATAAAATAAAATAAAAAGGTTTGAGTCAGGTGTGTAAAAGTAACTGAAAGGGTGAGAAATTAGCAAAAAACAAAGGCCCAACAGCTTAAAGGCCCATGCGCCTATTTGACAAAAAAAAGGGGAAAATGTTGAAAAATTTAACAAAAGGTAGCGCTGGGACTTGAACCCCTGACCCTAAGCATATATGCGCGCTACCTTTGCCACTGGAGTGGCTGTACATCCTGTAACATAAACAAAATAACAAATGTATAACACAAGTCAACTCATGAAGATGATTTCATCTTCAACCTCCAGCCTGAACATCTGTAACTTCACCAATTCTCATCCATTTGCAAAAATGTAAACATCAAAGTTGTTCCAAATTTCACAACGATTCCAGAAATATAAATTATTAAAACTATAAATCAAAGATGAGCATGAATTTTGAATGGTACCAAATTCTGACCTAATTATTTTCAGAGATTCAAACATAAAATTCTTACTACTCAAGCAATATAAATGAAATCTATGGACATGTACAGTTTCAGAGCAATGATGTCTATATTTTATCTTCACAAATGCAAGCCTAACAATGCCTAACTGAAGAGATAGAAGTTCAAAAAATGTACCTCAAAACTGGAAATCATGAAATGGAAAGGAGCTTGATTCAAGGTGCTGCAATGATCAGGTTAACTTCCTCAAGTTCACAGGAAGCTAGTGCAATGCTTAGCTTTAGCAATGGATGGCTGGAATGGCTTGGAGAAGTCAATGTGCAGATTCTGTTGTTTGGTTATGGAGGTTGATGAAAATGGAGTTACAGTTAGGTAACAGGGTCAGGGATAGGTTATATTTGATGTATATGAGCTTTAGGAACCAAGAGGCCAAGAAACGCACAAGGGAAATGGGAGTTACAAGTTCAAAGTCAGAAACTGTGCAACAATGGTGTTTTTGGTTAATTTCTAGCTTGAGGGAGTTTGAGAGAGTTTGAGGGTGCTTGAGCTCGTGTGTTATCTTTAAAATAGAGCCTCTATTTATAAGAAACAAGTTTGGAGGCTTGTATTTGATCAGAATTCAAAAATCAAATGTTTAAGCTCAACATGTGATTTCTTTGAAAAATAAAGTTTCAATTCCTTTGAACTTGTTAATATAGAGTGGTTATGATTTAAACAAACTTGCTTCTGACTTTGTAGATGTAGTGTGATAAGAGGGAACAAGTGAGAGGCTCAAGAAATTGTTAGAACATAGTTTGATTCTACAATCCTTAATTAGAGTTTTGATGATAACAAAATACAAAGAATAAATAAATTGTAAGATTTATATATAAGACAAATATGCTTCTTAAAATTATGTTCTGTGTATACAGAAGTTCTGATGGAATCAACATCAACATCAGAAGCATCAAAAGATCAGTAATATGTGCTAAAGCTACCAGATTATACGCTGAAGCTTGATGACCAGAATCTGCGCATAAAACACTCTGACTCTGATCAAAGCTCTTTACCAAGTCATCAGCATACTGAAGCGTCATCACAAACAATGAAGACTCTGAAGCGTTATTAAGTATTCAAGACAGAATTAAATGCTAACAGCTCTCTTCAGACAAGATCTTCTCAAAAAGGAAAGTGCGTTATTATCAGTAAATTAGCTTTATGGACAGCGTATCTCTACCTGGCCTATATAAACAAGTCTCCTTGAGAAAAGACGCACGCATGCACTCACATAATTTGCCAAGCCTTCAAACACCACACTTACTCAAACGCTTTAGCAAATTCAGTTTACTCAAAGCTTAAATTGTGTAATTATCACAGTTGTGATATATTGTTTTGTTAGAAAACGTTAACACATCCTTGTTCAATTATCTGTAAAAGAATTCCTTGAGATAAACCGGTTTGTGGTTGTACTCAAGAAGACTTTAACAATTGTTAAAGTAGCTGTGTAATACTTTTGAAAATAGTGGATTAAGACCTCGTTGGAGAGAGGTGAAATCACCTTGACGGGTGGACTGGAGTAGTTTGAGATCAAACGAACCAGGATAAAAATACCGTGTTGTCTAAGCATTTGATTTAAGTTTTTACAATTCAACCCCCCTTCTTGTGTTTTTAACATCTTCAATTGGCATCAGAGCGCCTGGTTCTGAGCTTATAACACCTAACCGTGTCAGTACAAGATCCAGCGTCATAAAAACACAATGGTATGACCAAATCAAAACATCAACAATGACAACAATGAAGAAAGAGACAGATTCAGTGGCAAACCTCCAGTCTTTGATGGAGAGAACTTTGACTACTGTAAAGACAGAATTGAGAGTTTCTTTCTGGCTCATGATGCTGATCTGTGGGAAATGGTGACTGATGGATACACGCACCCAGTGAATGGAAGTGGTCAGAAGATTGACAGGAAAACGATGTCTGATCAGCAAAAGCGTGAGTTCAGAAATCATCACAAGGCCAGAACAATTCTTCTCAGCGCCATCTCTTATTCAGAGTATGAGAAGATATCAAACAGAGACACTGCAAAGAATATGTTTGACTCTCTGAGAATGACACATGAAGGCAACATTCAAGTCAAAGAACCCAAAGCCCTTGCACTCATTCAGAAGTATGAGGCATTCAAGATGGAAGAGAGTGAATCAATAGAAACTATGTTTTCAAGATTTCAGATTCTTGTTGCTGGTCTAAAAGTTCTTGACAAAGGGTATTCCACTGCTGATCACGTTAAGAAGATCATCAAAAGCTTGCCAAAACAATGGAGGCCAATGGTCATAGCGCTTAAGCTAGCCAAGGATCTCAACAAAATCTCTCTGGAGGAACTTGTCAGCTCCCTCAGAAGTCACGAGATAGAGCTAGAAGTAGATGAACCTCAAAAGCAAGGTAAGCCATTAGCTTTAAAATCTAACAGAAAATATGACTCCAAAGTTTTGCAGGCTGTGGAAGAAACCTCTGATGAGTCCTCATCAGAAGAAGATGAACTGTCCCTCCTCTCCAGAAGGGTGAATAAATTTTGGAAGCAGAGGCAAAGGAAGTTCAGGAATCCCAGAAGAACAGAAAATCAGAATGAATCTTTCTCCAGATACAGAAGGTCAGAATCCTCCTCTAGACACAGAAGATCTGAAGGTTCTTCAGGAAACAGAAAGATAAACAACAACGACATCATCTGCTATGAATGTAACGAGCAAGGGAACTACAAAAGTGATTGCCCAAAGCTTCAGAAGGAGAATCCCAAGAAGAAGTTTGGCAAGGAAAAGAAGAAAAGTCTCATGGCTACATGGGATGATTCTGACACATCTGAAGCTGACTCAGAATCAGATGATGAAAGAGAAAACATAGCTCTCATGGCAAACATAACAGAAGACAGTGAAGCTTCTGAGTCAGACTCTGAATCAGATACATAAGAGGTATTCCCTGACTTTACTAAGGCTGAACTAGCTGAAAGCCTTAATGAAATTCTGGAAAGATATCAGGAGATCAGAGTCAAATTCAGAAACCTGAAAAGGAATCTTGCATCTGACTCTGATAAGACTGAGAGTCTCAAATTGGAGAATTCTGAGTTAAAAGATAAAATTTCAAAATTAGAAAACCAATTACAAAACTCTCAGAAGGAAACAATCCCTGAAACTCCCAACAATGCTGATGAGATCATCAAGGAGTATGATCACAGTTTTCAGAAGTTTCTAGCTAAAAACATAGACAGAAGCAAAATGGCTTCAATGATCTATGGAGTTAGCAGAAATGGCAGAAAAGGGATAGGATATCAAGGTAAGGTACCTACACCAAAAAATGCCATGGATTTAGTTATAAAACGTACTCCACTTGATTCACACTTTATATATGGGCACACACATGACATAAAATATACAAGTAGTGATTACTCTGTCAAACCAAAATCCAACCAGAGTTTTGGTAAAACTAACAAATCAGGACCCAAGAAAATATGGGTACCTAAGGATAAAATAATACATGTGGCAGATATCTTTAGCAGCAAAGCAAAAACACCAGTCATGGTACCTGGACTCTGGCTGCTCACGACACATGACGGGAAGAAGGCATATGTTCCAAAGCCTGGAACTTAAGCCTGGAGGCCACGTAGGCTTTGGAGGCAATCAGAGCGGAAAGATCATTGGCTCTAGAATAGTAGGTAATGGAAATCTTCCCTCTATAAGTAATGTTTTATTAGTTGATGGATTAATGCATAATCTGTTATCCATAAGTCAATTAAGTGATAACGGTTATGATATAATCTTCAATCAAAATTCATGCAAAGCTGTTAGTCAGAAAGATGGGACTATCCTATTTAATGGAAAGAGGAAAAACAACATTTATAAAATAAAACTTTAAGAACTAAAAAGTTAGAATGTAAAATGCCTACTATCCGTTAACAACGAGCAATGGATCTGGAACAGAAGATTGGGACATGTTAGTATGAGAAGAATATCTCAGATTAACAAACTCAATCTGGTCAGAGGACTTCCTAACCTGAAGTTCAATTCAGATGCTCTGTGTGAAGCATGTCAGAAAGGCAAGTTTGCAAAACCAGCTTTCAAATCCAAAAACGTTGTTTCCACCTCCAAGCCATTAGAACTTCTGCACATTGACTTATTTGGACCAGTTAAAACTGCTTCAGTCAGTGGCAAGAAGTATGGGTTAGTAATCGTAGATGACTATAGCAGATGGACATGGGTAAAGTTCTTAAGGCACAAGGACGAGTCACACTCTGTGTTTGTTACCTTCTGCAACCATGTTCGGAATGAAAAGGATCTTAGAATCGTCAAAGTCAGAAGTGATCATGATGGAGAACTTGAAAACAAAGATTTTGAGTTATTCTTTAATGATAAAGGCATTCTGCATGATTTCTCTTGTCCTAGAACTCCCCAGCAAAATGGAGTTGTAGAACGAAAGAACAAAACATTACAAGAAATGGCCAGAACCATGATCAACGAGACTAACGTTGCTAAGATCTTCTGGGCAGAGGCAATAAACACAGCATGTTACATTCAGAATAGAATCTCCATAAGACCTATTCTGGAAAAGACTCCATATGAATTGTGGAAGAACAGAAAGCCCAACATTTCCTATTTTCACCCATTTGGATGTACATGTTTTATTCTGAATACAAAAAATTATTTAAACAAGTTTGACTCTAAAGCACAAAAATGTATTATGTTAGGATACTCTGAACGCTCAAGAGGGTACAAAGTATACAATACAGAAACACAAATTGTGGAAGAGTCAATCAGTGTTCGTTTTGATGATAAGCTTGACTCTCAAAAGTCAAAGCAGAATGAATTCCTTGCAGGTATGGAAGTTGAACTCACAGGTACTGAAGACAAATCATCAGAAGCTCTCAACAGAGGCACTCCCTCAACATCCGAAAGAGTAAATGCATGCAATCCAGCACCTTCTGTTGATCAACTCCAGAAAAGACTATCCAGAAGCAGCAAGGATCACCCAGAAGAAACAATCTTAGGAAGAAAGGAAGATCCAATTAGAACAAGATCTATCTTCAGAAACTCTGAAGAATCACTCATGGGACTGGTTTCTCTAATTGAACCAACAAGAATTGATGAAGCACTTTTGGACAATGACTGGATTCTAGCAATGCAAGAGGAGCTAAATCAATTCACAAGAAATGACATATGGGATCTAGTTCCTAAACCAAAAGGATTCAACGTCATTGGCACAAAATGGATGTTCAGAAACAAACTGAACGAACAAGGTGAAGTCATCAGAAACAAATCACGACTGGTAGCTCAAGGTTATAGTCAGCAAGAGGGGATAGACTATACAGAAACCTTTTCTCCAGTCGCCAGGTTAGAATCTATCAGACTCTTAATCTCATTTGCTGTTAATAAAGGCATCACTCTGTATCAGATGGATGTTAAGAGTGCATTCTTAAATGGATATATAGAAGAAGAGGTATATGTGCACCAACCCCCTGGTTTTGAAAGTTCCAAAAATGTAGAATATGTTTTCAAACTAAAGAAGTCACTATATGGTCTGAAGCAAGCTCCCAGAGCTTGGTATGAAAGACTAAGTAACTTCCTGTTAGAAAAGGAATTCACCAGAGGGAAAGTGGACACAACCTTGTTCTGTAAGACAATTAAGAATGACATTTTAGTATGTCAGATTTATGTTGATGACATCATATTTGGATCCACTAAACCCTCTCTGGGAAGAAAGTTTGCTAAATGTATGCAAGCAGAATTTGAGATGAGCCTAATGGAGGAACTAAAATTCTTTTTGGGCATTCAGATTAATCAAACCCCAAAAGGAACTTACATTCATCAGAGAAAATATGTCAGAGAACTTCTGAAGAAATTTGATCTCTCAGAATGTAAGCCATCAAAGATTCCAATGTATCCCACATGCATTCTGGAAAGATAAGAGGTAAGTAAAAAGGTAGAACAGAAGGTCTACAGAGGTATGATTGGTTCTCTTCTCTATCTGACGGCTTCAAGGCCTGACATTTTATTTAGTGTTTGCATTTGTTCTAGATTCCAATCAGATCCTAGAGAATCTCACTTAACAACAGTTAAGCGAATTTTCAAGTATCTGAAAGGTACTACTAATCTGGATTTGTTTTATAGAAAAACAAGTGATTACAGCTTGATAGGATACTGTGATGCTGATTTTGCTGGAGACAGAGTAGAACGTAAAAGCACTTCTGGAAGCTGCCAGTTTCTGGGAGAAAATCTGATCTCATGGTCCAGCAAAAGACAATCCACAATAGCTCTATCAACAGCAGAAGCTGAATACATAGCAGCAGCTGGATGCAGCACACAAATGCTCTGGATGAAAAGTCAACTTGAGGACTTCCAGATATTTGAGAGTAACATCCATATCGTCTGTGACAATACTTTAGCTATTTGTCTCAGTAAAAATTCTATTTTGCATTCTAGGGCTAAGAATATAGAAATAAAACATCATTTTATTAGGGACTATATTCAGAAAGGGATTCTAAATTTAAAATTTATTAACACAGACCATCAATGGGCTTATATCTTTACAAAACCTCTTTCTGAAGATAGGTTCAATTTCATTCTGAAACATCTCAGCATGAAACTCTGTCCAAAATAAAACTGTTTTGATTCCATATCTTAACCTTCAGAACTTTGTTTTTTTTTTGTGTGAACTACTGATCAATCTTCCTTCAGAACTTTAGAAGTACAGATTGTATCAGAATCTATCCATGAAGATCTAAGCGCTTTATTTCAAGGATAGAAATGTGCAGTTCACTCAAGCAAACAAGTGTCATCCAGTCATCAGCTACTTTATGAGGCTGAACACGCGTCCACGTTTCTGAAAGGTCAAAAGAGCTGATTGGATGCATTGAGACACATGTCATGGGTAACCGTTCCAATATCTTTCTGAATCCCCTAAAATCATCTATCATTAAATGCTCTTAATCATTAAAATTAATTTCTCTCTCTTGCCGTTTATGTTTTCAAAACCTTTTAGAAATCTATTTAAACACACTTCTCACCATTTACACTCTTTTACTTTCACTTTCATTTTCTCTACAAACATATTGTTTTCAGTTTGCATCCTTTCTCAAAACCCTCTCAATTTTTTTTTACAAAACCTTCGCTGTGAACAATGGCTTCGTCCAGCATCCCTACTGCAAGTACCCAGAAAACAGTTTCCTCTGAACAATACGAAGAACCCTACAGAACTCTTCTCACACCAATCAAAAATCTAGAAGTTCTGTCAGAATTGATTGTAGATTTCAACAGTCTTCAAGAGAATGGGTTTAATCTCTCTGAAGAAGTTAAAGCACGAGGCTGGGAAAGATATTTTGACCGACTGGTGGGTCCAACATTCCCAATTCTGGTAAAGGAATTTTGGATTCATGCTTCTTCTTCAAACCATCAAGTTACTTCATACATAATAGGGAAGAAGATAGTTATTACTGAGGATCTCATTGCAAGGTTAATAGGCTACAGTGGTGGTGGTGTACGTTGCATTGACATGGCTGAAAGATGCGCTGATGTTGCCCTAATTGCTAGAGAAATCTTCACTCTGGGGCTTCCCTCCAGCAAGATAAGGGATTTAAAACACCATCACATAATATGGGCCAAGATCATTCTGGGATGTATAAACCACAGGAAGCCTACCAGCTCTCCTGATTACATTAATATTGATCAGCAATTTCTGATCTATTTCATCTCCCAAAAGATCAAGGTGAATCTGGCTCATCTGCTATTTAACCATCTAAGGAAAAGTGTTAAGGAAACCAGAGAAGAGGAACGCACAAAAAGGGATTGGATACCCCTAGGAAGGCTGATATCAGATATTCTAACAGAGAATAAGCTGATTGATCATCTGACAGAGGCTCAGGAAATCAGCTCTTTGGAAGCTACTGTTGGCAAACAACTGAATGCTAAGAATCTGAAGAAAATGAAGTTGATTGAGAACATCAAGAAGGAACCCAGCGTCACTCCTTTTGCAGCAATCTCCAGCAGAAGAGTCCCTCTGGATAACTTTCCTCTGTTCTCAGATTGATTCTAAACCTGATATCATAGTCATATATCTGGATGCTTGCAAAGCGGATGGTACAACACCAAATTTGAACATTCAGGATATGCAGCAGAAGGCTCCAGAAGTTGTGCTGAAGAAAACCAAGAAAAGGAAAGATGTAGCAGAAGGATCATCCCAGCGGACTCCTAAAAAGAAAGGTAATCCTTCTTCTGTAACTGTTTTAGATTCAATTTCTATATCAACATCTATCCCAATTCCCACTCAATCAGAACACCCCACACCACAAACTTTCGATGACTTTGACATTGAATTTGACCCCTCTGAATCCTTAACTCTTAGAAGATCTCGCTCCCAACCTACAAATCCAAATACTGAAGCAACCCAACAAGAACTTGCAAAAGTTCTGTCTGATATAGATACCTTTGACCAACATACTTCTGCTCCCACGCCAGAAAATCCAAATCCTGAAACCACCACAGAAGCACAACCAGAAATTCCCCTCTCTCCAATACCAGAAATACCACTACCTCCATCTCCTTAACCAGAAATTAATCCACCCTCTCCACAACATGAACTATTTCAACCAGAAGTTCAAACTTATGAGGCTCAACCTTCTGCATCCTATGAACCAGAACCTCATAACGATCAATCAAACCAAACTGTTGATTCTGATCCCATTCCCATTCCTGGAATCACAGAACCTCTGTCCATTCGTATGCCCCTTGGTACCTTTGTGAATATTCCCCAACTTCCCTCTTCACCAGAATCAACTCCACCAAACTCCCCAGCTAGTCCAATAATAATTCCTGACTCTCCCACTCCCTCACCACAGAACAATCCAGATGACCACAGCAAGACTATCATTGATTTAACAGTTTTTTAACGTCTTGCTGCCATAACCCACAAAACAGCTATCCCAAAACCAAAACCAGCTGAACCATCTCCAGATGTTGGTACCAGCTTATTGAACTTTGAAACAGAAGCACATAAGTGGATCACTTCTCTGAAGCAAGCTAGTCTTGAGCTGGTTGATCCTGCTGCATCAGACTACCTCTGGATAAGGTTCAGAAGATGGGTATCTTCTGAAACTCATAAGTTGCAAGAACAAAGCTACGAATAAGTTCAACAGAACTTCAGCAATCTGCTGAAATAAATTGAAGAACCTGTTCTAAGCAAGCTGCTTGAGGAAGAAGTTCTCCATCTGGACATTGCTCCCTGGTCTGAACATCGTCCAACATCCAAACTTCAACTAGAGTCAGAAGATCTCATCCTGACTGATAGTCAAGAGCAGATGATTCCTGCTGAAGCACTGGGTCAAAAAGAGGATATTGCAGAAAGCTCTTAGAATCATCCTGTCACTGAAGATTCTCAAGCTTCCTTGGATAGGAAGACTCTAGAAGACCTAAAAAGATCTGATATTCTGATGAAGGAAAGAATGGATAAACAGGACAACAAAATTGATGCAATCGCAAGCATGTTAACCCAGCAACAGGAAACCAACAACCAGATCAAGGGCATGCTGGAAGCTTTGTTCACGCGTCTTCCTCCTCCCTCTTAGATTTTCCTCGTTTTTTTTAAACATGCTTATGTGTAATATTCTTACATTGTTATGAACTTATCATTGCTTCTGTTTTTAATATAAATGCATTTTGACTCTGATTATTTGTCCTTTTTGATAACTGACAAAAAGGGGGAGAAAGAATGATATTTTTCAATAACGGATTACTGAGACATAAGTCTCAAACATTCTGATCTATTTAAAATTCTCTCTTCTGAAAAGCTTACAGGTACAAAACTCTGATGAGAGATACAGTAAAGTTCTGATGCTCAAGGACTCATGGAATTAAAGGGAAGTAATCAACTCAGGGGGAGTTTTCTCTTCTTAAATCTATACTTCTTATTCTTTAATTTTAATTGAAAAATCTGGGTTTTGTCATCATCAAAAAGGGGGAGATTGTTAGAACATAGTTTAATTCTACAACCCTTAATTAGAGTTTTGATGATAACAAAATACAAAGAATAAATAAATTGTAAGATTTATATATAAGACAAATATGCTTCTTAAAATTATGTTTTGTGTATACAGAAGTTCTGATGGAATCAGCATCAACATCAGAAGCATCAGAAGATCAGTAATATGTGCTGAAGCTACCAGATTATACGCTGAAGCTTGATGACCAGAATCTGCGCATAAAACACTCTGACTCTGATCAAAGCTCTTTACCAAGTCATCAGCACACTGAAGCGTCATCACAAGCAAAGAAGACTCTGAAGCGTTATTAAGTATTCAAGACAGAATTAAATGCTAACGGCTCTCTTCAGACAAGATCTTCTCAAAAAGGAAAGTGCGTTATTATCAGTAAATTGGCTTTATGGACAACGTATCTCTACCTGGCCTATATAAACAAGTCTCCTTCAGAAAAGACGCACACATGCACTCACATAATTTGCCAAGCCTTCAAACACCACGCTTACTCAAACGCTTTAGCAAATTCAGTTTACTCAAAGCTTAAATTGTGTAATTATCACAGTTGTGATATATTGTTTTGTTAGAAAATGTTAACACATCCTTGTTCAATTATCTGTAAAAGAATTCCTTGAGATAAACCAGTTTGTGGTTGTACTCAAGAAGACTTTAACAGTTGTTAAAGTAGCTGTGTAATCCTTTTGAAAATAGTGGATTAAGACCTCGTTGGAGAGAGGCGAAATCACCTTGACGGGTGGACTGGAGTAGTTTGAGATCAAACGAACCAGGATAAAAATACCGTGTTGTCTAAGCATTTGATTTAAGTTTTTACAATTCAACCCCCCTTCTTGTGTTTTTCACATCTTCAGAATTGACTTTGTGCATAAAGTTTGCTTTTCAAGAATGCAATTCTTTACTTTCTTCCCAAAATGGCAATTTGAATTGGAAAAATCTTAAACCACTTGGATTATAGCTCAAAAGTTTGTGTAATCCATTAATGATGGATAGATACATAAGTTATAAGGCCTTCAAAGCAAGATTATGCAACCTAACATTGATATTGAATTATGTGTTCATCAAGAAATGACTTATAATTAAAGAATGAAGCCCTAACTTCTTGCCTTCGATTCTCCTTGCTCAAATATGATCTGAATGAGTTATTGGACATTTTGTAAATCTTGTAAAATCCTATACAACCTCTTTTTTGGACATTTTTGAATATTCATCTTGAAACTATGTGAAAAATTTCCATGAAGTTAGGTCAAAATCCTGCCTAAAGTAGGGCAAAATTTCACTAAGTTTTTTCAAGTTTCATGAACATGTATTCTTAAAATCATAACTTGAAATCCATGAATTTATAGAAAAAGTTGTGTTATACAATATTTTATACCTCATTGAGATATACAACTTTCATGTTGGAAGTTTCCTTTGAATCATCTTGCATCATGGTGGAAATTTGGCTCAAAGTTATGAAAAAAATGTGAATTTCCAACACTTAGAAAAATTTCTAAGTTTAGAAATTTTGACTTTTCAAAATGAAATCTTGAATTTTTTATTTCTTGATGAACAAGTTTCATATTTTTACATGTCTTGATGAATTGTGATCTTTGACACTTGATTTTGACCAAAAAGTCAAAGTTTGATTTTTCAGTGTACAGTTGACTTTTCATCAGTTGACTGAAATTCATCTGTCAATCAATTAATCTTGAGAGATGTTTTGAGCCATGTCATTAGGTCAAAATGAAGTATTTGAAACCTTGATATCATGTCTCAAACCAATAAGTCATTTTCTAGGTAAAAAATCAAGAATTTCACTTCCTCAGTCAAAACCCTAATTTTGACCATTTTTCCCTTTTGATGATTTGATCAAATTTCTTGAGGAATTGTGATCCAAACTTTATCAAATAACATATATGAGTTAATGATGTTTACATGGACCAAAAATTATGAAGTTTGACTGTAAATTGACCATATTTGACTTTTTCCTCAATGCAACTGATTTTAGGTCAACTAATCAACTGACTGAGCAAAAATGTGATCCAAGACTTGAAACTTGACATGAGCAATCTTGAGGGTCCAAAATGATCCATGAAAGTCATATGGGGAATTAAAACTCCATTTTTCCTTGTGCAAACTCAAACCCTAATTTTCAGTTATCAGTTCTTGAGGAGGTGTCTTGAGCTGATCAAACCTTGTGCAGTCTTGAATCCATGGAGATCTTGTGAGAGATTACTTGATAAATGAGAGAGAAAGTTTTGGGGTACAACATATTCCCCTGTTCAATCTTATTAAACCTGAAGAGTTAGATTTGCGGATCCGTCATTCGTGACTTGAAGGTGGAAGATGATTGAACACTAGAGTGCCCAGAAATTTGCACTCGAAGATGGATTGGGAATGGGCTTATAGATGCCATTTGGAGGAATGATGGTAAATACTGGAGGAAGTATCAGCACAAATCTTTGGTCAATTTATACTAAAACTTAATGTTTTACCTGTGGGGAAAAAGGGTTAGTAAAATGCAGATGTATGCATGATGTTCACAAGATGAATGAGATCATGCTAAATGAATTTTGTATGTATATTCTATGATATATGAATGTGAGATGGATATTTGTCTAGGAAAATAAATCCCTGACTGCTGCTGAGGAATTTTGAATCCTGGATTGTTATTGGGGATTATCTCTTGAATGCTAGTTGTTATCTGGTCAGATCCAGGCTTCACAACTTGCTGAGGTTGAGGAAGTCAACTGCTATTTGGTCGGATCCAGGCTTCACGGTAACTTACTGGGGAAGAATGAATTAATTGTTATCTTGTCGAATTCTAGGCTTTGCAGAAGATTTCTGGGGGAGAATGAAGTTAGGCTGTTATCTGGTTGGATTCCATCTTTGCAACAACTTGTTGGGGATAAGGAAGTTAACTGTTATCTGGTCGGATCCAGGCTTCGCAGTAACTGGATAGAAAGGATGAAGTTGAACTGATATTTAGTCGGGTCTAGGATTCATAGTAACTTGAAGTTGTAACTACTATCTGGTCGGGTCCAGGCTTCATAATTTTTGAAAAGTTATACTATTATATGGTCGGGTCCAGGCTTCATAGTGTCTTGCTAGGGATTGTTATTTGGCCGGACTCCAGGCTTCTTAATAACTTGCTTGAATAGACGAGGTTGAACTGATATTTGGTCGGATCCAGGCTTTATAAATTTTGAGGTGGATGAAGTTAATTGTTATCTGGTCCGGTCCAGGCTTCACAATAAACTTGTCTGCGAAATAGAGTTGAACTGATATCTGGTCGGGTCTAGGCTCTACAGTAACTTGTTTGGAATTTAGTTGTTATCTGGTCGGATTCCAGGTTTCACAACAAACTTTTGAGGGGAATTGTTATCTGGTTGGATCCAGGCTTTACAATAACTTACTTGAAAAAATGAAGTTGAAAACTAATATCTGGTCGAATCCAGGACTTACAGTAACTTGCTGGAGTAGAGGAAAACTCTATTGGGGAAGAGAAGTTAAACCCTAGTTTGGTTGAGTCCAGGTTCTTCTATATCTTGAAGATTTAAACTATTATCTGGTCGGGTCCAGGTTTCATAGTATGTGAAAGTTATACTATTATCTGGTCGGGGCCAAGCTTCATAGTATCTGAAAGGTTTTCACTATTATCTGGTCGGGTCCAGGCTTCATAGTAGCTTGAAAATTATACTAATATCTTGTCGGGTCCAGGATTCATAGTATCCTTCGGAGATAGTAAAGTATTTGCTGATGACTTTACTGAGGATCAGGGGTTGTGGCCCTCTGATTTGTAATAGTCTGAACGACAAACTCATGCTGGAGAGGAAAGACTAAGCTGGGGAAGACAGACTCAGGTTGGGGAGGATATACTCAGCTTGGGGAGGATATACTCAGCTGGGGATAACAGACTCAACTTGGGGAGGATATACTATTCCAGGGGAATTGGTTGTTCGTTGATTGTTGTATGTTGGGGAAATAAACTCTATTGGTGAATACTTGATGAACTGCTGACGAGGTGAGTTCTTTGAGGAAGAGATACACAAGGTTTCTATTTGCAGGATCAACTTAGCTGGGGAGAGAGATATGCCAAGAGACTGAGACTCTGGCTGGAGATCAACCTATGCAAAGAAACTTCATGGGTAACTTTGTTGAGGGTAGAGGTTTAATTTAACCGTCCTTGTGGGTATAATGCTGATGAAATAACTCTGTAGGGGTATTCCATATACATTAAAGAGATGCTTGCTGCTTAGCAGGGCACATGTGCCAAATTATTTTAGTTATGTTCATATGCATATGTTCGTTCAATTTTAGTCATTGGACAACTTTGCATTCAAAATAAAACAGAAAGTTTGCACTTTAAAGTATATTTGTATTGATATTTTGCCCATGAATAGGTGTTTTTTGTACAAAGAGACAGAGATCCTAGTAAGAGGAAATCTTTGAAAGGAAAACAAAGATTGAAAACAAAAAACAAATAGCCATTTGGAAATTATCTCATTGCATTCCAACTCTACTATTTCCCCAATGTCTTCGAATTCTCCTTGTCGTTGACAAAAGTTGATTGGATTGATCTTGGACCGTTTGAACTCGGACCTTGGTGATAAAGTTAACTGTGGTGATTCCACGGGACATAGTCATACACTTTCAATCCTTAACTTTTGCCTGGACCTCCCTTTCGGGTTTTCAGCCCACCAGGATACCCATTTTTGCCCGAGTCGCCCTTTCGGGTTTTCGACTTTCCAGGTGTACAATCTTTTGCATATATCCCTAATTTTTTCCCAAACCTTTTGGTTTGCCGGGATGCCTTTTTTTTCCTAGGTGTGTCAACCTAGTGGGTCTCTTATGCGTAGTATTTATTAACTATGTCCGCATTTATAGGATGCGGGAAGTCTTCACCGTCCATGGTAGTCAGCATCATGGCACCGCCAGAGAAAACTCTCTTGACAACAAATGGTCCTTTGTAGGTGGGAGTCCATTTTCCTCCGGGGTCTCCTTGTTGTAGAATGATGTGCTTTATCACCAAGTTTCCAGCTTGATATACTCGAGGCTTAATCTTTTTGTTGAAAGCCTTGATCATACATTTTTGGTACGTCTGACCATGACAAACAACAACCAATCGTTTTTCATCGATCAAGTTCAACTGATCCAATCTTGTCTGAATCCACTCTTCTTCGCCTAGACCCACTTCATTCATAATCCTCATTGAGGGAATCTGAACTTCCACTGGCAAAACAACTTCCATGCCATAGACTAAAGAAAAGGGAGTTGCCCCAGTTGATGTTCTAGATGAAGTACGGTAGCCATCTAGAGAAAACGATAACATCTCATGCCAGTCCTTATAGGTCACTACCATCTTATGCACAATCTTCTTAATGTTTTTGTTGGCCGCTTCAACTGCGCCATTCATTTTAGGTCTATATGGTGAAGAATTGTGATGCTTGATCTTGAACTGAGTGCAAAGTTCAGTAATCATAGCATTGTTGAGGTTAGTCCCATTGTCGACGATGATCCTTTCGTGGATACCATAGCGGCATATGAGATTGTGTTTGATGAATCTGGCTACCACATTATTTATGACTAAGGCAAATGAAGCAGCTTCGATCCATTTGGTGAAATACTCTATAGCGACAAGAATGAAGTGGTGCCCATTGGAAGCAGTGGGCTTGATTTCTCCAATCATGTCAATGCCCCACATTGCAAATGGCCACGAAGCGGTCATGATGTTTAGAAGGATATGATGCACATGGACCTTGTCAGTAAAGATTTGGCATTTGTGACAAGTTCTTTAATGTTGGTGGCAATTAGTCTCCATCGTTGACCAATAGTAACTAGCTCTCAAGATTTTCTTGGCCATGGTATGTCCGCTTGAGTGAGTCCCAAAGATACCATCGTCCATGTCTTCCATAATTTCCTCTGCCTCCTTTGTGTCCATACATCGGAGTATAGTAGAGTCATGGTTGCGTTTTTACAATATTCCGTTACTTAGGAAGAATTTGGCTGAAAATCTTCGTAAGAACTTTCTGTCATTGATGGATGCTCCCTCGGGGTACTCTTGTGCTTCAAGGTACCTCTTCATCTCATGGTACCATGGCTTTTCTATGTCAGTGTCAAGATCACAGCAGTGCGCAGGTTCATCAAATCTCTCAATCGTAATCATAGGGGATTCGTTGTCCCATCTGACCTTGAACGTTGAAGACATGGTTTCCAAGGCGTCAACCAACTGATTTTCTTCCATAGGGAAGTGTTCAAAGGTGATTTCTTCCAAGTAGGGAATCAGGGATAGCACAAGTTCTTTGTAAGGGATGAGATTAGGGTGCTTAGTGTCCCAATATCCTTTTACTTGGCAAATTACCAGAGCAGAATCCCCAAACACATTTAAATGCTTGATTCTCAAGTCAATGGCAGCCCTCAGACCCAAAATGCACTCTTCGTGTTTGTGATGCGGTGGGAGAACTGACTTGAGGTTTTGCGTTTGTGTTCGCAAATGTTGCGGTTTAGCAAGAGTCGCCGCCGACTTTTATTTTATCCAAAAGGAAAGGTAAAAAAGCACAGGAAATACCTTTGAGATTGTTTTTGGGTTCGGGGGTAGATTATGAAAAGGGAAGGTTCTAACACCCTTTTCATCCATGGTTTTACATGGGCTCTTAGTTACTTGTTTTAGATCACTTGCTTTGCTTTTGCAATTGTTTGAAATGGTGCTTTGTGTGGTTTTGAAAGTATTTTTGAAAAGAGGCCTTGTTTAGGAAATCTTTGTAATGATTCTCATTCGTAAGAATGTATACAAAGATGTTTGTCTTTTGAAAAAATGTTTCAATGTTTTGAAAGTTGTTTGGAAAATGTTTTGAAATGTGTGTGTATGTTTTTGAAAATAGCAAGGATTGTTTGCAAATTGATCAAGTAAGTAGAAGCTATCTACCTACTCAAAAGTCTTTCCTATACATTTTTATTCCTTTGACATTGTTAACCTACCATTGTTTTGGTAGATAACCCCATCTTTGGATGTTAAACGGGACGGGCGTGGGTCATCGTATGCCCATGATAGCAATGGTGCCAAGTATCTTAGCTTTGTTTAATGTGCCAAGATCATTTGTTTTTAGGAAACCTTTTGATAGCGCCATCGAGGGACTATGATCTTTTGTTTTGTTTTGTTTTGTTTTGCCAAGATACCTAGCATGCATATTATGGCCATGTTTTAAGGCAACAAAGTGGATGAAACCCTAGGGATGTTGTGTGCAATGTGTTGTCATTTTACATGATTTTTTGTCTTGGATTAGGTCTTGATATTTGTTTGATTTTTGTCTTATCATACAAACCTTAATTTACTAAACATGTATATAATGCGATAAATTGCATAAAGTAAATCTAAGCTATTACAACAATATTATGGGAGGGGGGATACAAGTTTTGAATGGGTATATTTGCACAGAATAAAACCCTAATTCACTATTACAACCCAATTGAATTTATTGTATAATAAATAAATAAATAATTATTTAAATATGCAAGAAAATGTAAATATGCAAAAAATATTTGGTAATTGTTTTATGTATGAGAAAATAAAATTATCTAAGTCCTAAAAATAAGAAGAAAAAAATTATTATTTTTGAAAGGGGAAACCCTAATTTTGTTTTAATAGAAAATATGTTTTCTATTATTATTCATTTGTCCATTTTTTACAAGAAAATAATAAATAAAAATATTTACAAGTATTAAAAAAATATATGTATGAAAATAATATTTTATGTGTGAAAAATAATAAAATAAAAATGCATGGTATTTTTAAATGTTTTTACTATTTTTTTAAGAAAATGAATTTCTATTTATTATAGTAAACTATTTTATTATGCAAAAAATAAAATAAAAATGCAAAAAATAAAGAAAATTATTTTTGTGATTTTTAATGTTCAGAAAAAGTTATTAAAGTCAATAATCATAAAAATAAAAAGAAAATATGAAAAATAACAAGATATGAATCAGGGGGGTGCAAAAGTAAAATGGGGGGTGTGAATAGTAGCAGGCCCAAGGCGCCAGGCCCAGAACACCAACTTCATCCTTGTCCTTGGCTTCGCGCGCGCTTCTGAGCTTGAATTTGTAACTCTCACATACGTGCACAAAAGCAAAAACCCATAACACAAAACATGTAGCTCATGATCTCACGATTCCAGTGATATAAAAAACATGACCTAAATCTAAAAGACCAAGGAGAATTTTAATGGCCCTAATTTCTGACCTAGTTTTTTCAGCATGTTCAACAACCAAATACTCTTAGCTCAGTTAATATAAATGGAAAGTATGCATATGTACAGTTTCAACAAGTTAAGGACTACATTTTTTCTTCACAAATCTAAGCTTAAGGATGCCTAAATAAGGAGATAGAACTTTGAAAAATACCTTGTTCAGTTGAGTTTGGATATTGCAATGTGGGAACTTTGAGTGAGGCCTTAAGATCTTGTGAGCTTCCTTGAAGTTCCCTCAACCTTTTCCAATGCTAAGCTGGTCTTGTAGATGGCTAAAACTCCTTGCACGAGTCAACCTGCAACCTTGCAAAATGAAAATGGTAAAGTGTGAAACTGAGCTCACAGTTGCAAGACAGGGGCCTGGATGGCTTGGATGTGATGTAGGGAAGATGTTTCAAGGGTTGAAATGCAAAATGCACGAGCAAGTTTCAAGTTGGCAAGTGTTCTGCAGATGATGCTCTGTTTGGGAAGAAAAGTGTGATTTTAGTATTTAAGGGTGTTTGGGATGCTATGGATTCGTGCTTAGGCTTGTTACAAAGTTCCGAAGTTGTTTGAAATGAAGCCAAGCCTTGCCTTTATCAGATGGACAAGTTCTATTGACTTTTGCAAGTTTCCTTGCTTTTGAAGAAAGTTGAAGTGGCAATGCCCAAAGTGTTGTATTTGCTAGCTTATGGACTGAATAGAGTTGGTACAAGTTTCCTGATGTTTGTGGATCTTGTTTGCAACAAAAGATCAGGTCCATGGCTCAAGATTTGCAAAGTTGCAAAAAGCTAGCTTTATCAAAGTAGTATTTTGAATTTTATGCCATTTTTGGATTAATTCAATGTACAATGCTCCAAAGACCAAAATAAAGCCATTGTCCACTGAATTAGCATTCAATTATGGAGTGTAGAAAGGATTAGGACCTGTAATGCAAGGTACACGCATGCTAGGATAGATTTGCAACTTGAACCATTGTGAAAAATGCCTTGAACAAAAGTGATAAATTACCATTTTCATTTCTTCGATTCTCCATAACCATAAATGATCTTGGAGAGTTCTTGGACATTTTGGAAAGCATGTAACATGCTCTACAATCCATATTTGAAATGCATTTTGAGATTCCTCTTGTAACTAGGTGAAAAATGTCCATGAAGTTAGGTAAAAAACCTGCCTAAATTAGGGCAAATTTTCACTAAGTTAAAAAGTTTATAGACCCCTATTCACAAAATCATAACTTGAGATCCAAACATATTTTGGGAAAACTTTATGATTAAAATTTGTATATTTCATGTAGTACTAAAACTTTCATGTTGGAAGTTTTGTTTGAATCCAATTGCATCATGGTGAAAAAGTTGTGGAAAGTTGGGAAAAAATAAGAAAATTTCCATACTTAGAAATTTTCTAAGTTTTGAGAAATTTTCAAATTAAACCCTAACTTGAAATTTTAAGTTTCTTGGTCAACAAGTTTCACATTTTGACAAATATTGATGAATTATGACCCTTGTCACTTGATTTTGACCAAAAAGTCAAAGTTTGACTTTTTAGTGCACAGTTGACTTTTGATTAGTTGACTGGAAAATTCATCTGTCAATCCAATGCTTTTGAGATCTTTTGAACTATGTGATTAGGTCAATATTATGCTATTGAGTCCTTGAAATCATGCTTGATCCCAATTGGTCATTGGCTAGGTTAAAAATCAGAAATTGCCCTTTCTCAGTCAAAACCCTAATTTTGACCATTTTGCCCTTTTGATGATCTGATCAAATTTCTTGAGGAGTTGTGATCCAAACTTGATCAAATGGTACATAGGAGCCTAGAATATTGTTGTGGATCAAAAATTATGAAGTTTGACTGTAAATTGGCCATGATTGACTTTTTCCTCAATACAGCTGATTTTTAGGTCAACTGTCCAATTGACTGGTCAAAAATGTGATTCAAGGCTTGAAACTTGACATGGGAAATCTTAGGGGTCCAAGATGGTGTATGAAAGTCCCATGAAGCATTATTGGTCCAAAAATCCTTGTGCAAACTCAAACCCTAATTTCAGGCTAGCAGTGCAAGATGAGGTCTTGAGCTGAGCAAACCCGAATCCTGTCTGGAGTCCAAGCAGTCTTGTGAGGAAAAATCTTGATAATATTAGAGGGCAAATTTTGGGGTACAACAAATGCCCCTATTCAATCTTCTTGAACCTGAAGAGTTAGATTGGCGAGTTTGTCGTTCGTGACTCGAAGGTACAAGATGATTGGACACTAGAGTGCCCATAAATTTGCATTCATCAAAATGTAATTGAGGAAATGGGATTAAAGATGCCATTCAGAGAGGTGATAGAATCTTGTTGGAGATGGGATTGTAGATGCCATCCAAGAATGTTTGTTGAATTGTAAGTTGTAAGTCAGAAGAATAAGTATCAGAATGGTATCTGTGTCTGGAACGTATCTGCACTGTATCTGGGGACTGAATCTAAATGAGCAAAGGAATAGCATCCGTGTCTAGAGCGTCTCTGAGCTGGGGAAAATCAGAATAGGTGACAGAATGGCAACTGTGTCTGGAGCGTATTTGGACTGTATCTGAAGTTTTGAATCTGAATGAGTAATAGAATAGAATCCGCGTCTTGAGCATATCTAAACTGTATCCGAGATCTGAATCTAAATGAGCAACAGAATGACTTCCGTGTCTGAAGTGTATCTGTATTGTATCTGAGTCGAAAAACTGAACAAGGGCCAGAATGGCATCCGCGTCTGGAGCGTATCTGAACTAGAATCTGAATAAGTGACAGAATGACTTCCGTGTTTGGAGTGTATCTGGACTATATCTGATAGTTGAAATATGAATGAGCAACAGAATGACTTCCATATCTGGAGTGTATTTGTACTGTATCATGATTGTATACCGTTAATAGTAGCTTGTTAATCTTATCCTGAAAAGGGTAAAATGTTAGCTGAAACACAAAGTTATGTTGCATGAAATGTATGATGCAATAAATGTGCTTTATCAATGTTTATGATATATGGATGTAATGTATGCGCATGTAAGCTGATTAGCTGTCTTGCTGAGGAAAATAAATCCTTGACAGTTGGGGATAATAGAAATCCTTGACTGCTACCGGGGAAAATAAATCCTTGACTGTTGAGGATAAGGAAATCCTGGGCGACTGTTGGAGATTAAAAATCCCTTACAACTTATGTGGGGATGTGAGAATCCTTCATGTCTTGAAGTTGGAGTATTGACAAAATCTGTTGTGAGAGTAATGCAAAACAGCTTAAGAAATCTACTTGGGAAATCCAGAGAAATTTGATGACTTCTACTGGGGGTTACACAAAGGAAATCCTTGATCTGCTGGAGAATAAAGAAGACTCTGATGACTTCTGCGAGGAATGAGAATCTTCATTCTGTTGAGGAGTAATGAAAACTTTGGTGACTTCACTGGGGAATTAAGAATGCGAATCTCCATTCTGTTGAGGAGTAAAAACTTTGACAACTTCATGTTGGGGAGTGATGAAGACTCTGTGGGGAAGAGTTTACTGCTGGGAGTAGGTTCAGGAGTTTCGGTCGCCTGCCACTCTACTGGGGAGTTATCCTAGGTTGGGGAGAGACAAAAGTTAACTGTTATCTGATTGATTTCCAGGTTTCAAGATAACTTGCTGGGGAATTAGATGGTTTCCGCTGGGGATTAGAAGTCTTGACTCGACTGGTGATGAAGGTTTCAGCTCCGCTGGGGATCTGTAACTCAAAGTTTTGGCTCCGCTGGGGATTGGGAGTTTGAAGTTTTAACTTTGATGGGAATTAAAGGTTTTGAAATTATAACTCCGCTGGGGATATGTATTTCAAGGTTTTAGCTCCGCTTGGGATATAGATGATGTACTGTAGGGATTGCTCCTGGAATAGCCTAAAGACGTTTTCCTATCCTTTCAGTCTGTCGGTAATTGTTCTTTTCCATCCTGTTTATTTGTAAACAGTAATTATGTTCAAATGCATATGTTCATCAATGAATCATTGGACGTTTTTGAAAATAAAAACACAAGTGTAAAAGAAAAAGGCAAATAGTTTTATGTACTTTGAAAGAGATATCTTTGTATTTACTTTGAATAAGTGTTTTGTACAAAGGAGACAGACATCCTAGTAAGAGGATGGTGTCATAAAAGTAAGAAAAAATTTATACAAAGAAAGATAGCTATGTGTGTAAAAATCCCATGGGGTTCCCATTCCGTTATATCCTTCGTGTCTCCGAATATCTTGTCCATCCGTTGCTTCGTTCGAAGATGATTGGATTGATCAGAAGCTCAGAGTTTGTCAGTGAAGAGATTATCCTTAAAGTGATCCGAAGAGACATAGTCATACGCTTTAATTCCCTAACTTTTGCCTGGACCGCCCTTTCGGGTTTTCAGTCCACCGGGAAACCCTTTTTTGCCCAAGTCGCCCTTTCGGGTTTTCAACTTGCCGGGTGTACATATTTTTTTATTTATCCCTAATTTTTGCCTGAACTGCCCTTTCGGGTTTTCGATTCACCGGGATGCCCCTTTTTTTTGCCTAGGTGTGTCAACCTAGCGGGTCATTTATGCGTAGTATATTTTGACTATGTCTGTGTTCGTAGAGTGCGACAGGTCGTCACTGTCCATGGTGGTTAAGATCATTGCCCCACTAGAAAAGATGTTTTTGATCACAAATAGTCCTTCGTAGGTAGGAGTCCATTTGCCCATTGGATCACTTTGCGGCAAGATAATCCGCTTGATTACCAGATTTCCGACTTGATATACCTGGCGTCTGACTTTCTTGTTGAAAGCCTTGATCATTCGTTTTTGATATGTCTGACCATGGCAAACAGTAGTAAGTTTCTTTTCATCAATCAAGTTAAGTTGATAAAGTCGGGTCTGAATCCAATCGTCTTCACTCAAACCATCATCTTTCATGATTCTCAAGGAGGGAATCTGAACCTCGATAGGTAAAACAGCCTTCATGCCATATACCAAGGAATATGGTGTTGCCCCAGTTGATGTGCGTGCCGTGGTACGGTACCCGTGAAGATCAAACGGTAGCATTTCATTCCAGTCCTTGTAGGTGACTGTCATCTTTTGTATGATCTTCTTGATATTTTTGTTAGCAGCTTCAACTGCACCATTCATCTTTGGTCGGTAGGGGGGTGAATTGTGATGTTGAATCTTGAACTGCTCGCACAAAGCGGTGATCATAGTATTGTTGAGGTTTGTACCGTTATCAGTGATGATCCTTTCGGGGATAACGTACCGACAAATAAGGTTCTGCTTGATGAAGCGGACAATAATTTTCTTTGTAACAGATGCGAAGGAAGCTGCTTCGACCCACTTGGTGAAGTAGTCAATGGCCACCAGAATGAAGCGGTGTCCATTGGATGTTGTAGGCTTGATCTCTCCAATCATGTCGATTCCCCACATTGCAAAGGGCCAAGGAGATGTTAAGACATTTAGACGAACCGAAGGCACGTGTACCTTGTCTGCATAAATTTGACATTTGTGGCAGGTACGGGAGTGTTGATATCAGTCAGCTTCCATGGTAGACCAGTAGTAGCCTGCCCTTAGAATCTTCTTAGTCATCGTATGCCCGCTAGAGTGAGTGCCGAAGGTACCCTCATGCAATTCAGCCATGATTCTTTCAGCTTCAATCTTGTCCACACAACGGAGCAGAACAGAATCGTGATTGCGCTTATATAGGATGTCATTACTTAGGAAGAACTTAGCCGAGAATCTCCTTAAGAACTTTTTGTCGTTGACTGAAGCTCCTTCAGGGTATTCTTGAGCCTCGATAAACCTTTTGACTTCATGAAACCACGGCTGGTCCACTACTTCTTCGGTATTAATCTCGTGAAAATGTGCAGGTTCGACCATCCGTTCAATGGTGATTTGGGGAGCCTCATTATCCCAGTTAAGTTTAAACATGGATGACATTGTAGCTAGAGCATCTGCTAGCTGATTTTCTTCTCGCGGGAAGTGCTCGAAGGTAATCTGCTCGAAATGTGGTAACAATGTCAAGACATGTTCTTTGTAAGGGATGAGGTTTGGATGTTTAGTATCCCACTCTCCTTTGATCTGAATGATGACAAAGCGGAGTCCCCAAAAACATCTAAGGATTTGATTCCCAAGTCTATGGCAGCCTTGAGTCCAAAGATGCAAGCTTCATACTCTGCCATGTTGTTTGTACAGTTGAAGCAAAGTCTGGCTGTGAAAGGAGTATGGAAACCTTCTGGAGAGATGAATACTGCGCCGATACTATTGCCAAGTGCATTGGAAGCCCCATCAAAGTATAGGGTCCATCGGGATCCTTGTTCAGGTCCGTCATATGGTATGAGATTTTCAATGTTGTCCAATGTCATAATGTCTTTGTCAGGGAAGTCGAACCTCATGGATCGGTAATCTTCGACAGCTTGATGATCCAGATGGTCAGCTAGCACACTCCCCTTTATAGCTTTTTGGGTTGTGTACTATATGTCGTATTCCGTTAGGATCATCTGCCATCTGGCTATCCTTCCAGATAAAGCAGGCTTCTCAAAGATGTACTTGATCGGATCCATCTTAGATATCAGCAAAGTGGTATGAGTCAACATGTACTGCCTTAGCTGGTGAGCAGCCCATACCAAAGCGCAGCAAGTTTTCTCGAGCAGTGAGTATCGGGTCTCACAGTCGGTAAACTTTTTGCTAAGGTAATAAATGGCATGCTCTTTTCGTCCAGACTCGTCATGTTGGCCCAGTACGCACCCCATTGAATTCTCTAGGACGGTCAGATACATGATTAGCAGTTTTCCTTCAACGGGTGGCATCAGGATAGGAGGTTCTAGCAAATACTCCTTGATTTTACCGAAAGCAATTTGACAATCATCATTCCATTTAACTACCTGATCTTTCTTCAACAGCTTGAAGATTGGTTCACATGTAGATGTTAGGTGAGAAATGAACCTTTCAATGTAGTTTAGGCGTCCCAAGAAACCTCTGACCTCCTTCTCAGTGCGAGGAGCAGGAATTTCTTGTATAGCTTTGACTTTGGCAGGATCAACCTCGATGCCTTTGTTGCTGACAATGAAACCTAAGAGTTTACTGGATCGGACTCTGAATGTACACTTGTTTGGATTCAGTCTGAGCTTGTACTCCTTCAACCTGACAAACAGCTTTTACAAGTGATCAAGGTGTTCTTCTTCAGTTTGTGATCGGGCTATCATGTCATCTATGTAGACCTCTATCTTATGATGTATCATATCATGAAACAAAGCTACCATGAAGCGTTGATAGGTTGCCCCGGCATTCTCCAGTCCGAATGACATCCCTTTGTAACCGAAAGTACCTAATTGTGTAACAAAAGTAGTTTTCTCCATGTCCTCAGGTGCCATTTTGATCTGGTTATACCCTGAGAATCCGTCCATGAAAGAAAATACTTTGTGCTGAGCTGTGTTGTCAACCAGGATGTCAATCTGCGGAAGTGAAAAGTCATCTTTAGGGCTGGCCCTGTTTAAGTCTCTATAATCCACACACATTCTGACTTTGTCGTCTTTCTTAGGCACGGGCACAATGTTAGCAACCCATTGTGGATAGGAAGTAACAGCCAGAAATCCAGCATTGAACTGCTTCATAACTTCTGCTTTGATCTTCTCTGACATGTCAGGTCTCATACGGCGGACTTTCTGCTTCACCGGTGGACAGTCTTCTCTTGTGGGTAGATGGTGTACCACAATGTGTGTATCAAGTCCCGACATGTCTTCGTATGACCAGGCAAAGATTTCAACATAATCATGCAGTAGCTGAATTAGGTGCTCCTTGACACTCGGCTCTAGATTGGTACCTATCTTGATTTCCTTTTTATCATCCTCAGTTCCCAAGTTGATTATGTCCATATGCTCTTGATGAGGCTGAATTTCTCTTTCCTCTTGCTGTAGTAATCTGGTCAATTCCCCTGGCACCTCACAATCTTCCTCACCTTCGTATTCGGCTTGGTTGATCAGATCTCCAGAGTCACTGAAGGCTATAGCAGTATCGTTACCCATGGGTTCCGGAATGGAAGGGTACCTACATTTGTGAGTGTGGGTGTGTGTAAGGGCATAGCCATCTTAAAACAACAAAATGTAAAAGAAAGACAATTAGCATAAAAGGTTTATATATGAAAAGCATCCATGATTTATTAAAATGACATATGAAATGAAATAAGAACCCTTACAAATGGACCTATGTGCCTCGGGTAAGACACAAGGTTGAAAAAGTACGAATTGTTTGTGAATTATTACAGATCCAACATAAATGGGAAAGATAAATTACTGATTTATGAAAGTAATCGGAACAAAGTTTTTTGCTTCCCAGTTGCACAGTCCTCCGTCAACAGTAGGGAAAATCCAGTCTTCCAAGTTTCCCTCTTCTTCACTGTCCTCTAGTGCATTAATCCCTTGATGGTTGATCTTCACAGGTGGCCCTCCGGCACGAGAGCCGCGCACGGCCTTCTGACCAGTCGAAGTAAATCCCAGGCCGAATTTGTCTGATTTAAAAGGAAAGTCTAGAAGCTGCCCCCAGATTGTGGATCCGCCTTCTTCCACCACTGCCCTAGCATCCTTTAAACAAGACATCCGAGGCGGAGGTCTTGTGATCATAGGATTTGAGGACACTGTCTTGGTCGCCGCTATCTCTTCAGAGACTTCTTCGAAGTGTTGGAAAGGGGTCTCTATGAATTCTCCATCTAATTCCACATAACGGAAGGAATTTAGATGACTGATCATGTATTCCTCTTCTCCATGAACAGTTATAATTCTCCCCTGGATAGGGTACTTGAGCTTTTGATGCATAGTAGAAGTGACAGCTCCAACATGGTGGATCCAAGGTCTTCCCAACAGGCAAGAATAGGAAGGACGGATGTCCATCATGTAGAATGTTGAATTGAACGTCTGGGTACCCACCTTGATCGGGATGTCCACCTCCCTGTGGACCATCCTCTTAGAACCATCAAAGGCTCTAACAATTATATTGCTGAGTTTCAGGGTTAAGCCTTCACAATCCAGTCTATCCAAGGCTTTCTTCGGCAAGACATTTAGAGACGACCCAGTATCAACCAAAACATGAGCTAGGGTGGTTCCCCTACACTCCACCGAGACATGTAGTGCATCATTATGTTTTCTCCATTTGGAGGTCAAGTCTGCATCGGAGAATCCCAGGCCATTGTCAGCTGTTAAGCTGGCCACACATTCCTGGAATTGATCAGCGGAGGTTTCTTGTGGCACATGGGCCATCTTCAAAAACTTGACCAAAGCTTTAGCATGTGCCTCAGAGCACAGCAACAGGGCAAACATAGATATTTTGGAGGGGGTCTACCCCAGTTGTTCAACAACATTATAATCACTTTTCTTAATGATCCTCAGAATCTCTTCCATCTCTTTCTGGGATGTATCAGGAATGACTAATGACTGAGCCTTTGTCAAGACAGGCTCCTCTTGAACATTCTTTCCTCTTTTCTCAGCATCGGAAACAGGGATGGGAATTGAATTGTCATTGTTGGCGGGTACACTTGCAGGTATGGTCACAGGGGTAATCTTCGGGATGGCCGCGGGTCCAAAGACTGTTGTTGGAGGAGCAATCTCTAGAGAAAAGATTCTCCCACTACGAGTAATTTTACTTGTTCCGGCAATGTTACTGATGTTGGGATTATCTTCCTCTCACATACGTGCACAAAAGCAAAAACCCATAACACAAAACATGTAGCTCATGATCTCACGATTCCAGTGATATAAAAAACATGACCTAACTCTAAAAGACCAAGAAGAATTTTAATGGCCCTAATTTCTGACCTAGTTTTTTCAGCATGCTCCACAACCAAATACTCTTAGCTCAGTTAATATAAATGGAAAGTATGCATATGTACAGTTTCAGCAAGTTAAGGACTACATTTTTGCTTCACAAATCTAAGCTTAAGAATGCCTAAATAAGGAGATAGAAATTTGAAAAATACCTTGTTCAGTTGAGTTTGGATATGGAAATGTGGGAACTTTGAGTGAGGCCTTAAGATCTTGTGAGCTTCCTTGAAGTTCCCTCAACCTTTTCCAATGCTTAGCTGGTCATGTAGATGGCTAAAACTCCTTGCACGAGTCAACCTACAACCTTGCAAAATGAAAATGGTGAAGTGTGAAACTGAGCTCATAGTTGCAAGACATGGGCCTGGATAGCTTGGATGTGATGTAGGGAAGATGTTTCAAGGGTTGAAAGGCAAAACGCAGGAGCAAGTTTCAAGTTGGCAAGTGTTCTTCAAATGATGCTCTGTTTGGGTAGAAAAGTGTGATTTTGGTGTTTGAGGGTGTTTGGGATGCTATGGATTCGTGCTTAGGCTTGTTACAAAGTTCTGAAGTTGTTTGAAATGAAGCCAAGCCTTGCCTTTATCAGATGGACAAGTTCTATTGACTTTTGCAAGTTTTCTTGCTTTTGAAGAAAGTTGAAGTGACAATGCCCAAAGTGTTGTACTTGCTAGCTTATGGACTGCATAGAGTTGGTACAAGTTGCCTGATGTTTGTGGATCTTGTTTGCAACAAAAGATCAGGTCCATGGCTCAAGATTTGCAAAGTTGCAAAAAGCTAGCTTTATCAAAGTAGTATTGTGAACTTTATGTCATTTTTGGATTAATTCAATGTACAATGCTCCAAAGATCAAAATAAATCCATTGCCCACTGAATTAGCATTCAATTATAGAGTGTAGAAAGGATTAGGACCTGTAATGCAAGGTACAAGCATGCTAGGACATATTTGCAACTTGAACCATTGTGAAAAATGCCTTGAACAAAAGTGATAAATTGTCATTTTCATTTCTTCGATTCTCCCTAACCATAAAGGATCTTGGAGAGTTCTTGGATATTTTGGAAAGCTTGTAACATGCTCTACAATCCATCTTTGAAATTAATTTTGATATTCCTCTTGGAACTGGGTGAAAAATGTCCATGAAGTTAGGTCAAAAACCTGCCTAAATTAGGGCAAATTTTCACTAAGTTAAAAAGTTTATAGACCCCTATTCACAAAATCATAACTTGAGATACAAGCATATTTTGGGAAAAATTTGTGAATAAAAGTTGTAGATTTAATGGAGTACTACAAATTTCATGTTGGAAGTTTTGTTTGAATCCAATTTCATCATGGTGAAAGAGTTGTGGAAAGTTGGGAAAAAATAAGAAAATTTCCACACTTAGAAATTTTCTAAGTTATGAGAAATTTTCAAATTAAACCCTAACTTGCAATTTTAAGTTTCTTGGTCAAAAAGTTTCACATTTTGACAAATATTGATGAATTATGACCCTTGGAACTTGATTTTGACCAAAAAGTCAAAGTTTGACTTTTCAGTGCACAATTGACTTTTGATCAGTTGACTGGAAAATTCATCTGTCAATCCAATGATTTTGAGATCTTTTGAACTATGTGATTAGGTAAAAATGATGCTATTGAGTCCTTGAAATCATGCTTGAACCCAATTGGTCATTGGATAGGTTAAAAATCAGAAATTTCCCTTTCTTAGTCAAAACCCTAATTTTGACCATTTTGCCCTTTTGATGATCTGATCAAATTTCTTGAGGAGTTGTGATCCAAACTTGATCAAATGGTACATAGGAGCCTAGAATATTGTTGTGGATCAAAAATTATGAAGTTTGACTGTAAATTGGCCATGGTTGACTTTTTCCCCAATACAACTAATTTTTAGGTCAATTATCCAATTGACTGGTAAAAAATGTGATTCAAGGCTTGAAACTTGACATGGGCAATCTTAGGGGTCCAAGATGGTGTATGAAAGTCCCATGAAGCATTGGTGGTCCAAAAATCCTTGTGCAAACTCAAACCCTAATTTCAGGCTAGCAGTGCAAGATGAGGTCTTGAGCTGAGCAAATCCTAATCTTGTCTGGAGTCCAAGCAGTCTTGTGAGGAAAAATCTTGATAATATGAGAGGGCAAATTTTGGGGTACAACAGTATTCGACCATGTTGTTCGTGTAATCGAAGCATAATCTAGAAGTGAAAGGAGTGTGGCAACCTTCAGGAGAGATGATCACAACACCAATTCCATTACCCAAGGCGTTGGAAGCCCCATCGAAGACCATAGTCCATCAGGATCCTTGTTCAGGTCTGTGATATGGTCCAGGTTTCACGCAGTCGGTCACTAGCATGATGTTCTCATCCGGGAAGTCAAAGTTCATAGACTGATAATCATCGACAACTTGATGGGCTAAATGATCTGCTAGTACGCTTCCTTTGATGGCCTTTTGTGTTGTGTATTGAATGTCGTACTCAATAAAAATAATTTTCCACCTGGCTATCCTTTCGGAGAGAGCAGGTTTCTCGAAGATGTACTTGATTAGGTCCATCTTAGAAATCAACAAAGTGGTATGAGTCAACATATACTGTCTTAGCCGGTGAGCATCCCATGCCAGAGCATAGGAAGTTTTCTCGAGCAGTGAATATTTGGTTTCACAGTCGGTAAAATTTTTGCTCAGGTAGTAAATAGCATGCTCTTTTCGGCCAGACTCGTCATGTTGGCCCAAAACACACCCCATAGAGTTCTCTAGTACTGTCAAGTACATGATCAAGGGTTTTCCTTCAACCGGAGGCATGAGAATAGGAGGTTCTTGTAGATATTCTTTAATTTTGTCAAAGGTAGCTTGGCATTCATCATTCCATTTGACTACATGATCTTTCTTCAAGAGCTTGAAGATTGGATCGTAAGTAGCAGTCAAGTGTGATACGAAGCGGGCGATGTAATGGAGACGACCCAAGAATCCTCTAACTTCCTTTTCAGAGTGGGGGACTGGCATTTCTTCGATGGCCTTTACCTTGGCAGGATCAACTTCAATGCCTTTATCACTGACAACAAAACGTAGAAGCTTTCCAGGTCGTACTCCAAATGTGCACTTGTAAGGGTTTAACCTTAATTTGTACTTTTTCAGCCTCTCGAATAGCTTGTACAGGTGATCGATATGTTCTCTTCAGTTTGTGATCTAGAAATCATATCATCCACATATACCTCTATTTCATGATGGATCATATCATGAAATAAAGCTACCATAGCCCTTTGATATGTTGCCCATGCATTCTTCAATCTGAACGGCATGACCTTGTAGCAAAAGGTACCCCACTGCATAACGAAAGTTGTCTTCTCCATGTCTTCGGGAGCCATCCTAATTTGATTATAGCCGGAGAAGCCATCCATTAAAGAGAAGACTTTATGCTGAGTTGTGTTATCGACCAAGACGTCAATGTGCGGTAGAGGGAAATCATCCTTGGGGCTTTCCCTATTCAGATCCCTATAATCTACGCGCATGCGAACTTTTCTGTCTTTCTTCGGTACTAGCACAATATTTGCAACCCATTGGGGGTAAGATGTCACAGCTAGGAACCCTGCGTCAAATTGTTTCATCACTTCAGCTTTTATCTTCTCAGGAATGTCAGGCCTCATGCGACGAACCTTTTGTTTGACAGGAGGACACTCTTCCTTTGTCGGTAGTCGATGAACTACGATGTCGGTATCCAAGCCTGGCATATCTTCATACGACCAAGCAAACACTTCCACATAGTCATGAAACATCTGAACCAACCTACTCTTGACACTGCTTTCCAAGTTAGTGCTGATCTTAACTTCCTTCTTGTATGTCTCAGTACCGAGATTGATGACTTCAACTGACTCTTCGTGTGGCTGAATAGTTTTTTCGTCTTGTAATAGAAGTCTGGCTAGCTCTCCTGGTATTTCACAATATTCCTCACATTCGTCTTCGACTTGGTTAATTGGACATTCGAAGTCATAGTCGGTAATAGTAGAGTCATTGGCAATAAGATCCATAGTGGATGAGGACCTGCAAGAGTGTGTGTGTGTGCATGTAAGATACATGGCTATTTTGAAAAATGATAATCAACACAAAGATTTGAATGCAAAAGAGTCCAATGGTTTGTATTTAATGATCATATGATTAGATGGACATAAATAAAACCCTTGACAAATGGACCAAAGTTCCCCGGGCCAGGCACATGGCATAAAAGTCATTGTTAAATATTACAGACAAAATGTTCTTGAATTCAATAAAAAGCAATAAACAAGTAGATTACTCCTCAGTTAAGGAGACGGGTACGAAGTCTTTTTCATGCCAATTCTTCAGCTCCATTATAGTAGGATACACCCAATCTTCAAATGCAACTTCATCATCATAATCTCCTACATTGTTGACCTCATTGACATCTTTTCCATGCTTCGACATAGGCGCGGTGATTATATTAGGAGTTGGAGGAGTATTAAATTCAATAGTCTTGTTATCAATCAAGTCCTAAATTTTATTCTTCAGGGCCCAACATTGGTCAGTCTCATGCCCGGGACTACTTGAATGATATGCACATTTGGCGTTCGGGTTGTACTTTGGTGAAGAGGTATCTGGATTGGCAGGAGGATCGCGCAATGTCACAAAATTAGCCTTTAGAATGTGTTGTAAGGCTTGAGATAGTGACATGCCTAACCTCGTGAACTGTCTTATCAGAGTTTCAAACCGTTGGTGATTAGCAGATGGTCTTTGAGCAGGAGTTGGATTGGAGATTCAGACAGCATTAACAGACGGATGATCATTCTTCTTGGTACAGGCCCTTGCCTTGTACACAACATTGATTTCTTTCTTTGCAGCAAATGGTTTCTTTACAGGATTTGAAGTGGAGGCAGATTCCATGGGAATATTTCCGCTTTTGATGCTGCTTTCAACTCTTTCACCGTTAAGGTTAGCTCGGTGAAACTGGAGAAGAACAACCAACCAACAAGTTAAATAAAGGACCATATAAAGTGCCCATAAACATGTCAATGTGCTCCCTATCAGTCAAAGTTGGTTGAAACCTACTTGCAAGGTCTCTCTACTTTTGTGCGTATTCCTTGAATCCTTCATTCTTCCTCATTGTCATATCTTTCAACTGAACTCTTGTTGGTGCAAAGTCGGCATTATACTGGTACTAGTGGTAGAAAACGGTAGCTAAGTCCTCCAATGTATTGACACGAGAACCATCCAACTAGTAGAACCATTCTAGTTGTGTTTCGGTCAAGCTCTCTTGAAAAAAGTGAACCCGGAGTTTCTTATCAGTAGTGTGCGGCTGTATCTTGCGCACATAAGATTTCAGGTGAAGTTTTGGACAGGAAACCCCATCGTACTTTGCAAAGACTGGTATTTTGAATTTATGGGGAATAACAACCCGAAAGATCAAACCCAAATCATCAAAATCTAAATTGGGGACGGCTTGGATCTCGATGGCCTTCAATATGTCTTCTAAATGCTTGTACTTGACATCAGCGAGGGGATACTGCTCGTCGAAATAATCATCATCAGACGCTTGATCATTAATACAGTCAGCCTGAGTACTCTTAACTTCTCCAACCTGATTCTCGTCTTCTTCAGATGAGTCTTCCACTACTAGGATCTGACAAACCGACTCTTTGAACCTTATACCCATGTTGACCAGGGTTTTCTTCTTGGGTTTCTTCTAAACTTCCAGCAATGCCATCATATCTTGTTGCCCCTTGGCTAGGGCCAGTAGATTATCTTGGAATTTAGATTTTTGTACCTGAAGGTCCTTCACATTTCTCTCTAGATCCATCTTGCCGAAATAAACATCAGAAAGATAAGGAAACCTATTATGTGAAAACTTGTCATGTTATGATGCATGGAAGATGTATATGCAAATGATTTCAAGGATTTATGAAATTTAAATTTGTATAGACAAAAGAATGAAAAAACGTAAATTTTTATTAAATAGTTCAAAGTCTTTACAACATGCCTCTTGGGCTTACAAAATAACCCTCTAAGATAAAAAGACTGAACGCATCATCTTCGGCGCGAGGTAGGCGTTCACACTTTGTCTTCTTATAGCTTCTTTGTAAGCTCCAAGACCTTCTTCTCACTAGCATAGAATTGAGCTTCAAAGGTATCACGTTCCTCCTTTAATTGAATCCAACCTTTTTGCAAGTCTTCGAGAGAAGTGGGCATGTCGAGGTGGAGGACAGTGTATGAGACATCTCCTTCATCCACAGGTTCCACGATAACTGGTAAGATGGAGGGATAAGGCATCACAAGTTTTTGAGCATGAGCTCGTACCCACCTAAGGTAATGCTCAAGGGGAATGGAATTCTTGTGTCCCAGTGTCTTAATATCTACTTTGCTTACCATCCTCTAAGCTCGTATAAACCTCTGACAGTATTCATGATCGTCGCTTTCGTAGTTGAATACCACTCCTTGGATGATAATCTTGTGCAGACCATCCCTTCGGTCATAACCAAACTGTTGTAAAGATAAACTAGGGTTGTAAGTGATACCTACCCTAATGCCAAGCAAAGTAACATTAAGGAATTCCCCATAACGGTCGACGATGGTAATGCTCTCCAAGGATCGAGAACACCGATGAACATCTGAGTATCTGAGCATCATCAACCTATGGGACCACCTCAAACCTTGCTCATTTTTCAACACAGATTGGGGAAGATGCGAAATAAACCATCTTGCCAAGAGAGGAGTGCAACACATGAGGATCCCTCTCTTCTTCATAGTGCGAGAGTGAAAATAATGTAGGATTTCTCCCAACAAAGTAGGCACTGGATTGCGAGACATGAAGATTTTGACAGCATTTACATCTATAAGTTGGTCAGGGTTTGGAAACAAAACCATCCCATAGATGAGAAGGGCCAAGATTTCTTCAAAAGCTTGTAAGTCCAAAGAGTTCCAACAATCTCGAGCTTTCTCAAACAAGAACTTGGCTAAGAAACCTTTGACACCACTCCATGTTTCCCAATTAGTTGTGATATCAGATTGTTGCAAGTGTAGTTCCTGGGCAATCTCTTCAGGTTTTAGATCTCTTTCTGTACCGTTGAAGGGTAGTTGATTGAGAACGGGAATCCTCAAGAGTTGTGAGAATTCTTCCAGAGTTGGTACAAGTTGATAATCAGGGAAAGTGAAGCAATAGTGTAGAGGATCAAAGAATTGGAAAAGCACCTTCATCATATCTTCATCAGTGTTAGAGGTAACCAAGTTTAGGAGGCGACCGTGTATTTATGTGAATGAAGAATTTTCAGGGACCCTTGATGCTAACTCTTTGAGTTGAGGAGGAATTCTTACGAGTTTGACTTGGATAGTATTCATGCGGATAGAAGCCATGTCCTATAAAATTGAACAAAAATGAATCCCAAAAATCCTTGAAATGGTTAGTGAGAATGAGTATGATGTTATGATGTTTATGATGTTATGTACAAGTAAGTATATACAAACAAGGCAAGCAAGTCCTTAGGTTTAGGCTTGCATGGAGTCTCATAGGTAAGTACCCTCTTGACGTTTAGTTGGCTCAAACTTGTCCTAGAAATAGTAACCAGGTTCTAAGGGATCTCAATATCACAGATCTGTCTTATCGTATATTGTTTCAGCGCAAGCCTCTTTCACAGCGACCGAAATATCCCGAGAAGTCAAATTTCAATGAATGTAGTATCGAGTATCAACCAACTTTGGACTGCAACAAAGTCGTTTATCTCACTATGTCCTAATGGCCAAGTTGGTCAAGTAAAGGTTCTAAAAGTCAGTTAGTGCTTCATGACACCACACAACAGCCCTGTATTCTCCTTGACTACTCGAGGGCTACCGGTACCCACAAATGTGTCACACTAATATAGTTATTGCTTAGACCATGTTGGTATACCCCGCATAGTTTCCCCAATGTATTGCTACTTACCTATAAGGTATCCCAAATCCTGGTAGAGGATTAGAACAAACCAAAACAAGGAGCCAAAATGTAAAGCAAACAAATCAAACAATGAAAGCAAATAAAGGTGATCTAGCCCTAAGGTAACCCCACTTTTTATTTTCCCCAGCAGAGTCGCCAGCTCTGTGATATGGTGGAAGAACTGACTTGGGTGTTTTGTGTTTTATCACAAATGTTGTGGTTAGCAAGAGTCGCCACCGACTTTTCTTTTATACAAAAGGAAAGGTTGAAAAGAACAGGAAAGACCTTTGAGATTATTTCTTGAGTTCGGGGGGTAGATTATGAAAAGGGAATGTGTTAGCACCCTTTTCATCCATAGTCATCTATGGGCTCTTAGTTGCTTGCTAGATCACTTGCTTTTGTTTGAAAATATGCTTTGTGATGGTTTTGAAAGTATTTTGAAAAGGTGCCTTCGTTTAGGCAAACTTTGTATTAGTTCTCGTTTGTAAGAACGTATACAAAGTGTTGAGCTTTTGAAAATGTTTCATGTTTGGAATGTGTTTTTGAAAGTGTTTGGTGTTTGTTTTGAAAAAAATAAGCAAGGATGTTTGTTTTGAAAATGAGCAAGCAACTAGGAACAATCTACCTACTCAAAAGTCTTTTCTCATTTCTTCATTTCCTTTGATATTGCTATCTTACCATTGATTTGGTAAGAAGCCTTATCTTTGGATGTAAAGGGACGGGCGTGGGTCATCGTATAGTCATGATAGAAATGTTATAAGATGTCTTAACATTTCTCTTTGAGGGATTAAGATCATTTTGAAAGGAAACATTTATAGCGTCATCGAGGGACTATGATCTTGTATTTTTGATTGCTTTTGCTAAGACATCTCACATGCATATCATGGCCATTTTTGTAAGGCAGCAAAGTGGAATTACCCTAAGGGTGCAAGTGTGCAAGTGTGTTTGATTTACATGCATTGTTTATCTTGAATTAGGGTTTTCTACTTGTTGATTTTATCTTTCCATACAAACCCTAAGTACTAACATTTATATTAAAGCGATAAATTGCGAAAAGTAAAATTACTACGCTATTACATCATTAGGGGAGGGGGTATATAAATTTACAAATGGTGGTTGCAAGAAAATTAAACCTAATTATCTATTACAGCCATATTGAATATTGTACAAGAATTGAAAATATAATGTAAGAATGTAAATGGAAAAGGAAATGATTTTGTTTGGTTTTTGTTAAGGGTTTTAACCTAATTACTAAAAAAGGAAAAATAATTAATTAAAAATAAATAAAATTAAACCTAAATTAATTAAGAAAAGAAATTAGGTTAAAAAGTATTTTTTTAGGTTTTTTTGTGAAAGGTTTTAAGTTTAATAAAAAAAACATGAAAATTAATTAATTAAAAGAAAACCTAAATTCTAAATTAATTTTAGATAAAAGAGAAAAAATAATAATTAAACCTAAACCTAAATATTAATTTACTAAGAAAAAGAAATTAATTTATTAAGAAAATGTTTTTGTCCTTTTTTTTGTTTTATAAAGAAAATAAACACATAAATGTGAAAATAATAAATAAAAACATTTTTGGATTTTTTATTAATAAAAATAATAATAATAAAAATAATAATAGTAGTAATAAAAATAATAAATAAAAATAAAATATAATATCAATATAAAAGAAAAGGAATTAAATAAAATAAAATAAAGGTTTGGGTCACGTGTGCAAAAGTAACTAAAAGGGTGAGAAGTTAGCAAAAAAAGGCCCAACAGCTTGAAGGCCCATGCGCCTATTTGACAAAAAAGGGGGGAAATGTTGAAAAATTTAACAAAAGGTAGCGTTGGGACTTGAACCCCTAACCCTAAGCATATAAGCGCGCTACCTTTTCCACTGGGGTGGCTGTACATCCTATAACATAAACAAAATAACAAATGTATACCACAAGTCAAGTCCTGAGGATGACTTCATCTTCAACCTCCAGCCTGAACATCTGTAACTTCACCATTTCTCATCCATTTGCAAAAATGTAAACATCAAACTTGTTACAAATTTCACAACAATTCCAGAAATATAAATTATTAAAACTATAAATCAAAGATGAGCATGAATTTTGAATGGTACCAAATTCTGACCTAATTATTTTCAAAGATTCAAACCTAAAATTCTCAATACTCAAGATATATAAATGAAATCTATGGACATGTATTGTTTCACAGTAATGATGTCTACATTTTATCTTCACAAATGCAAGCCTAACAATGCCTAAATGAGAAAGATAGAAGTTCAGAAAATGTACCTCAAAATTGGAAAACATGAAATGGAAAGGAGCTTGATTCAAGGTGCTGCAATGGTCAGGTTAGCTTCCTCAAGTTCCCAAGAAGCTAATGCAATGCTTAGCTTGAGCAATGGATGGCTGGAATGGCTTGGAGAAGTCAATGTGCAGACTCTGTTTTTTGGTTATGGAGGTTGATGAAAATGGAGTTACAGTTATATAACAGGATCAGGGATAGGTTATATTTGATGTATATGAGCTTTAGGAACCAAAAGGCCAAGAAACGCACGAGGGAAATGGGAGTTACAAGTTCAAAGTCAAAAACTATGCAACAATGGTGTTTTTGGTCAATTTCTGGCTTGAGGGAGTTTGAGAGAGTTTCAGGGTGCTTGAGCTCGTGTGTTAGCTTGCAAATAGGTCCTCTATTTATAAGCAACAAGTTTGGAGGCTGGTATTTGATCAAAATTTAAAAATCAAATGTTTAAGCTCAACATGTGATTTCTTTGAAAAATCAAATTTCAATGCCTTTATACTTGTTAATGTAAAGTGGTTATGCTTTAAACAAACTTGCTTCTGACTTTGTAGATGGAGTGTGATAAGAGGGAACAAGTGAGAGGCTCAAGAATTGACTTTGTGCATAAAGCTTGCTTTTCAAGAATGGCATTCTTCACTTTCTTCCCAAAATGGCAATTTGAATTGGACAAAGCTTAAACCACTTGGATTATAGCTCAAAAGTTTATGTAATCCATTAATGATGGATAGATACACAAGTTAGAATGCCTACAAAGCAATATTATGCAGCCTAACATTGAGATTGAATTATGTGTTCATCAAGAAATGACTTGTAATTCAAGAATGAAACCCTAACTTCTTGTCTTTGATTCTCCTTGCTCAAATATGATCTCAATGAGTTCTTGGACATTTTAGAAAGCTTGTAACATCCTCTACAACCTCTATGTTGGACATTTTTGAAGATTCATCTTGGACCTATGTGAAAAATTGCCATGAAGTTAGGTCAAAATCCTTCCTAAACTAGGGCCACATTTCACTAAGTTTTTTCAAGTTTCATGAACATGTCTTCTTAAAATCATAACTTGAGATCCATGTATTTATAGAAAAAGTTGTTTTCTACAATGTTTTAGATCTTATTGAGATCTACAACTTTTATGTTTGAAGTTTCCTTTGAATCATCTTGCATCATGGTGAAAATTTGGCTCAAAGTTATGAAAAAAATGTGAATAAGTTTCATATTTTGACATGTCTTGATGAATTGTGGTCTTTGATACTTGATTTTGACCAAAAAGTCAAAGTTTGACTTTTTAGTGTACAATTGACTTTTCATCAGTTGATTGAAATTCATTTGTCAATCAATTAATCTTGAGAGATGTTTTGAGCCAAGTCATTAGGTCAAAATTAATTATTTGAAACATTGAGATCATGTCTCAAACCAATAAGTCATTTGCTAGGTCAAAAATCAGGAATTGCACTTCCCCAGTCAAAACCCTAATTTTGACCATTTTTCCCTTTTGATGATCTGATCAAATTTCTTGAGGAATTGTGATCCAAACTTGATCAAATGACATATATGAGTTCATGATGTTGATATGGACCAAAATTATGAAGTTTGACTGTAAATTGACCAGAGTTGACTATTTCTCCAATACAACTGATTTTAGGTCAACTGATCAATTGACTGAGCAAAAATGTGATCCAAGACTTGAAACTTGACATGAGCAATCTTGAGGGTCCAAAATGATCCATGAAAGTCATATGTGGCATTAAAAGTCAATTTGTCCTTGTGCAAACTCAAACCCTAATTTTCAGTTATTAGTGCTTAAGGAGGTGTCTTGAGCTGATCAAACATTGTGCAGTCTTGAATCCATGTGTTGTACCCCAAAATTTGCCCTCTCATTTCTCAAAAGATCATCCTGGACCCTCAGGTTTGCTTCTATCAAGTTTCTAGTCTGGAATTACTACTTTTCAAGAAAATCATTCTCAAGGGCAAAATGGTCAAAAGCACACTGAAAAGTCAAACTTTGACTTTTTGACCAAATTTGAGTCTCAAAAATCACATTGCGTCAAGACATCCAAAAGGTGAAATTTGATCATCAAAAAATCAATAGAATTAAAAATCCGACTTTTGCAAGACTTTGAAATTTTTCTAAGTATTTTCTATACTTGTTAATTTCATTTGCCTCATGACATTTTTACTACAACTCCAAATAATTTAAAATGAGGCAAATAATTCAAGTTATTACCAAGTGACATTTTTGCAAATTTACAAATTCTAAAACCATGTCTTGTTTGGATTTTTTCTATTTAACAAAAAAAATAACCTTGCCACATTGTTTTGTCCTTGATACAATGTGCATAAAATACTCCACAAGACCAAATTTGTTTCATGCTACAAATTTTGTTGTCCAAGTTGAACAAAGGATGATATGCTGCATTGCCCTAACACCCCAAAAACATGTTCCATTGTTGTCCTACAAAATACCTTGTGCTATGTTGCATCACAAATATGTATTTGCTGTCCTACAGTCCAAAACTGCTCTAAGCAGTCTGCCCCAGCCTGCATCACAACAGCCCCAAAATTGCACCAAAATGGCAAAAGAAAATTGTGTGAATAAAGTATCAAAATAGTAGGCAAAAATAATTCAAAAATGACTTTTTTGTTTCCCCCCGTCAAGGGTCTACAAAAGGAACTGTTTTCATAAGACATAGAGGTTGGAATTTTTGGAGAGAATGGGGAGTCTTTGAACAGAAAAACAATATTCTTTATAACTTTGACTCATTCAAGAAAAAAATAGCTCTAACCTCATTCAAAACAGAACTTCAATCTATTATTCCATCTTACAAACTCTCTCCCATAAACAAAACACCTTAGCATATAGAGATTGTAAAAACACTAAAACAGTTTTTGTTAGTGCCATTGTCCTCACCATCCAAACATAAAAACAATACTGTACAACTTGACTAGGTTTCAACAGTTTAGAACAAGCTGCCTGGAGATTCGTTGGAGCCCTCACAACATTTTGAAAAGTATTCAGATTTCAAACACCAAGTGTAGTTTCAAGGTAAGTCTTCTTGAATTTGTATTTTTTCATACATCATTAATGATTTATTTTTGAAGATAAGATGTAGTAATCATTGCCCCTTTTAGCTTACCGTTTGCTTGTTGTTTATATTTATCAATCATATGTTGTAAACTGACATGTATGGACAATAAAACAATGTTTAAGGCAGAAAAATGCAGTATGGATCGACACATACACACATGTGTCGACTCATCCTAGTAAAAAAATAGGATATGAATCGACACATAAACCCCATGCATCGACTCATACTGATTCCAGGTCCCAAAACAGAAGGTTGAAAAGTCTCTGAGTCGATACAAAATGCTTATGTGTCGACACAAAGAAGGTGTATGAGTCAACACGTCCCATTATGTGTCGGCTCATACTGAGCTGATTTTTCTTTACAGGAGCAAGGAAAAGTCATGTGTCGGTGCATAACAGCACGTGTCGACACGTAATAGTTCAAAAATCAGTTTCTCCTATTTTCTACATTGTTTATGCATATATTTTCATTGCTGCCCAGTTGTTCGATATGGTTGTAATAATTAGACACTTATTTAGTCCCTATTTGCAAATTGTACCCTCATCCCCCTAAAGATGTAATAGCTTAGGATTTTATTTTCCGTATTTTATTTTTGCTTTCATATATTGCTAGTAATTAGGATCTATGGCAAGATAAAATCAACAAATAGATAACTTTTAAATGCAAGACAAAATACATGCAAACAAACACACTTGCACACTAGCACCTCTAGGGTAATCTCACTTTGTTTTCCTTTCGAAAACAATCATGTCACTCGAATATGGGACGCTTTAGTAAAGACCCTTCGATAAAAAGATCGTAGCCCCTCGATGACCCTCATTGTTTCCTTCGATAAAACGATCTAGTCCCTTACAAAAAATTGCTAAAGTGTCTCATAAGTTTCCTTCTATGACTATACAAACGTCCTGTGCCCGTCTCTTCACATCCAACAATGGGGCTTCTTACCAAATCAATGGTAATATAGCAACATCTAAAGTAGGAGGAAAATAACATTTAAGACCTTTTGAGTAGGTAGATTCGCTCCTAGTTGCTCGCTTGCTCACAACCAAACGTTTTACACCAACACTTTCACATTAAAACCTTTTTCTCAAAAGACAAAAGCTTTTTGTATACGTTCTTATAGAGACGAGAACCATTACAAAAACATCTTTTCAAGAACACTTTCACAAACACCTCTTTGAACTATTTTCGAAAACAACACTTTGTACGCGTTCTTATAGAAACGAGAACCATTACAAAGACATTTTCAAAATATTTTCAAACCCACAACACAAAGCACATTTTCAAACAAAAGCAAGTGATCTAGCAAGTAACTAAGAGCCCATGGAAAACCATGGATGAAAAGGGTGCTAACACCTTCCCTTTTCATAATCTACCCCCCGAACTCAAGAAAACATCTCTAAAGGTCTTTCCTGTTCTTTTCAGCCTTTCCTTTTGGATAAAAGAAAAGTCGGTGGCGACTCTTGCTAACCGCAACATTTGTGAAAACAAACGCAAAACGAACAAGTCAATTCTCCCACCGTATCATAGAACTGGCTACTCTGCTGGGGAAATTCTTAAAGTGAGGTTACCTTAGGGTTAGATCACATTTACTTGCTTTCATTGTTTGACTTGTATGCTTTACATTATGGTTCTTTGTTTGGGTTTGAATCCTCTACCCGGATTTGGGATACCTTATAGGTAAGTAGCTATACGTTGTGGAAATGTGCGGGGTATACCGACATGGTCTAAGTAATAGCTACATTAGTGCGACGTATTTGTGGGTACCGGTAGCCCTTGAGTAGTCAAGGAGAATACGGGGCCGCTGAGTGATGTCATGAAGCACTAATTGAATTTTAGAACCTTTACTTGACCAACTTGGCCTTTAGGACGTAGTGAGATGACCGACTTTGGTGCAGTCCGAAGTTGGTAGATACTCGATACTATACTCATTGAGGTTTGGTTTTTTGGGATATTTCGGTCTCCATTAAAGAGGCTTGCGCTGAAACAATTCCCGAGAAAACAAACCAGTGATATTGAACTCCTTAGAACCCAGATACTATTACTAGGACAGGTTTGAGACAACTAAACTTCAAGAGGGTACTTACCTATGAGACTCCATGCAATCCTAAACCTAAGGTCTTATTTGCTTTGTTTGTATGTATATACTGGTAAATAACATCATAAACATCATAACATCATACTCATATTCACTAACCATTTCAAGGATCTTGGGATTTATCTTTGTTCTGTTTTATAGGACATGGATTCTATTCGCAGGAAAACCATTCAAGTCAATCTTGTAAGGATTCCTCCTCGACTTAAAGAGCTAGCATCAAGGATTCCTGAAAACTCTCCATTCACCTAAAGGAATGGTCGCCTACTAAACTTAGTTACCTCCAACACTGATGAAGACATGATGAAGGTGCTCTTCCAGTTCTTTGATCCTTTACACCACTGCTTCACATTTCTCAATTATTAACTTGTGCCAACTTTGGAAGAATTCTCCCAACTCTTGAGGATTACCATTCTCAATCAACTACCTTTCAATGGTACGGAAAGAGATCCAAAGCCCGAAGAGATTGCTCAACCTCTACACTTGCAACCATCTGATATCACAACTAATTGGGAGACAAGGAGTGGTGTCAAGGGTTTCCTAGCAAAGTTCTTGTTTGAGAAAGCCTAAAACTGTTGGAACTCTTTGGATTTGCAAGCTTTTGATGAAATTGTGGCTCTCCTCATTTATGGGATGGTTTTGTTTCCAAATCCTGAGCAACTCATAGATGTAAACACCGTCAAAATCTTCATGTCTCGTAACCCGATGCCTACTTTGCTTTGAGACATCCTACATTCCTTTCACACTCGCACTATGAGGAAAAGAGGTATCCTTATGTGTTGCACTCCTCTCTTGGAAAGATTGTTTATTTCACATCTTCCCCAATCTGTATTGAAGAACGAGTAAGGTTCAAGGGGGTCACAAAGGTTGATGATGCTCAAACATTCAGACATCCATTGGTGTTCTTGATCTATAGAGAATGTTATTATCATCGACCGTTGTGGAGAATTCCATAATGTCCCCTTACTTGGCATTAGGGGGGGTATCACCTATAACCCCTTTTTAGCTTTGAGACAGTTTGGTTATGCCCGAAGGGATGGTCTACACGAGATGTTGATTCAAGGGCTAGTATTTGACTACGAGAGTGATAGTCAAGGTCATCGCTAGAGGTTTACCCAAGCCTGGAGGATGTTGAATAAGGTAGATAGAAAGACATTGGGGCACAAGAATTCCATCCCTCTTGAGCCTTACCTCAAATGGGTATGAGCTTGTGCTCAAAGTCTTATGATGCCTTACCTCTCCATTCTCTCGGTGATCATAGAGCCTGTTGTGAAAGAAGATGTTCCATACACTATCCTACATCCTGACATGCCCACCTATCTTGAAGACTTACAAAGGGATTGGATACAACTTAAGGGGGAACGAGACACCTTCGAGGCCCAATTCTACGCCAGCGAGAAGAAGAACCTGGAGCTCACCAAACAACTTCATAAGGAGCGGACTCTAAACGCCTACATCGCACCAAAGAGGATGCGTACAACCTTTTTATCTTAGGGTTTTTGTATTTCTTTGTAAGCCCAAAGATACATGATGTACTCAAGCTTTGATTTGTTAATATAACGTGTGTTCCCTTTTCGTCTAAAGAAAATTTGAATCTCTAATTTCCTTGAAATCATCGCATATACATATCATCCATAACATTGCAATAAGCAGGTACCATTACAGGTTTCTCATCTTCTTCTCTGTTTATTTCAGCAAAAATGTCTTCTGAGCAAAGCATCAAAGATCTTCAGGCACAAAATGCCCAATTTCAACAGATGTTCATAACTCTGGAAAAAGGGCAGGAGGATCTAAAGGCCTTCATCCTGAAAGAGAAGAAGAAGAAGAAGAAGCTTGCTAGTGCCCTCAATATGGGCAGAAGGTTTGAGGGGCCGCTAAGGCAACCAGTCGATCTGACCTCCTCATCCAAAGAAGGGGAGAATCAAGAGAGAGAAACAAGGGAGGGGAACCTTAGTTCTGAAGTCTCTGACAATGATACAGACAATAATAATGAGCAGTATCCTCCCACTGAGGATAGGTACAAGCAGTTAGAGGATCGGTTGAGCACTATGGAAATCCAGAGAATACCAGGGTTGGATTTTGAAGAGCTGGGATTGGTGTCTGGGGTAGTCATCCCACAAAAATTTAAAGCTCCGGTTTTCACAAGGTATGATGGGGTGTCTGGTCCCAAGCTTCATCTTTGTTCCTATGTGAGGAAGATCCAGCCTCACACCGGTGATAGGAACTTGTGGGTTCACTTCTTCTAAGATAGCCTGTCAGGGACTCAGCTTGAATGGTTCTACCAATTGGAAGGAACCAATGTCCAAAACTTGGAGGATTTGGTTGCTACTTTTTACAAGCAGTATCAATACAATGCCGACCTGGCCCCTACCCGTACTCAGCTTCAGAGTATGTCCATGGGTGCAGGTGAAGGCTTTAAGGACTATGCGCAGAAGTGGAGTGATTTGGCTGGGAGAGTCCAACCCTATTTGTTTGATAGGGAGTCGGTCGACATGTTTCTAGGGGCGTTGTGTGGTTTGTTCTTCAACCATTTGATCGGCAGCTCGTCAGCTGGTTTCACTGAGCTGATATTAACTGCTGAAAAGGGTAGAAGCTAGGATACGGAGCGGAAAAATATAGAGAGACACCTCCTCGAGTTCAATAAAGAAGCCCTTCACTGGTAAGAAGGAAGCCAGTGTTATCTATAGCCCAAGAGGTCAGAGCAGATCTGAACACCGTCTGACGGTAAGTGCTGTAATAATACCTAGGCCTGCGGCTGCCTCGCAATGCAAGAATCAACAAAGGGTGGAAAGACCACAAAGGCAGTTTACCCGTATTAACATGACATTGACAGAGGTTCTACCCCATCTGCTGAGATCCAACTTGGCAACCTTGAAAGAGGCTCCCAAGAATCCTAATACCACCTCTCCTCGGTACAATCCAAACGCTCGGTGTGCCTACCATTCTGAGAGTCTTGGTCACGATACAAATGATTGTTGGGCTCTAAGAAATAAAGTACAAGATCTTATTGAAGCCAAGGAGATTGAGTTCGATGCTCCGGAGAAGCCCAATATCATAACTGCTCCCATGCCTAAGCACAACCGTGGACTTAATGTCGTTGATGCCGATCTGTTTGTGACCTCGGTTGATGAAGTTTCTACTCCCCTTATGACTGTTAAGAAGAATTTGTTGCTGGCCGGTTTATTTTCGGGTTGTGGTGAAGGTTGCCACATGTGTTCATCTCTGCTTTCTGGTTGCTATTTGCTGAAGACAGGTGTCCAACGCCTGATGGACAACAGAGACATTTTGTTCGAGAAAACTTTGATTTCGTATGTTCCGTTCGAAGTTGTTGCTATTATAACCATTTCCGCCAATCCTTCCAAGGCCTCCTCAAAAAGACCTGTTAGGATTACACCCGCTCCAAGAGTTACTCCGCTAATAATCACCTTTCCTGGTCCTGTCTCGTACGCCTCAGACAAAGCTGTCCCTTGGCATTATGGCGCCGATTTTTACTATCATGGCGTTAAACAAGATCTAAAGAATGAAGAGGATGATCCTGATGTCAGTAACATTTTCGGGACCAATAAGATTACCAGAAGTGGAAGAGTTTTCTCTCCCGAGATTTCCCTGAAGACTGTCAATAAGCCTGTTGTTATTTCACCTGTTATCCCTACCGGTACTTCAACTGCTACTCCTGTTCTTACTCCAGTTGTTACCCCTGCCAATGAGTCATCTGGGACTCGAGGCAAAGAAGCTATAGGTGAGCCTTCCCGGACGGAGGAACCTAGAAAATTTGTTGTTGAATCCTCTAAGCAAGAGATATAAGAAATCTTAAAAATAATCAAAAAAAGCGACTACAATGTGGTCGAGCAGTTGGGGTAGCCCCCCTCGAAGATATCGATGTTGTCTTTGTTGTTATGTTCCGAGCCCATGCAAAGGCTTTGATTGCATTCCTCAAGACCGCTCATGTGCAGTAAGAAACCTCAGCCGATCAATTCAAAGACTGTGTGCCCAGCTTGACTGCTGACAATGGGCTAGTTTTTTCAGATGCTGACTTAACTCCGAAAGGGAGAAAACAAAATGATGCTTTACATGTCTCGGTCGAATGCAGAGGCACTACTATGGCTCATGTGCTGGTGGATATTGGGTCTTCACTGAATGTTCTGCCTAAGAAGGCTCTTGATCGGTTGGATTGTGAAGGCTTGACCTAAAAGCCCAGTAACATTGTCGTAAGGGCTTTTGATGGGTCGAAGAGAATGGTGCATAGGGAGGTGGACACCCCTGTCAAAGTAGGCTCTCAGATCTTTGAGTCCACCTTCTACGTGATGGACAGCAGGCCATCATACTCTTGTTTGTTGGGTTGTCCTTGGATCCATGAAGTTGGGGCTGTTACTTCCACACTGCACCAAATGCTGAAATATTCGGTGAAAGGGAAGATTGTCACTGTGCATGACGAAGAGGAGTATATGGTGAGCCATCTAAACTCCTTCAGGTATGTGGAGATGGACGGGGAATTCATAGAGACTCCTTGTCAAAACTTCGAAGAGGTTCCCCAGATGTTGGCGTCAACCGAAACTACAACCAACACCAAACCTCCTCTGAAGATGGCTTATCTCAAGGACGCCATAGCAGTGGTCGAAGAAGGTGGGTGTACCAATTGGGGACGGCTCCCTGATTTTACTCACAAAACTGACAAATTTGGCTTGGGCTTTACTTCAGGGGCTCAAAGGGCTATTCGACACACTCGGGATGGAGGACCTCCCCTATGCATCAGCAATCGTGGGGTCAATGTTATTGAAGACAGCGAGGAAGACTCTGACATTGACAGCTGGATCTACCCGACTACCAACGGTGGATCGAGTAACTAGATAACTAGAGATTTTATACCAGTTTCTTTTATTCCACAATAATTGTCTTACTTGTGTTCTGAATTTGTAATAAACACTTTTTAACCTTTTGACCTTGTGTCTTACCCGAGGCACAATGGTTCTATCTGCGAGGGTTATTATGTGACATTTCATATGTCATCAATAAAGCATTAGACGTTCCTTTCATACAAACTTTGCGCTCTCTGTTTTTCTTTTCTGTTTTTACTTTATCAATACAGCTATGCTCTTACACACACTCATGTATCAATTTGAAGATCCATATCCACTCTGGATCCTATTGATAACAATTCTGCTACTGCCAGTTATGATTTCGAAAATCCGATTAACTAAGCCAAGAACGAAGGTGAGGACGATTGTGAAGTGCCTGGAGAGTTGGCTAGACTGTTGCAACAAGAAGAGAGGGTTATACAGCCTCATGAAGAGCCGGTTGAGACAATAAACTTGGGCACAAAGGTGGACAGAAAAGAAGTCAAGATTGGTGCAAATCTGGAAGCTAAGATAAAACAGCGATTAATACAAATGTTGCACGACTACATTGAGATCTTCGCCTGGTCATATGAAGACATGCCTGGTTTAGACACTGACATCGTGGTACACTGTCTTCCGACTAAAGAGTATTGTCCTCCGGTTAAACAAAAGGTTCGTTGTATGCACCCTGAAATGTCAGAGAAGATCAAAGCAGAGGTTATGAAACAATTCAACATCAGGTTCTTGGCCGTCACCTCTTATCCGCAGTGGGTTTCCAACGTCGTTCCGGTACCTAAAAAGGATGGAAAGGTACGAATGTGTGTAGACTACAGATACATGAACAGGGCAAGCCCCAAGGATGACTTCCCGCTTCCTCACATTGTTGTTCCAATTGACAACACCGCACAGCACAAAATTTTCTCCTTCATGGATGGTTTCTCTGGCTATAACCAGATCAAGATGGATCCCGAAGACATGGAGAAAACAACCTTCGTCGCACAGTAGGGGACCTTCTATTACAAGGTGATGCATTTTGGGTTGAAGAATTCCGGGGAAACCTATCAACGAGCCATGGTCGCTTTGTTCCACGATATGATTCACCATGAGGTCGAGGTTTATGTTGATGACATGATAGCCAGGTCTCAAAATGAAGAGGAACACCTGGATCATCTACAAAAGTTGTTTGATAGGTTGAAGATATACAAGTTAAGGTTGAATCTGAACAAGTGCACCTTCGGGGTAAGGTCTAGTAAGCTTATGGGTTTTACCTTCAGTGACAAGGGTATTCAGGTAGACTCCGCAAAGGTAAAGGTCATACAAGAGATGCTGGCTCCCTGTATAGAGAAGGAAGTTAGAAGTTTCTTGGGACGCTTGAATTATATTGCCAGGTTCATTTCACATCCAACTGCTACTTGTGAGCCCATCTTTAAGATTTTGAAGAAAGATCAAGTGGTAAAGTGGAATGACAAATGCCAGATTTCTTTCGAAAGAATCAAGGAATACCTTCAGGAACCACCAATTCCGATGCCTCTGGTTGAAGGAATACCTTTGATATTGTACTTAACAGTGCTAGAAAATTCAATGGGGTGTGTGCTGGGGCAGCATGACGAGTCTAGTCGAAAAGAGCACACAATATACTACCTTAGCAAAAAATTTACTGACTGCGAGACACGATACTCACTGCTCGAGAAAACTTGATGCGCTTTGGCATGGGCTACTCGCCGACTAAGATAGTATATGCTGATCCACACTACTTTGTTGATATCTAAGATGGATCCAATCAAATACATCTTCGAGAATCCCGCTCTCTCCGGAAGAATAGCGAGATGGCAGATGATCTTAACTGAATATGATATATAATATGCAACCCAGAAAGCAATCAAGGGAAGTATATTGGCTGATCATTTAGCTTATCAGGCCGTGGATGACTACCAGTCCATGAATTTTGAGTTCCCGGACGAGAATATCATGCTAGTGACTGATTACGGAGAACCTGGACCGGATGAAGGACCCGAGGAGGGATCCCGATGGACTATGTTTTTTGATGGAGCTTCAAACGCACTCGGTAATGGAATTGGATCCATAATCATATCTCCTGAGGATTGTCATACTCCTTTCACTGCCCGACTATGTTTCAACTGCACTAATAATATGGCGGAGTATGAAGCCTACATCATGGGTCCCAAAGATGCTATCGACCTCAGGATCAAGTTCTTAAATGTCTTCGTGGTTTTAGCTTTAGTGATAAGTCATATTAAAGGAGATTGGGATACGAAACATCCGAATCTCATCCCATACAGAGAGCACGTACTGACATTGCTCCCACACTTTGAGGAAGTAACCTTTGAACATTTCCCGTGAGAGGAGAATCAGTTAGCGGACGCGCTAGCTACCATGTCTTCTATGTTCAAAGTCAGGTGGGACAACGAAGCTCCCCGAATCACCATTGAGAGGTTGGATAAACCAGTGCACTGCTATGGGATTGATACCGAATAGGTAGCAGATAAACCCTGGTTTCATGAAGTGAAGAAGTACCTCGAGACTTAAGAGTATCTCAAAGGGGCATCTATCAATGATAAGAATTTTCTGAGAAGGTTCACTGCGAAGTTCTTTCTCAGTAATGGAATCCTCTACAAGCGCAATCATGACTCTACCCTACTGCGGTGTGTAGATAAGAGCGAAGTAGAGAGGATTATAACAGATCTACATGAAGGTACCTTCGGGATCCATTCCAGTGGACATACCATGGCTAAGAAGATCCCACAGGAAGGATACTATTGGTCCACTATGGAAGCAGATTGTTATCGGTATTCCCGAACCTATCATAAGTGCCAAATATATGCTGATAAGGTGCATGTGCCTCTGGTTCCTTTGAATGTCTTGACAGCTCCGTGGCCCTTGGCAATGTGGGGCATTGGCATGATCGGAGAAATCAGGCCTACCGCTTCCAATGGGCATCACTTCATCCTGGTAGCTATCGATTACTTCACAAAGTGGGTTGAGGCAACCTCTTTTGCTACTGTGACCAAGAACGTGGTGGCGCGGTTTATCAGGCATAGCCTAATCTGTCGGTATGGTGTGCCAGAGAGAATTATCACCGACAATGATGTGAATCTCAATAATACGATGATCATCGAACTCTATAAGAAATTCGAGATACAACATCATAACTCTTCTCCCTACCGGCCGAAGATGAATGGCGTTGTTAAAGTGGCTAACAAGAACATCAAGAAGATTATACAAAATATGACGTTGACATACAAAGATTGGCATGAGATGTTACCATTCGCTCTTCATGGGTACCGTACCTCAGCACGGACGTCGACAAGAGCAACACCCTACTCTCTGGTGTATGGCATGGAGGAAGTCCTACCCATCGAGGTCCAGATTCCTTCTTTAAGGATTATGAAAGATGCTGGTTTGAACGAAGACGACTGCATCTAGACTCGACTTGATCAACTAAATCTGATCGACGAGAAGATACTTACTGCTGCATGTCATGGTCAGATGTATCAAAAACGAATGATCAAGGCTTTCAACAAAAAAGTAAGACGTCAAGAATATCAAGTTGGGGATCTAGTAATCAAGCGCATCATACTGACGCAAGGTGATCCCAGGGGAAAATGGACCCCCACCTACGAAGGGCCATTTGTAATTAAGAACATTTTCTCAGGTGGAGCCAAGATTCTAACAACCATGGACGATGACGACCTCCCTCACCCTGTCAATGCGGACATAGTGAAAAGATACTACGCATGATAAAAGACCCGCTAGGTTGACTGGCCTAGGCAAAAATAAGGGCTTCCCGGCGAACCAAAAGGGTTCGGGCAAAAATAAGGGATGAAAACAAATAAATTTGTACACCCAGCAAGTTGAAAACCTAAAAAGGCGGCTTGGGAAAAAAAAGGTATCCCGGTGGACTGAAAACCCGAAAGGGCAGTCCAGGAAAAAGTTAGGGATGAAAAGCGTATCACTATGTCCCTTTGGATCATCCTGTGATCAGACCTCAATATCAAATGTCAAGCTCGAACGACACCAATCAATCTAGTTAGCTTCGGACAAGCAGCAAAGTGATGAGACGCTCGAAGACATAACGACAATAGCAGAATTGGAACCCAATGGGATTGTTATACACAGCTGTTTTCTTTTTACACAATATTGTATACCGTCTATTCTTACGGCGGCATCCTCTTACTAGAGCGTCAACCTCCTTGTACAAAAACGCCTATCATAGGCCAACTTCGAAAATCAATACAAAGCATTTTACAAAAAAAAAACTGTGTGTTTTCCTTTTCTGTTATGTTTTGCAAGAATGTCCAATGGTTTATTCTTGACATATGCATTTGAATATGATTGCTACTCACAAATTTTTGCATAAGAAACGAAAAGAAATTTGCTCGTAACTTAAGAAACAAGGGCAAAAACAAGAAATGTCAAAACCCGACAGCTTCTCTGTCTAGCCAGTATCGGGGCAGAGACAGCTTTGAAATATAATCATCAGCGCATACGACCTCGTAGCATATGTATTCCCCACAAAGTAAAGGTAATCAAAGCATTGATATCAGTTGTCTCAAAATGGGAAGTAATCTCCCTAGCCAGGGTCATCCAGAAACCTGACACCTATATCCCCCCAAGCAGAGTTTATTTCTCTGGACACAGAATCTCAATCCCCAACGGAGCTTATTACTTCAGCTACAGAAGTCCACCTTCCAACAGAGTTATTCCCCCGCATAGCTATTCTCATACAGAGTCTCGCCCTAGTAGAATATTGCCAAACAACAAGGAGTAAACCTATAGCATAGTCATGTCCGGTCACCATCCCCAGTGAAAGTGGACGAACCGCAGTCCTCTATAACAGTCAGGAATGCTATACTCTCTAGCAGCAGTCAGGGGTTTATTTTTCCAGACTCAGTTATGTAACAATAGCATCTCATGCTCATACATCATGACATGCACATACATATGACATACATCATAATCTTATTTACTTTGAGAACATCATCCCACAATGCATTTCATGCATCACATATAATTAACCCGATTATCTTTACAGGAAAGACAATTATCACCAACTATTCCAGCAGTTATACATGTCATATTTGCAGACGGCTAACAAAAAAAATCAGTGCCCGAAACCAAGCGGGTCAACTAATCTAGATGATCAATCGAAGTAACCCTACTATCCAGGTTCCTTCTTATAGCCCTACTATCCAGGCTTTCATCTTGAAGTAACCCTACGACTCAGATTCCTTCTCATAGCCCTACTATCTAGGATTTCATCTCGAAGTAACCCTACGACCCAGGTTCCTTCTCATAGCCCTACTATCTAGGCTTTCATCTAGAAGTAACCCTACTATCCAGGTTCCTTCTCATAGCCCTAATATCTAGGCTTTCATCTTGAAGTAACCCTACGACCTAGGTTCCTTCTCATAGCCCTACTATCTAGGCTTTAATCTCGAAGTAACCCTACAACTCAGGTTTCTTCTCATAGCCCTACTATCCAGGGTTTCATCTCGAGGTAACCCTACAACCCAGGTTCCTTCTCATAGCCCTACTACCCAGGCTTTCATCTCGAAGTAACCCTACAACCCAAGTTACTTCTCATAGCCCTAATATCCAGGCTTTCATCTTGAAGTAACCCTACTATCAAGATTCCTTCTCATAGCCCTAATATCCAGGCTTTCATCTCGAAGTAACCCTACGACCCAAGTTCCTTCTCATAGCCCTATTATCCAGGCTTTCATTTCGAAACAGCCCTACTACCCAGGCTTTCATTTCGAAGCAACCCTACTATCCAGGTTCCTTCTCTCACATCTCCAGACAACGGTTTACAATACTGCAAGACCGGGACCCAACCAGATACGGTCGATCTCGCATTTCCCCAGTAAGTCGCTGTGCAGCCTGGACCCTGACCAGATACACAATTTACTTCCACCTCCTCAATCAAGAGTTAATTCCCCAATAGAGTAATGGAAAACCAAAGCTCCTATACCCTATTTCTCCCAGACGTAAATCAACATTCCCCGGCGAAGTCCCCCTCAACAGCAGGTACAATTCTCGCCAAGGAATCTCTTATGCAACCGATCTTTTCTGGATGGCATCTTTAAGCCCATCTCCGACGATTCTTCGTCTCCTCCCAAATGGCATTTGTAAGCCTATTCCCGATATCACCAATCAGTATTACCTCATGCGAGTGCAAATTTCAGGGAACTCTAGTGTTCAATCATCTTCCACCTTTAGATCACGAAAGGCAGACCAGTCAATCTACATTCTCAGATTTAAGAAGATTGAACAGGGGCAGCTGTTGTACCTCAAAATTTTCCCTCTCATTTCTCAAAAGATCATCCTAGACCCTCAGGTTTGCTTCTATCAAGTTTCAAGTCTGGAATTACAACTTTTCAAGAAAATCATTCACAAGGGCAAAATGGTCAAAAGCACACTGAAAAGTCAAACTTTGACTTTTTGACCAAATTTGAGTCTCAAAAATCACATTGCGTCAAGACATCCAAAAGGTGAAATTTGATCATCAAAAAATCAAGAGAATAAAAAATTCGACTTTTGCAAGACTTTGAAAATTTTCTAAGTATTTTCTATACTTGTTAATTTCATTTGCCTCATGACATTTTTACTACAATTCCAAATAATTTAAAATGAGGCAAATAATTCAAGTTATTACCAAGTGACATTTTTGCAAATTTACAAATTCTAAAACCATGTCTTGTTTGGATTTTTTCTATTTAACAAAAAAAAAACCTTGCCATATTGTTTTGTCCTTGATACAATGTGCATAAAATACTCCACAAGACCATATTTGTTTCATGCTACAAATTTTGTTGTCCAAGTTGAACAAAGGATGATATGCTGCATTGCCCCCAACACCCCAAAAACCTGCTCCACTGTTGTCCTACAAAAAACCTTGTGTCATGCTGCACCACAAATCTGCATTTGCTGTCCTACAGTCCAAAACTGCTCTATGCAGTCTGCCCCAACCTGCATCACAACAGCCCCAAAATTGCACCAAAATGGAAAAAGAAAATTGGTGAATAAAGTATCAAAACAGTAGGCAAAAACAATTCAAAAATGACTTATTTTGTTTCCCCCATAAACCTCAGTCAAGGGTCTACAAAAGGAACTGTTTTCATAAGATATAGAGGTTGGAATTTTTGGAGAGAATGGGGAGTCTTTGAACAGAAAAACAATATTCTTTATAACTTTGACTCATTCAAGAAAAAAACAGATCTAATCTCATTCAAAACAAAACTTCAATCCATTATTCCATCTTACAAACTCTCTCCCATAAACAAAACACCTTAGCATATAGAGATTGTAAAAACACTAAAACAGTTAATGTTAGTGCCATTTTCCTCACCATCCAAACATAAAAACAATATTGTACAACTTGACTGAGTTTCAACAGTTTGGAACAAGCTGCATGGAGATTCGTTGGAACCCTCACATCATTTTGAAAAGTATTCAGATTTCAAACACCAAGTGTAGTTTCAAGGTAAGTCTTCTTTACTTGGTATTTTTTCATACATCATTAATGATTTATTTTTTAAGATAAGATGTAGTAATCATTGCCCCTTTTAGCTAACCGTTTGCTTGTTGTTTATGTTTATCAATCATATGCTGTAAACTGACATGTATGGATAATAAAACAATGTTTAAGGCAGATAAATGCAGTATGGATCGACACATACACACATGTGTCGACTCATCCTAGTAAAAAAAACAGGGTATGAATCGACACATAAACCCCATGCATCGACTCATACTGATTCTAGGTCCCAAAACAGAAGGTTGAAAAGTCCCTGAGTCGACACAAAATGCATATGTGTCGACACAAAGAAGGTGTATGAGTCAACATATCCCATTATGTGTCGGCTCATACTGAGCTGATTTTTCTTTACAGGAGCAAGGAAAAGTTATGTGTCAATGCATAACAGCACGTGTTGACACATAATAGTTCAAAAGGCAGTTTCTCCTATTTTCTACACTGTTTATGTATATATTTTCATTGCTGCGCCATTATTTGATATGGTTGTAATAATTAGACACTTATTTCGTCCCTATTTGCAAATTGTACCCCTATCGCCCTAAAGATGTAATAGCTTAGGATTTTCTTTTCCGTATTTTATTTTTGCTTTCATATATTTCTAGTAATTAGGATCTATGGCAAGATAAAATCAACAAATAGATGACTTTTAAATGCAATACAAAATACATGCAAACAAACACACTTGCACACTAGCACCTTTAGGGTAATCTCAATTTGTTTGCCTTTTGAAAACAGTCATGTCCCTTGAATATGGGACGCTTTAGCAAAGACTCTTCGATAAAAAGATCGTAACCCCTCGATGACCCTCGATGTTGCCTTTGATAAAACGATCTAGTCCCTTACGAAAAATTGCTAAAGCGTCTCATAAGTTGTCTTCTATGACTATACAAACATCCCACGCCCGTCCCTTCACATCCAACGATAGGGCTTCTTACCAAATCAATGGTAATATAGCAACATCTAAAGGAGGAGGAAAAGAACATTTAAGACCTTTTGAGTAGGTAGATTCGCTCCTAGTTGCTCTCTTGCTCACAACTAAACGTTTTACACCAACACTTTCACATTAAAACCTTTTTCTCAAAAGACAAAAGCTTTTTGTATACGTTCTTATAGAGACGAGAACCATTACAAAAACATATTCTCAAGAACACTTTCACAAACACCTCTTTGAACTAATTTTCGAAAACAACACTTTGTACGCGTTCTTATAGAAACGAGAACCATTACAAAGACATTTTCAAAATATTTTCAAACCCGCAACACAAAGCACATTTTCAAACAAAAGCAAGTGATCTAGAAAGTAACTAAGAGCCCATGGAAAACCATGGATGAAAAGGGTGCTAACACCTTCCCTTTTCATAATCTACCCCCCGAACTCAAGAAAACATCTCTAAAGGTCTTTTCTGTTCTTTTCAGCCTTTCCTTTTAGATAAAAGAAAATTCGGTGGCGACTCTTGCTAACCACAACATTTGCAAACACAAATGCAAAACGACTAAGTCAGTTCTCCCACCGTATCACACCATGTAGATTTTGTGAGAGATTACTTGATAAATGAGAGGGCAAATTTTGGGGTACAAAAAGATGCTATGGGAATCTTCCTGCTTTTGATACCGCTTTCAACTCTTTCACCGGTTAAGATCAGCTCGGTGAAACCGGAAGAAGAACAACCAACCAACAAGTTGAAAAATGGACCAGATAAAGTGCCCATAAACATATCAATATGCTCCCTGTTGGTTAACAGGGGTTGGAACCTACTGGCAAGATCTCTCCACTTTTGGGCGTACTCTTTGAACCCTTCACTCTTACCCATTGGTATTGGTGGTAGAAAGCGGTGGCTAAGTCTTCCCATGTATGGATACGGGAACCCTCCAATTGGTAAAACCACTCTAGTTGCATCCCAGCCAAGCTTTCTTGAAAGAAGTGAACCCAAAGTTTCTTGTCAGCGGTGTGCGTTTGAATTTTGCGCATATAAGACTTCAGGTGAAGTTTTGGGCAGGAAACCCCATCGTATTTTGCAAAGACTAGTATCTTGAATTTATGGGGAATGACAACCCCAAATATTAAACCTAAATCATCAAAATCTAAACCGGGGACGACTTCAATCTCAACGGCCTTCAGTCTATCCTCTAGCTGCTTGTACTTAACATCCGCATGAGGATACTGCTCGTCAAAATAATCCTCATCATCAGACGCTTGATCATTGATACACCCAGCCTGGGTGCTCCTTGCCTCTCCAATTTGATTTTCGTCTTCCTCAGACGAGTCTTCTATTACCGGTATCTGAAGGATCGACTCTTTGAATCTGTTACCCATATTGACTAGGGCTTTCCTCTTTGGTTTCTTTTTGGATGCTAGCAACGTCATCAACTCTTGTTGCCCCTTGGCCAGGGTCAGCAGAGTCTCTTGAAACTGGGAATTTTATGCTTGTAGGTCTTTCACTGTTTTCTCGATATCTATCTTGCTAAAATAAACAGCAGAAAGATAAGGAAACCTGCCGTGGAAAACCTGTTATGTTATGATGTATGGAAGATGTGTATGCAAATGATTTCAAGGATTTATGAAATTGAAATTTGTATAGACAAAGAATGAACAAATGTCAAATTTCATTAATTAGTTCAAAATGATTACAACATGCCTCTTGGGCTTACAAAATAAATCTCTAAGATAAAAAGGTCGAACGCATCCTCTTCGGTGCAAGGTAGGCGTTCAAGATCTGTTCTTCATGTAGTTGCTTTGTAAGCTCCAAAACCCTTTTCTCACTAGCGTAGAATTGAGCTTCGAAGGTATCTCATTCTTCCTTTAGCTGAATCCAAACTTTTTGCAAGTCTTCAAGAGAAGTAGGCTTGTCGGGATGGAGGACAGTGTACGGGATATCTTCTTCCGCCACAAGCTCCATGATAACTGGAAGGATGAAGGGATAAGGCATCACGAGCTTCTGAGAACGAGCTCGTACCCACCTAAGGTAAGGCTCAATGGGAATGGAAGTCTTGTGTCCAAGCTTCTTACTATCCACTTTGTTTACCATCCTCCAAGTTCGTACAAACCTCTGACGGTAGCCTTGATCATCGCTCTCGTAGTCGAATACCACTCATTGGATGAGCATCTCATGAGGACCATCTCTTCGGGCTTAACCAAACTGTCGTAAAGCTAAGAAAGGGTTGTAAGTGATACTTCCCCTAATGCCAAGCAAAGGGACATTAGGGAATTCCCCACAACGGTCAATGACAGTAACATTCTCTAAGGATCGAGAACACCAGTGAATATCTGAATATCTGTGTGACATCAGCCTATGGGATCATCTCGAACCTTGCTCGTTCTTCAACACAGACCAGGGAAGATGAGAAACAAACCACATATCCAATAGAGGAGTGTAACACATGAGGATCCATCTCTTTCTCATAGTGTGAGACTGGAGAGAATGTAGGATATCTCCCAACAAAGTAGGCACCGGGTTGCGAGACATGAAGATTTTGACAGCATTTATATCTATGAGTTGGTCAGGGTTTGGAAATAAAACCATCCCATAGATGAGAAGGGCTAAAATTTATTCAAAAGCTTGTAAATCCAAAGAGTTCCAACAATCTTGAGCTTTTTCAAACAAGAACTTGGCTAAGAACCCTCTGATACCACTCCTTGTTTCCCAATTAATCGTGACATCAGATTGTTGCAAGTGTAGCATTCAGGAAATCTCTTCAGGGCTTGGATCTCTTTCCGTACCGTTGAAGGGTAGTTGATTGATAATAGGAATCCTCAAGAGTTGAAAGAATTCTTCTATAGTAGGTATGAGTTTCTAATCGGGAAAGGTGAAGCAATGGTGCAAAGGGTCGAAGAACTAGAAAAGCACCTTCATCATATTATCATCAGTGCTAGAGGTAACCAAGTTTAAGAGGCGGCCATGTCTTTCGATGAATGAAGAATTCTCAGGGACCCTCGATGCTAATTCTTTAAGTTGAGAAGGAATTCTTACGAGATTGACTAGGATAGTATTCCTGCGGAGGGAAGTGTAACACCCCTTCTAAAATACCCCGAATAATATTAATTATATCAATGATTAAAGACATATTCCATCAGAGTTAACACGGAACAAGGGATGTCACAATTATGAAATAAATAAAACTTCCAATAAAACAGTAGTCATGCTACACTGAGGGTCATTATTCAAATAATTCAATCAAATTAAGACCATGTCTTACACAGCGGAAAAATACCATAACCAAAACGGAATAAACCAAAACATAATTATTCCCAATGAAATTCAAAGAAACAATTGAATAATAAATAATTCCTCAACTAAACGTTCCCCAGTGTTACAACCTATCAGAGCACGACACTGACATGCGGACTTAAAGTAACATAGCTCTAGAGCCATCCTCACCAACTCCTGAGCTGTTAACTTTAATCTGAAATTGTTAAAGTAAGGGTGAGATTTCTCATAATTAACAAGCATTATAAGCTTCTCAATCAACATTATATCACAAGCATATTATTTCACCCATTTTAGCATAAATTCATATTCAACACGCAGTTCCAATCATACAAGTCATTATGCACAAATCAATAATCAACCAAAGAATTGTAACACTGGAAGACATCCTAACATGTTATAATTCCATGCAAACACAAATGCAGACACAATGCATGTGGTACCAACACGTGACCAAGTCACCCAACACTGATCCATCATCAACCGGATACAGCAACCATCGATTCGTCCATAAACACCCGGAAACGAATCCAGCCTAACCACCCATCATCACCCGGGTATCGGTTAACGGAAATACAAGTCAAATTCCACACAATGGGAATTAACTTCACCAAAACAATGCATATGCACGCACATCACTAGCATGCAACATCAAATCAGTCTATGAAATACATCAATCTATCATAACTGAACCAAAACAAAAAACATGATATCTCAACGATCATGCACACCATCATTAGCAACATAAACATGCCTTTCATTCACACAATACTAATACATCCATCCATCAATGGTTCACTGTTTCATACACACCCATGTGCGTTAGCCAATAATCACTTATTCTGGGATTTGACTCATTTTCAAAATAATTTCAGGTTTTAGGAAATCTTTTGATTTTATAAAATAGAGCATTAAATTTAAGAAATAACGTCTAAAACGGCACTCAAAACGGATTTACGGTTTGAAAGTTATGAATTTTCAAAGTTTAATATTTTTCAAAAATTACAGCAGAACCCGGTTCCTACATATGCAGGAACCGGTTCCTGCGAAGTTCAAAAATCACGTTTCTGGAAAATGTATGGGAACCCGGTTCCTACCTATACAGGAACCGGTTCCTACGTGCATTTTTTCCAGTTTTTATAACTTCACACAGTGGAACCCGGTTCCTCCCCACTGGGAACCGGTTCCCACGACCTGCATAGTCAAATTCTGCACTTTTGACAGCATTTTACTACTCCAATCCCATCCAATTCATACCCATTTGAATCCAACTCACAGCAATGTCAAAATAAGTTATAATGCATGATTTCAATAAGATTGTAACACACCATAACATCATACAATTTCCTCATAATATCAAATTGAATCAAAACATAAAAATTCATGGAATTGGGGTTTGAATTTCATAAACCTAACGATCCTAAATTGGGATTCCTAACAGGCTTAATCAATCCTATTGATTCCAAAACCTATAAGGCATATTAACTGAATGAAATCACCCCTTACCTCGCGATGATCCTTCGAATTCACGGCATTTGGCTTTTTCCTCTCTTCTCTTCTCTTCTCTAATTTCACGTATAATGACTTTTCCAAATAACCTTCTTTTTCTTTTCCTTTTTATCCTCCTTTTTATATTCCTTTTATTATCTTCCAAATAATAGTAATAAATTAGTTATTATTTAGTAGAGCTTTTTACTTCACACACCTCTAATTCAACCTTACACCCCCCGGTCTTCCTTTTTAATTCCATAATTAATTCATCCATTTAATCCAAAATATTATTAATTAAGCCTTTAATTAATTTAATAATTAAATTCCTAATTATTTAACACTTTAATTAATTTGGGGTGTCACAACTCTCCCCTACTAAAAGAGTTTTCGTCCTCGAAAACATACCTTAGACGAACAGTTCGGGATACAAGTCCTTCATCTGTCTCTCCAGCTCCCAAGTGACATTTCCATCTGCTGGTCCTCCCCAAGCCACTCTTACCAACGCGATATCCTTGCCTCGCAACTGTTTCAACTTCCGATCCTCAATTCTCGCAGGTACCGCTTCCACAGTCAAATTCTCTCGTACATGTATATCGTCTACCCGAATCTCATGAGACGGATCAGCAATGTACTTCCTTAGCTAAGATACATGAAAAACATCATGCAAATTTGCAAGTGACGGCGGCAAAGCAATCTGATAAGCAACTTTCCCAACTCTCTTGGTAATCTGAAACGGACAAATAAAACGTGGAGTCAACTTCTTTGACTTTAAAGCTCGACCAATACCAGTCATCGGAGTAACTCGCGTAAAAACATGTTCTCCTTCGCTAAACTCAAGATCTTTCCTCCTCTTATCGTGATAACTTTTCTGACGACTCTGAGAAGTCCTCATCTTCTCCTGAATCATCTTAATATTTTCTGAAGTCTGTTGGACAATTTCCGGTCCAATCACAACACTCTCTCCAGATTCATACCAACACAGCGGTGTCCGACACCTCCTACCATACAATGCCTCAAACGGAGCCATACCAATGCTCGAATGAAAACTATTGTTGTAGGTAAACTCAATCAATGGTAGATAACTATCCCAAGCTCCACCTTTCTCCAACACACAAGCTCTTAACAAATCTTCCAACGACTGAATCGTTCTCTCCGTCTAACCATCTGTCTGTGGATGATAAGCAGAACTCAAACGCAACTTAGTACCCAAAGCTTCTTGAAATCCCGTCCAGAATTTAGATGTAAACCTCAGATCTCGATCCGACACAATACTAGAAGGAATACCGTGCAAACTCACAATCTTCTCAACATACAATTCTGCCAACCTTTCCATCGGATAATCCATTCTTATCAGAATAAAGTGAGCAGATTTCGTCAACCGATCAACAATAACCCAGATAGAATCACAATTCTTCGATGTCCTTGGCAAACCAGACACAAAATCCATAGAGATTCCATCCCATTTCCATTCCGGAACAAACAACGGTTCCATCAATCCTGACGGTTTCTGATGCTCAATCTTCGACTTTTGACAAACCAAACAAGTATACACAAACTCAGCAATTTCCTCTTTCATTCCCGGCCACCAAAACAACTTCTTCAAATCATGGTACATTTTAGTAGCACCAGGATGAATACTCAATCCACTACGATGTCCTTCTTCCAAAATACTCTTCCTAATCTCTGCAACATCTGGAACACGCACCCTATTACCAAATCTCATAACACCATTCTCATCAATCCAGAACTCGCCTCCTTGGCCTTGGTTGATCAATGTCAATTTATCAACTAACCCAACATCGGACTTCTGTCCATTCCGAATTTCTTCCAGAATACCACTAGTCAGTTTCAACATACCCAATTTCACACTATTCGGAGTAGTTTCACATACCAAACTTAAATCTCCGAACTGCTCAACCAAATATAACTCACGGACCATTAACATCGACATATGCAAGGACTTCCTACTCAAGGCATCCGCAACAACGTTTGCCTTACCAGGATGGTAATTCAAACCGAAATCATAATCCTTTAGAAATTCTAACCATCTCCTCTGCCTCATATTCAACTCTTTCTGATCAAAGAGATACCTCAGACTTTTGTGATCACTGAACACCTCAAACCGAGAACCATATAAATAATGCCTCCACAACTTCAAAACAAACACAACAGCTGCCAACTCCAAATCATGAGTCGGATAATTCCTTTCATGTGCTTTCACTTGTCTCGAAGCATAAGCCACCACCTAATTATCTTGCATCAACATACCACCTAATCCCATTAATGATGCGTCACAATACACAACAAAAGACTTAGTCGGATTTGGCAAAATCAAGATCGGAGCACTTGTCAACCTCCTCTTCAGCTCTTGAAATCCTTTCTCACATTCAACATCCCAAACAAACATCTGACCCTTCCTGGTCAACTTAGTCAACGGTAACGCTAATTTGGAAAATCCTTCTATAAACTTCCTGTAATAACCTGCAAGACCCAGAAAACTACGAATCTCAGAAGCATTCTTCGGTGCTTCCCACTGAGATACTGCTTCTACCTTCGTAGGATCCACAGCAATTCCATTCTTGGAAATTACATGGCCAAGAAAACTTACTTCAGTTAACCAGAATTCACACTTGGACAACTTCGCATAGAGCTTCTTCTCTTTCAACAATTCCAACACAACTCTGAGATGTTCTGCATGCTCTTCATCGCTCTTCGAATAAATTAGAATATCATCAATGAACACCACCACAAACTTATCAAGATACGGATGAAATATCATGTTCATATACTCCATGAAAATACCAGGTGCATTAGTAACTCCAAACGGCATAACAGAATACTCGTAATGTCCATACCTCGTTCTAAATGCAGTTTTCTGAATATCTTCCGACTTCACACGAATCTGATGATATCTAGATCTCAGATCAATCTTACTAAATACACAAGCTCCAACTAGTTGATCCATCAAATCATCGATCCTCGGCAAGGATACCGATTCTTGATTGTAACTTTATTCAGCTGTCTGTAATCAACACATAATCTCATTGAACCTTCTTTCTTCTTAACCAACAACACCGGAGCACCCCACGGCGAAACACTCGGACGAATAAACTTCTTCTCAAGTAACTCCTCCAACTGTTTCTTTAACTCCGCTAATTCAGATGCCGACATACGGTAAGGCGCCATCGACACCGGACTAGTTCCAGGAATCAAATCTATAGTAAATTCTACCTCCCTCTCAGAAGGCAATTCACTAACGTCTTCCAGAAACACCTCTGGAAATTCATTCACCACTGGCAATCCATCACTCTTTGCTTTTCTCTCCGCTTCTATTGCAGAATACAACATAAATACCACAACACCATCTTTCACAGCTAGGTTCATCTGTTTAACCGACATAGTCACATCTTCGACACCAACCTCTTCAGGAAAAATGATCGTCTTCACAAAAAAGTTGATATGAACCTGGTTGAATTCCAACCAGTTCATTCCAAGGATGATATCCAGTTGTTCTAACGGTAGGCACACTAAATCCATACCGAAACCCCTACCAAAAATCACAATAGGACAATTCCTACAAACATACAAAGTAGTCACTGAACCCGACGCAGGAGTATCAATAACCATACTTCCATCCATATTAGAAATTTCCAAATTTAATCTTTTAGCACAATCCAAAGCAATAAAAGAATGCGTAGCTCCAGTATCAATAATCGCAATCAAAGGTATGTCATTAATAAAACATGTACCTTTAATCAACCGATCATCTGGCTTAGTCTCTGACCCAGACAATGTAAACACTTTACCACCAGCTTGCTCCTTCTTGGGTTTTGTACACTGAGGACGAGTATGACCTTCTTCACCACAGTTATAACAAGTCACCACTCTTACTCTGCAATCATTGGCCACATGGCCGAGTTTCCCACACTTGAAACACTTCTTATCATTACTTTTGCAATCCACCATACGATGTCCTGTCTCACCACACTTGTAGCACTTAATGGAAGAACTAGAATCTCCTCCACCAAACTTATTCCAACCACCGGGTCTCTGATTACTTCTATCATAAGGCTTACCACGATCCATCTGTTGCTTACCCTTCCTATCAACATACCCTCGAGCATTCGACTTAGTGCTAGCAAGATCCTCCTCTATAATCCTACTACAGTCAACCAGATCAGGAAATCTTCAGATACGCTGATACCGAATACCCTGCTTAATCTCATCACGAAGACCATTCTCAAACTTGATACATTTGGAAAATTCTCCATCTGCATCGTTAGTATAATGAGCATAATACTTCGCTAACTCCATAAACTTCAAAGCATACTCACTGACAGTCTTGTTACCCTGCTTGAGTTCCAGAAACTCAATCTACTTCTTGCCTCTGATGTCCTCAGGAAAGTACCTCCTCAGAAAAGCCCTCCTGAACACAGCCCAAGTCAACGCAATACCATCTTCTTCCATTTCAGTTCTGGTAGCAACCCACCAGTCATCAGCTTCCTCTGCTAACATGTGAGTTCCATATCTCACTTTCAGCCCTTCAGCACAGTCAATTACTCTGAAGATCCTCTCGATCTCCTTCAACCACTTCTGAGCACCTTCGGGATCATGTGCACCCTTGAACAACGGAGGATTATTCCTCTGAAAATTCCCCAATTATCGGTCAGCACCAATCACAGCTCCCTACTGGTTCCCTCCGAGTACTCCAGCCAACATTCCCAATGCTTCAGCAATAGCATCGTCGTTTCTTCCGTTACCTCTTCCCGCCATTGTTCCGTAACATTAAAAAATAACCTCATCAGCACACAAGTATCGACAGTGTCATCTTACACTAGTCGCATACAAAAGGGATAACGACACAAGACAAGACCAACTATGCTCTGATACCACTATTGTAACACCCCTTCTAAAATACCCCGAATAATATTAATTATATCAATGATTAAAGACATATTCCATCAGAGTTAACACGGAACAAGGGATGTCACAATTATGAAATAAATAAAACTTCCAATAAAACAGTAGTCATGCTACATTGAGGGTCATTATTCAAATAATTCAATCAAATTAAGACCATGTCTTACACAGCGGAAAAATACCATAACCAAAACGGAATAAACCAAAACATAATTATTCCCAATGAAATTCAAAGAAACAATTGAATAATAACTAATTCCTCAACTAAACGTTCCCTAGTGTTACAACCTATCAGAGCACGACACTGACACGCGGACTTAAAGTAACATAGCTCTAGAGCCATCCTCACCAACTCCTGAGCTGCTAACTTTAATATGAAATTGTTAAAGTAAGGGTGAGATTTCTCATAATTAACATGCATTATAAGCTTCTCAATCAACATTATATCACAAGCATATTATTTCACCCATTTTAGCATAAATTTAGATTCAACACGCAGTTCCAATCATACAAGTCATTGTGCACAAATCAATAATCAACCAAAGAATTGTAACACTGGAAGACATCCTAACATGTTATAATTCCATGCAAACACAAATGCAGACACAATGCATGTGGTACCAACACGTGACCAAGTCACCCAACACTGATCCATCATCAACCAGATACAGCAACCATCGATTCGTCCATAAACACTCGGACACGAATCCAGCCTAACCACCCATCATCACCCAGGTGTCGGTTAACGGCAATACAAGTCAAATTCCACGCAATGGGAATTAAATTCACCAAAACAATGCATATGCACGCACATCACTAGCATGCAACATCAAATCAGTCTATGAAATACATCAATCTATCATAACTGAACCAAAACCAAAAACATGATATCTCAACGATCATGCACACCATCATTAGCAACATAAACATGCCTTTCATTCACACAATACTAATACATCCATCCATCACAGGTTCACTGTTACATACACACCCATGTGCGTTAGCCAATAATCACTTATTCCGGGATTTGACTCATTTTCAAAATAATTTCAGGTTTTAGGAAATCTTTTGATTTTATAAAATAGAGCATTAAATTTAAGAAATAACGTCCAAAACGGCACTCAAAACGGACTTACGGTTTGAAAGTTATGAATTTTCAAAGTTTAATATTTTTCAAAAATTACAGCAGAACCCGGTTCCTACTTATGCAGGAATCGGTTCCTGCGAAGTTCAAAAATCACGTTTCTGGAAAATGTATGGGAACCCGGTTCCTACCTATACAGGAACCAGTTCTTACGTGCATTTTTGCGAGTTTTTATAACTTCACACAGTGGAACCCGATTCCTCCCCACTGGGAACCGGTTCCCACGACCTGCAGAGTCAAATTCTGCACTTTTGACAGCATTTTACTACTCCAATCCCATCCAATTCATACCCATTTGAATCCAACTCACAGCAATGTCAAAATAAGTTATAATGCATGATTTCAATGAGATTGTAACACACCATAACATCATACAATTTCCTCATAATATCAAATTGAATCAAAACATAAAAATTCATGGAATTGGGGTTTGAATTTCATAAACCTAACGATCCTAAATTGGGATTCCTAACAGGCTTAATCAATCCTATTGATTCCAAAACCTATAAGGCATATTAACTGAATGAAATCACCCCTTACCTCGCGATGATCCTTCGAATTCACGGCGTTTGGCTTTTTCCTCTCTTCTCTTCTCTTCTCCAATTTCACGTATAATGACTTTTCCAAATAACCTTCTTTTTCTTTTCCTTTTTATCCTCCTTTTTATATTCCTTTTATTATCTGCCAAATAATAGTAATAAATTAGTTATTATTTAGTAGAGCTTTTTACTTCACACACCTCTAATTCAACCTTACACCCCCGGTCTTCCTTTTTAATTCCATAATTAATTCATCCATTTAATCCAAAATATTATTAATTAAGCCTTTAATTAATTTAATAATTAAATTCCTAATTATTTAACACTTGAATTAATTTGGGGTGTCACAGGAAGCCATGTCCTACAAAACAGAACAAAGATAAATCCCAATAATCCTTGAAATGGCCAATGATAATTCTTATGAAGTTATGATGTTTATGATATTATGTACAAGTAAGCATATACACACAAGGAAAACAAGTCCTTAGGTTTAGGCTTCCATGGAGTTTGATAGGTAAGTACCCTCTTGAAGTTTAGTTGGCTCAACCTGTCCTAGTAATAGTAATCAGATTCTAAGGGATCTCAATATGACTGATCTTTCTTATCGGGCATTGTTTCAGCGCAAGCCTCTTTAATGGCGACCAGAATATCCCGAGAAGTTCGACCTCAATGAGCGTAGTATCGAGTATCAACCAACTTCAGACTGCACCAAATCCGACTATCTCACTACTTCCTAATGGCCAAGTTGGTCAAGTAAAGGTTCTAAAGTCAGTTAGTGCTTCATGTCACCACACAGCGGCCCCGTATTCTCCTTGACTACTCAAGGACTACCGGTACCAACAAATGTGTCACACTAACATAGCTATTGCTTACACCATGTCGGTATACCCCGCACTATTTTCACAACGTATTTCTACTTACCTATAAGGTATCCCAGATCTGGATAGAGGATCAAAACAAGCCCAAACAAGGAACCAAAATGTAAAGCAAACAAGTCAAAGAATGAAAAATAAAGATGATCTAGCCCTAAGGTAACCCCACTTTTATGTTTTCCCCAGCAGAGTCGCCAGTTCTGTAATACGGTGGGAGAACTGACCTGGGATGTTTTGCGTTTGATCGTAATTATTCCGGTTAGCAAGAGTCGCCACCGACTTTTCTTTTATCCAAAAGGAAAGGGTGAAAAGAACAGGAAAGACCTTTGAGATTATTTCTTGAGTTCGGGGGGTATATTATGAAAAGGGAAGGTGTTAGAACCATTTTCATCCATAGTTATCTACGGGCTCTTAGTTTCTTGCTAGATCACTTGCTTTGTTTGAAAATATGCTTTGTGGTGGTTTTTGAAAGTATTTTTCAAAAGGCGCCTTCGTTTAGGCAAACTTTGTAATGGTTCTCGTTTTGTAAAAACGTATACAAAGTGTTGGACTTTTGAAAATATTTCATTGTTTTGAAAGTGTTTGGTGTGTGTTTTGAAAGTGAGCAAGCAACTAAGAACGTTTCTACCTACTCAAAAGTCTTTTTTGTTCGTTTCTCTCTTCCTTTGATATTTATATCTTACCATTGATTGGTAAGAAGCCTTATCTTTGGATGTAAATGGATGGGCATGGATCATCGTATATTCATGATAGCAATGTTGTAAGATGTCTTAGTATTTCTCTTTGAGGGGCTAAGATCATTTGAAAGGCAACATTTGTAGCGTCATGGAGGGACTATGATCTTGTATTTTTGATTTTTTTTGCTAAGACATCCCACATGCGTAACATGACCATTTTTTAGGCAACAAGTAGAGTTAACCTTAGGGGTGCATGTGTGAATAGTGTGCTTGATTTGCATGCATTGTTTATCTTTAATTAGGGTTCTCTAAGCATTGATTTTATCTTTCCATAAAAACCCTAATTTACTAGCATTGATATGAAAGCGATAAATTACGGAAAGTAAATTTACTACGCTATTACATCATTTGGGGATGGGATATACAAATTTACAAATGGGGATTGCAAGAAATTAAAGCTAATTATCTATTACAACCATATTGAAACTTGAATAATGTACAAGAATTGAAAGAAATATAATGTACAAGGATATAAATGGAAAAGAAATGAATTTTTGTTTAGATTTTGTTAAGGAAAATGGTTTTAACCTAATTATCTAAAAGAAAATAATTAAAATAAGTAAAATTAAACCCTAGTTTAAAAGAAATAAAATTAATCAAGAAATCATTTTTTAGGTTTTTTTAGAAAAGGTTTTAAGTTTAATCAAAATAGTATGGAAATTAATTAATTAAAGGAAAACCTAAATTCTAAGTTAATTTTAATTAAAAAGAAAATACATAAACCTAAACCTAATTATTAATTTATTTAAGCAAAGATTTAAATTTGTTTAAGAAAAAGTATTTTTGTCTTTTTTGGTTTAGAAAAGGAAATAAAATAAAACTATAGGTATATTATAAATAAATAAATAAAGTATTTTTTGGATTTTTATTAATAAAAATAGTAATAATAATAATAATAATAGTAAATAATAAAGAAAAATAAAATAAAATAAAATATAAAAATAAAAGTCAGGTGTGAAAATGTTGGATGGTTTAAAAGTAAAAACAATTTTTAGTCTGGTTCATTATTGTTTTTTGTAAGTCAGAAAGAATAAAAAATAAATGGGCTAGAGGTTGTATTAATGAAACAGGGGGGTTAAAGACAAACATCACAAAGCTCAGTTGATTCAGGGCCCAAGCGCGCATGGTTTAAACAAAAAAGATGGAAAAATGTTGGAAAATATGAAAAATGGCAGCGCTGAGGCTTGAACCCATAACCTTGACCATAAACGCGTGTTGCCTTACCACTGAGGTGGCTATACATTCGTTAACGTAAACAAAACCATAAATATATATTACAAATCCATTTCTAGAAATGAACTTCATCTTCAACCTCCAGCCATGGTCCCTGTATCTCATTCATTTCTCATCCATTCTCAAAACTTCCAACATCAAACTTGTTAGAAATTTTACCAGGATTTCAGAAATGTAAACAATTTGGACTAACAATCAAAGATGAGCATGTATTTCTAAAAGTACCAAATCCTGACCTAACTTTTTTCAGAGATTCAAACTTAAAATTCTTTAAGCTCATGCAATATAAATGAAAACTATGGATATATACAACTTCAGAGCAATGATATCTACATTTTATCTTTGAAAATGAAAGTCTAACAATGCCTAAATGAATAGATGTAAGTTCAGAAAAATACCTCAAGAACTGGAAATCGTGAAATGAGTTTGAGCCGCTTTCAAAGAGATGTGATGATCATGTTAGCTTCCTTGGACCTCTAGGAAGCTAATGCAATGCTTAGCTTGAGCTATGGATGGCTGGAATGGTATGGAGAAGTCAAGTTACATACCTCTGTTTTTGGTTATGGAGGATGGTGATGTTACAATTCCAAAACAAGGACAGGGATGAACTATATTTGAGGTATATAAGCTTTGCAAATGATTTTGAGGGAAAACGCATGAGGGAAATGAAAGATACGAGTTCAAGGTCAGAACTGTGTATCAATGGTGTTTTTTTAGCAATTTCTGGTTTGTGAGTCTTTGAGGGAGTTTCATGGCCTTAGTATTCGTGTGTTAGATTACAAATAGTGTATTTACTTATAGGCAAAAGGTTTTGAGACTTGAAACAACTCAGAATTTGAATTTACATGTTTAAGCTCAACATGTGATTTTTGACAAAACAAGTTTCCATGCCTTGTACTTGGTTCATAGAGTTTTTAACCACTTTAAACACAATACCTATGACTTTGTGGATGGAGTGTACTCAAAGAAAACAAGTTAGGAGCTCAAGAAGCTGACTTTGTGCATAAAGCTTGTTTACAAGAATGGATATATTACTTTCTCCCCAAAATGGAAAATTGGTTTGGACAAAGCTTGAAACACTTGGAGAACGGCATAATCAGTTGTGTAAAACATTAATTATGGAGTGAAAAACAAGTTTGAGGCCTGCAAAGTGAGGATTATGCAGCATGGCTATGGATTTGGTTCATGTTCATCATAAAATATGTCTTACAAAACAAGTTTGAAACCCTAACTTCTTGCCTTCGATTCTCTTAACTCAAGTATGGTCTTGATCAGTTCTTGGAAATTTTGGAAATATTGTAACATCCTCTATAAAATTTATGTTGGACATTTTTGAAGATTCAATTTGGAACTAGGCGAAAAGTTGCCATGAAGTTAGGTTAAAATCCTGACTAAAATACTCAAAATTTCACTAAATATTTTAGTTTTATGGACATGTCTTCATAAATTCATAACTTGAAATCCAAGAATTTCTAGAAACATTTATGCCCTACAATGTTTTAGATCTCATTGAGATCTACAACTTTCATGTTGGAAGTTTTCCTTGAATCATCTTGCATCATGGTGGAAATTTGTCATAAAGTTATGAAAAAATGTTAACTTTCTAACACTTAGAAAAATTTCTAAGTCCTAGAATTTTGACTTTTCAAAGATAACTTTGATTTTTTAATTTCTTGATGAACAAGTTTCATATTTTCACACGTCTTGATAAAATATGATTTTTGAAACTTGATTTTGATCAAAAAGTCAAAGTTTGACTTTTCATCAATCGACTGAAATTCATCTGTCAATCCAATGATCTTGAGAGGTGATTTGAACTATGAAATTAGATCAAGATGGTGTAATTGAATACTTGATATCATGTCTTAAACAAATAAGTCATTTTCTTGGTCAAAAGTCAAGAACTGAGCCTTCTCAATCAATACCCTAAGTTTGACCATTTTGCCCTTTTGGTGTTCTGATCAAATTTCTTTGAGGAATTGTGATCCAAACTTGATCAATTGACATATATGAGTTAATAATGTTGATATGGATAAAAAATTATGAAGTTTGACTGCAAATTGACCACAATTGACTTTTCCCTATTATAGTTGATTTTAGGTCAACTGATCAACTGACTGAGTAAAAATGTGATCCAAAGCTTGAAACTTGACATGAGCAATCTTGGGGATCCAAAATGATCCATGAAAGTCATATAAGGCATTAGAAGTTCAATCATCTTTGTACAAACTCAAACCCTAATTTTGAGTTATCAGTGCTTGAGGAGGTGTCTTGAGCTGATCAAACCTTGTGTAGCCTTGAATCAATGGAGATCTTATGAGAGATTTCTTGAGAAATGAGAGGGAAAATTTTGGGTTTCAACATATTTGCATAAAAATAATCCGCTTTTCATGTTGCATCCTGAGTTGTTGTATGAATGAATTAATTATGTTAAATGTTATTAAAGAGCTGTGAAGTGGTGATTTTGTATGAACTGATTCTAATATACTATTTATCATGCATTATATCACATGGTTCAATATCTCACCCCTTATGTTTGAATTTTACCCTCTGTTGGTAACGTACAGGTAATTAAGAAGGATAGTTGTTACCTTCGTTAGTTCGAGTCGGTGTTGTTTCACTGATACGTAACGCTCGGGGGGATGAACACTTGTTTCTTTATTGTTGATTTTACTTCCTTTGCTGAAATCTAAGTTGTTTTTGTTAAGTACTTATTGATTTGAAGTTTTTTAAGTTGGACAAAGATGTTATGTAATTTGAGTTAAAAATTGTGATTTTGCTGCTTAATTATAAAGTTGTTTTATTTTTAAAGACTAAACAGGTTGTTAACAGTTCATCCGAATTTTATGTGTTATGTATATGAACTATAGGAGATTGAATGTCGTTGTTTCTAAGTTGAAAGTGTAGCATTCCATTTGTTTGTTGGAAATTTTGTAACTCTGATTTTATATAATTCGTGGATAGAAATGGGGTGTTACACATCTGCCCGTAATCCCTCTCCTGCTCAGAGCAACGACTAGTTACGGGCACGACTGACCATTTTGACCAAGTTCTGGAAGTTACCTATTTTTACGGACCCGCATATGTAGGACCAAAAATAGGGACCAATAGCCAAGCGCACGGGGCACTACATAAACCCTTACATATGTGAGGGACATGAATTTAATGTCCATCACATACTTCTAAAACCCTAGACTTTCTATCTTGTATCTCTTTGTGCTCCAATTGACTTTAGCATCAGATTGCCTTGCAGGTACACCCCCTCCTCCTCTATTCCAGCATTGAAGTTGAAGTCTCTGACCCATTTCAGGTTTTGGTCAACCAGTAAGATCAGTGGCGTTGTCTGTGGAAACCTGCTCTCCCCATCTTTCTTTCCCCAGAAACCAAAGATCAAAGCATATATTCAAGATTATGATCATGGCCAGTCATAAAAACAATAATGCCCACAAAAACATTATCTCCCCTACCCACAAGATAGATGAATAGGGCAAGATGCCCTTTGTTGAAGGTGTCGTCCCATTGAGGGAAGGCCGCACCGCCTCCCCATCCTTTGGCGACGCTGAAGACGTCGACATCGAAACTCACAAGATCAAGAAGGCTCAAGAAGGAGCATCGGAGAACACGTAGGAAATCCACGCTCCACCCAAAACTGACCCTGCTTTGGCTTCCATGCTCACAACTCTCAACCATACCAACTCCATAATCCTCCAACAAAATGAGAGGATTTGGGTGTTGTAAAATTCTCACCGATTAAAGTATCCCCCGCAGAGGCACCATCAACAAAGATCACACAACCTGTCTCCTCGATGACAGGATAACTGTCGGGAGAAAGAAAGAGCCTGTCTCTTGGCCATTAAGAAGTGTGATCACACCCCTCCTCAGAGGGACCAGCTCTCCCCGGTGGCTAAGAAAACGAAAGGTGTATTGAGAAGCCCATCTCCTAGACGATACAATTGCCCCCGACAAGGGGAGCACAACTATTCTCCACCACTATCACTAGGTTGTAGCAACGAGGAAGACACCTGCGATCCATTATATCGGGCTATCACGGATTCTCCCCTCTCCGTCAGACTAGAAAAAACACCAAACTTGAGAACATATGATGGGACAACTGATCCTGACGATCACATTGAGAACGTTGATGCCTAGCTCGACTACCATGGTGTCAGGGGTTCCATCAAGTGCAGATTGTTTCCAACAACTCTTAGAAAAGGGGCAATGTCTTGGTACAAAAGCCTCCCCAATGAATTGATCACCTCATGGAAGCAGTTGGGGAAGATGTTCTCAAGGAACTTCACTATCTCTCGCCCCCAACCGAAGGCAGAGGCCTCGCTAGAAGAGATCATACAAGGAAAAGAAGAATCTCTTCGAGCATACATTAAGAGGTTCAACAAAGAAGTCGTCCAGGTCTCCACAATTGATGATATGAAAAATACTTGCTCGATTGAGGTTGCGCCCCGCATCGATTTTTCCAAAGCAGTTGGAATAGAAACACCAACCACATTAGACGCCTTCCTCATCAAAGCCTAGGAATACATACAGTACGAGGAGAAAGTGACCACCAATAATGCTCAGCATCACAACAGAAATGACCTCACCATCCTCCCCGACGAGCGGAGCACATAAACAAACCATTTCCATGAACACATCAACTGAGTAGGAATCCGCTCCTCATGAGCACACAAGCCTGGCAGGCATTTTCTCCCTGCGAGCATACTATCCTGACAGACATCCGCTCCTCACGAGCACACCAGCCTGTACGATATCCACTCCCCGCGAGCACACCAGCCTAGAAGGCATCTGCTCCCCGCGAGCACACCAGCCTGGCAGGCATCCACTCCTCGCGAGCGCACCAGCCTGATAGACATCCGCTCCCCGTGAGCACATCAGCCTAGTTAGCATCCTCTTCGCACGAACACACCAACATAATAGGAAGGCAGGCATACGTTCCGTGCGAACACACCAGCATAACATGCATATTTTCCCCGTGAATATAGCACCTGAGCAGACATCCTATCTAAACTTGCAAGCATGAAGAAGAACGGCGAAACAAGTCCGTAATCCAAGAGATACTATCGCATCCGAGCAAAAGCGAAAATGGGGCATACTATCTCGAGAACCTGCACGAGGAACAACTTGCTCAACCTTGGAATTAAGGCAATATTATAGTTAATACACGGATACAGTAGGCGTGTCTCGTTGAAACAAAAGACACAGTTTTCCCGACCACATGTACATGCCCAGGTACAAGCATGGCATTCCAAATTAAACAAAGAGGCAAGTTTCCACTCTTTTAATGAGCAGATTCTTATCCCGACGTGGAAAACTCAAACGAGCTCCACCATCGTCTTACCAAGATGGCAGAACACCCAGCTTGCGATGGGAAGTTCACGCTGCCAAGCTCGGGCCCTTGAAACAAGACTTGAGTTCTGGCCCGTGCCAGGTGACCACCCTGGTCATTTGACCATTCACCCACACTAGCGGACTCATATACTAACAAGCAAACCCATGAAACTCTTAACCAAAATAAAACGTCTCAGGAACACAAGCATACAAACATGCATAAACCTAATAAATAACAATATATCACATACGAGCATTCCTTGTAAAGATCATGAAACGTCCTCGTCACGAACAATAAGCGTTAACAATACGTTTTCCTCCTTGGCGCATGGGTTGGCTCTAAGTCATCACTCCTATGCCTAGAAGAAACGACTTGTGGGGGCTCTTGTTTTGGTCTGGCCAAATGCCTAGGCAGGGCCCAATCCACTTCTACATCCAAGATGGCCCAACAACTTTGGACCAATCAATTGGAGCAAACAAAGGACATCTTTCCCTTCTGCCCCTCAGTCGAGGATACGTGGTCGGTTTCCCCCTAAGGACCAAAGAGACCACATCTTCCCTCAATAGTACTACTTCCCCTCAGTCAGAGACATGTGGTCGGTTGTCCTCCCTAGGACCTACGGGACCACCGCAGCCCTCCGCAGCTACTTCTTCCCATCAGTTGGGGACACGTGGTCGCTTGTCCCCCCAAGATCAAAGAGAACACAACTTCCCACTCAAATAGGCTAGTTTGCATCTTTCCAGCCACATAAGGATAGTGATCTAAGAATGGTGAGAATCACGCTTGCCCGTGAACACTTCTCTGCCCATTGTAATGACCAGCATCTCTTCCTGTTACAACTAATTCCTAGCATCCTTACGCCTACCCACATTGGTCATGTTCAGGTCTGCTTGACACGCGTGGAGCAGTGAACCAAGGAATGTCCAAGACGCATCTTCCCATAATCCCTCTCCTACTCAGAGCAACCTCTAGTTACAGGAACATCTGCTCGTTTTGACCAAGTCCTGACAGTTACTTATTTTTGTGGACTCGCATATCTAGACCTAAAAATAGGGTCCAATGCCCAAGCGCCAGGGGCACTATATAAACCCTTATACATGTGAGGGACAGGAATTCAATGTTCATCACATACTTCTAAAACCCTAGACTTTCTATCTTGTATCTCTTTGTGATCCTATTGACTTTAGCATCAGAGTGCCTTACAGATATACCCCATCCTCCTCCTCCTCTATTACAACATTGAAGTCGAAGTCTCTGGACCACTTTTGGTTCTGGTCAACTGGTAAGATCAAAAGTAAAAGGTGACTACGATGACACATGCAATGGTTTTTGTGATAAAAATAAGCTCTTATACGGTCCAAATGAGAATGGATAGTAATAACGGTTAAACAAAGACTATAAATAGAACAAAGAATTCTAAAAAGTAACAATCAGGGGAAAATTATTGGAAAAAGTAACAATAATCTGCAATAAAAGGAGGAAAAAACTTATCGATGGCGTATATAGTTAATGAAAAAGTGGGGCTTAAACATATTGAGCTCCATGATGATGTACTTGCTAAAAGTACAACAGAGGAGATGGAGCCCGCTCACGTTGGAAATGAGGGACTTTGTGTGTTTCTCCCTGAAATTTGTGAATGAATCTCCTTATTTCTAAGGTTAGGGTATTTATAGAAACCTCTTGGGCCTGGATTGAGGGGTATGGCTTTCACTCCATAACTAAAATCATGGGGAAGAATGAGTCATTCTTCCTTAGATCATGGAAAAGCAGTTATGCCTTTTGGATTCTAAGTTAGTTATTATGCAAACACATTATTTCCACTTTGGGGACCGTGAACATGAGTCTAGAGGGACTAACTCTTAGTGGGAGCCTTGTTAGCCTTATTAAGGCGAAATTATACCCCACTATGGTTGGTTTATATGTCTTAATAGGGAGGCCTTGGTTTTTTGCAAGATGGCTCAGTGTTTGGCAGAATACCTCACCATCTTACTTACCATAAGGTATCCCTTCTCAAGGGCTGGTAAATTTATACCAGTACATAATACCTCGAGCTTGAGTGATTTGCAAAAGGACTAAGTGGTTAAGTGCAGGTCGAAGATAATTTATTTTCGGGAGAGATTTTAAGTTGAGTCCCTCAAGTGAGATTGTAAGTCCTTTAGGCGAGACTTTAAGTTAAGTCTCTTAGGAGATACTTTAAGTTGAGTTCCCCATAGAGTGATTTCCTTAAGCAATTCAAGGAGGTGTATTCCATTCTTTGTATTTTGTATGTTATTTGTATTCTTGTCCTTTGTAAAACAATTTATAACCACGCCTTTTATGGGATTTTCTTTAACAATTATGTTCATGTCATTGGCGATTTGTTTATGAAATTCTTATTATTGTGTCTTGTCTATTATTCATAATATTGGCATTAAAAATGCAGTCTGTCAATGGTTCTTCTATTAGGGTCCCACAATGTAATTACCTCGTAAAGCAGCAAGGATCTTCCAGTGGAAGTCCAAAAATGTAAAACCCTGTAGGGAAACAAGGATCATTTAATAGAAGTCAATAAATGTATTACCCCATAGGGAGACAAGAATATTCTAGTGGAAGTTCAATAATTTATTACCACATAGGGAGGCGATGACCTTCTAGTGGAATTCCAGCAATGTATTACCCAGTAGGACGACAAGGATCTTCTAATGAAAATCTAACAATGAATTACCCTGAAGGGAATTGAGGATCTATCAATGGAAGTCCAACAATGTTTTTTCCCGTAGGGTGTAACACCTTAAACCCCAGGCGCTTAATTTATAAAACATGCATAAAGAATTACTCAAAAAGGTTGTTACATTTTCTCAGCATAAACATCTTTGTCGTCATATAATAAGATAGTAGCAGGATTAAACAATTGAAACACATATTATTTTGTCTCATAAAATAAAATCAACTTTAATCAAATCATGAATCAAATAACATCAATAACTCACGGAAAAACATGGAATAATCCCAACCCAAGTGTTACACTATCAGAGCGACACACACAAACTAAATAATGCAAAATATAAACAATGAAGAAGGCCAATTATGACATCCTCCAAAAAAGAAACATCTAATGATCCTTAGGCTCTACCTGAATCTCTGCACCATAGGCATAAAGAGCAACACATGAAACAAACAGAGGTGAGAATACATTTATATATGTTAATGGTGCACAAAACATTAAATATAGTTCATATAGCATATTCAATCACTCATACAATTCATCCACAACAACAATCAATCACATATTCAATTTGTGTATGCAATGTACTCATCTTATCTACTCCAATCCATGTGGTATCAAAATTTGGATATTCAGAGGTGTGTTATTGAAACATCTAACATCGCAAGATAAAGCCCATCATTGTAGGACCATCATCGTAAAGCCAAGTCCATCATTGTAGGACCATAATCTCAAGGCCAAGTCCATCATCGTAGGACCATTATCGCAAAGCTAGGTCCATCACCGTAGTACCTCCATCGCAAAGCTAAGTACATTGATGTATGACCATCATCGCAAAGCTAAGTCCATCATCGTAGGACCATCATCACAAGGCCAAGTCCATCACCATAGGACCATCATCAAAACTTAAAATTCGACATATATATGATACACGAGTTCTACATAAATAAATGTAATGTTGGTCTCAACCTCCATCTTCAATACTCGTCACTATTTCCTTTCGAACCTAAATCTAGGGGGTGGTAAAACGGACCTGGCCCGTTGGGCATGCCCGTTTTTCCTACACTTTAGTGCAGAGCGGACCAAGGGTTTAGACGCTCACCCTCTAATGTGTCCGACATGCCCCGCCCCATTTTCTATGTGGGCTTTTGCGGGCACATGCATTTACATAATTTTTTGTATTTTTAGGCTTAAAAGGTGTAGTGTCTGCGAGCTTTCCCCACCCCGTCCTCACTTTTTTACAGAGCAAAACTAGGTTTTAGGCCCACATCCTCAACTTTGACCGCCCCGCTCCGTCCTGTTTTTTGTGGGCTTTTGCGGGGCGGGCAGACCCGTTTGCCACCCTTACCTAAAACTCGATATTAATACTCAACACTTTTCCTCTTCATGAGGTATTTATCATAAACTCAACATAATAGTTAAAAATATATAATTACTCATCAATACTCATCTCATCATCAACGTCAACATCCCTTCTTGTGAGGTATTCATCAATCTAATTAACCACAACAATAAAAGATTTTTCATCATTATTAACCATCACATAACATTACATAATAAGTAAAACATTAAATTCACATCCTCAAGTGAATATTTTAGCTTCTTAGGACGTTATTATGAGGTAGTAATATGTATTAACTTTTCAACGCTTCAAATTGTGCCTCAGTCAGAGTCATAGAACTCGAGTTATGGTGAAAAACAAGGGAACCAATAACCAATCGATTTTTCTGAACATTATGTCTAACATTTTTCACTCAAAGCAGGGAACCAATTGATTGTGGCAGGGAACCAATCGATTGTCACCTGAAACTTTTCCAAAAATCTAAATTCTAAACTCATCTTCTTCAACCTTTAACTATTCCAAACCATATCCAATTATATTTTATCATTCCCAATAATTTTACACCATGATTTCAACATCACACATCAATTACATAACATGTAACACATCATACTACATAGATTAATCATTTATTTCATCAATTAAGCCACAAATTCATCATCAAGGTCATCAAATCAAAACATATCAACATGAACATCAAACTCGAAACTACTCATACAGATTTTCACAAAAATCAATTATTAGCATAACACAAATTTTACATTATAACCAAGCAATCAAGAGATATTTTGCCCAAACCATCTTAAGATTCACAAAACTCATCAATGAATACAAATAGAAATGGAAAAGGGAGAGATGATAAGGAATCTTCTCTCCTTCATGCTTAAATACCCATAGTATGAACATCCCCCCTTACCTCGATTTCATAGCAAACTTTATGTTACAGCAATGAGATTTTTCTCTTCTCCTACTTCTTACTTTAATAGGGTTTGTTCTAACTCTGCTGACAGCTTAATCTTCCTAAACAACTTCTAACTCTAATTTTCTTCTCTATTTAAATAAAACCCTACTATTTTTATTAATCCACTAACTCTCCTTAACTCTCACTAATTCAACCTCTCCACCTTAATTCTAATAAAAAACATTTTCCGCCTCAAAGATCAATTTCCTCTAGTTATCTACTAGTTTAACTATAATCATGAATAATTATAATAAAACTCAATAATCTCAAAAAATTAAATTAAATTAAATTAAACACTCTAAATTCAATAAAAAATATTAAATTAAAAAATGGGAGTGTTACATAGGATGGTAACTATCTTCTAATCGAACAATGTATTATTCCATATAAAAGCAAGGATCTTCTAGTGAAAATCCTACAATAAATTATCCTGTAGGATGACGAAGATCTTCTAGTAGAAGTCCAACATCTTCCGTAACATTTAGGTTCTTCCAGAGTTTTGCATACATCCTGCATAATTTCTATAAGTTAGAAAGAAATGGGGCACCTCCTCAAAAGACATATGCCCATGCACGTGAAATAAGCGAAGCCCGTTATTTTAAGTGAGTTTTAATGAGTTCTTAAATGGCTGAAATATAAGCTCGCCTTATCCAACAATTAAAATAGTTAATTAAAGCATAAAACTGCATTTGTCTTGTTTCCAAGTTTTTTGAAACGATCACTCTTGATAAGGGGTATGTTTTAAACTCTCAAAAGCACCACAAGTTTTGATTTCACTGAGAAAAAACACTTTTTGTTCACAATATCAATGAAACTCACTTTGATACTTCTAGTTTTACTTATATTAGACATGTTCACTCTTTGTTCAAATTTCACAAACAATTGTTAACTTATAGAGCATATCGATTAGAATGTTTATTTCTTTTAATAATTATTATTATAATTTTAATTTTCCAAAAACGATATAAAAATAATAATAAACAAGTATTATGAAATGAAATTAGATAGACTCATTTCTTTCGTACTCAAACACTACTACAGAAAACACTTATAATCATGATTGTGAAAATCTTATAATCATAGTTGAATAACTCTGATGAGAGAGCGTGTAGTTGTAAGTAGGATACTTTCAATCATGTTCTATTGACCGTGATAACAAACTGAAAAGTGTGCTACATAAATCACAGTCAGTCGTCAGTATTTTTCATTTTTTTCACGTGTTTTGCCTGCCTCTATTGATAACTTTCATCACAATATATCATATTAAATATTTTTAACACAAGGACAATAAAAACAATAACAATAATAATAACAAGAACAAGAATAAGAACAAGGACAATAACAACAAGAACAAGAACAACAACAAAAACAACAACAACAACAACAACGGCAACAACAACAATAACAACAACAAAATAAATAAATAGAATCATTAAATAATAACATTTTACCTAACATAATAACTAATGTTGCTAAGTTGAATTCATGCTTTTTATACCTCGTTCAATTGAGAGAAGAGATGATGGATTTCGAAAACTCATTAATGGAAAGAAAAAAAATTTGAGTTTTATTTATAGAAAAAATAATATTTTAAAATTTGCTTTCGTTGAGAAATAATATTTTATAATTGAAAAAAATTTGAAGGTAGAAGATAAAGTTGGTCTAAATACAACAAAAATGAAATAACTTGAGTGCGTTATATATCCTGTAATAGTAAATTTTGTAATAGTGAAATATTTTAATAGCATGTCACTAAGCAACGCAACCGACTAGGTCCACTAGGCTAGGATTTTAACTGCAACAACAAGAAAGGAACAAGTGAAAGACCACATCTCTCATATTTGTAGATTTTAATATTTTTCAGTACTGCTTAAATATTAAAATAAGGTTTACACGAGACAATAAGGTTGTAACTAGTTTTTACATCTCTATCCATCAATAAGTGTAATACTAACTCCTCATTCCCATTAACTAATTCATAAAATAAAAAACTAATTGTGTGCCAATCTCTATGAACATACATAACCTTGTCAAGTAGCCTTTGTCACTTTATTCGTTTTTTCTATTGATATTTTATACTTCTCATATACACAAAGAAAGACAAAAGCAATATTCTAATAATTGTATAGAGATGATAAAACGGGTTCGTTCCGTCAGACATTATAGCGGTAAAAAGTTGAAACTAAGTTATTGATTGATTTGACTCAAAAAGTGAAAGTCGCCAACGTATTTTATTATTTTCAAAAGAAAATGAGAAAAGAGAGAATAAAACCCAAAAATAAAATAGAGAGTAAGGTACGGAGACCAGTTATGCAAAGGGAATGTATTAACACCCTAAACATCTGTTGTACTCAACGAGATCCACTATGTTTGTTCTAATCAAAGAATGTGTTATCTAAAGCTTAAATTTGCTAAGAGAATGCATGAATAAATTGTTAAAGAACAAAAAGAAACTTTTTATTAATGTGTTCACCCGAATTTTGCAACTCAGTGCCTACGTATCCAGCGAAGGATTCAGAACACCATAGTTCTTCTGAAAAATTTTGGTTTGTTATATATATTTTTTAGTAAACAATGTTAAATTTGTTGGTGTAAGCCCTAGAGGCCAATTCTTTTTGTACTTGTATCGGATTATTTATTAATAATAAAAGACATTTCTTTATTATGTTTGCTTTTCCAAAATAATAAATTTCCTAGAATAGTTCGTGTGTTTAATGAAATGTTAAGTGTGACTTAATCATGAGATCCCATTAAACATAAGGACACAGTTCTTAAAGTATCTGTAGTCGAGCTTTATTGTGAAGTGAGATAACATTAAACATTGAGATTATTATGTAGATAGACCGATGATCACATCTCGTGGATCATGGATAAGGAGTTATCGAGTCTTGACATAGGTATGAATATTAGGAGTAATATTTATACTGGATTGACCCGCTTTCAGAATACTACATAGAATATTATGCAAAGTATCATAAGTTATTCTCATGGTTATTCTCTCACGATCCAATGACAAATTAAACGTTTCGGATTGAAATTCGAACGTGACAGCGACTCTACGAGTAACGTTCTTCTGGATTCTTCTTCTCTTGTTCGTATTTTTGCTTTCTGTGTTGAGTTATTGTTGAGATCTTGATGTGAAGATGCTGACATAGTTATGTGATAAATTTGTCGAAGACGGTGACGATTATTGCGAAGAGATGCTAAAGTTGTTGTAGATGAAGAATAGTTTGCGAAAGATGATATGAAGATGCTGAAAATAGAGATAAAGATGATGTTGAAGAATCTTGCAAGTGTCGGGTTGATGAAGATGCACGATTGTGCAGTATGGAGAGTGAAGTTGATGTTGATGAAGGTTGAAGAAGATTCAACTCGGTTCAGAGAGAGAGATAGAGAAATCCTGGTGAGTTTTCTTGTGAATTTTGTTTGTGAATAGTGTAGAGAATATATAGATAGTTTTTGGAGTTTTCTCTGTGTAGATAAACTGTGAATTATCCTGAATCACTTCTCCCTCTGAGTTTTTATAAAATTTTGTTATGAGTTAGTTATATGGAACACTTGATTTTCTGTGATGTTGACAGTTAGAGATTGAATGAGAACTCAGTTAGGCGATTAGTTATATGAGAATCAACCTTAGCCTTCGATTCTGAATTTTTGTTAGAATAATAAAAGGCTGAGATGAATTTGTTGTGAGTTGTCCATTTTTTTTATGAGCTGTCAAATAATTCCGATATTTCCTCTCATTCAAATAATTGGACTGGTTTTTCTTATGGAACAAGGTTGCAACTTCTCTGGTTTTAACTGGTTTCTTGAACAAAATGCAGGGCTGCCCATTTACTTGAATAAAAGTCGGGTCTGATTTTGTGGTATTGGCGAAGGGAGTAAGAAGATAATGTCCAAGGCATGTGCATTGTTAGAAGTTTGAGAAGTGAGCAAGGATTGAAGATGAAATGGCGTGAAGATTGATGAAGAATGGCATAGATTTAGGATTTAGACTTGATATCATGTATTTGAATCTTTGTAAAACTTCCTCATAATTTTGTAACGAATGCTGATAAATTGTATAAATTTTGGGCTTAGGAGTTAAGATTAAGTCTTCAATATCTCTCTTTTTTTGTTATGTAATCCTTTTAAACTATGTGAATAATTTTATTTGGAACTTGAATGAATGAAGAAGTTTGGATAATCATATGACTTGGTAATGTTTGAATCAATACTTGAATGTAATTTGAATAATAACGATGAACTCAAAGCCTTGATAACAACTTGCTCTTTGCATTATGACCTTGCGTGAATTTGATATTTGTCTTAAATAATAAAGCCTTTAAGGACAAGAATCATCGCTTGAATAACTATATTTGATGAATGGTCATGATGAATTTTCATGTAATTTTGAATAATATTGAATGAGAATGATGCTTGGATAATGCTTTCCCATAAATCACTTTTTATTTCCAATATTCAAAATTCGATGTCTTTAATAACTTGCATTTGAATCAGCCGTTGTTTAAACCAACCTTAATCGATGAATGATGGACATATGATCTCATGTCCTTCTTCTCTTGCATAAGAACCAAAAGGTACCATGTAGCCTAAGCAGCACATGTATTTCCTGGTTGATGGGAAATAACTTCCTCAGATGAGATCTCAATTCACACCTTGTCTTAGCCAATCCTTGACCAATTGGAAGGTATAATGTAGGAATATCAAGCTTGAATCACAAGCCACAGAGCAATCGTTGTACCCAGGTTCAAACAAGTGATTAGATAAATATTTTATGAAGATCAAGCTTGATATGAGGAAGGAGGTATAATCAAGATAGCCATGAAATAATCCAATAAACCTCAGTTGATGAATATTGACAAACTCAACTAAGACAGGATATAAACCCTAGTCTTTTTGATATGTACCAATGAATGACCAAACCCTAATTCAATTGTTTCTTGAAGTATATTGATGAAGAGAAACTTGTAGCTTGATGGAGAGAAGTTCACAAAGATCGAGAATCCAAACCTAGCTCTTGGTGAAATTGTGATCCTCTTGAGAACTCTAAAGTAAATGATGATTTTGTGTTTTGAGATCATAACCCTGATGCTGATAATTCAATCTTGTATTGCTTTGAGTTCCATAAAATCCTCTTTGAATGGGGATAACCCAAATCACAAGAAACATTGATCCCATAACCATAGAACCAATGATATGCATGTATGAATGATAATGAAGCATATGATCCACTTAGGGTTAAATATAAGAGGGCAAATTTTGGGGTACAACACATAACTTTTTCTCTTCTTGTCTTTCTGATAGGAATTTTCTTCTCCTCTTTATGAAGATTCAGAAGCCCCGTCATCGACCTTATTCTTGTGGGGATTCGACCAAGACTTCTTGCCTTGAGTCTTGTCAAATTTTCCTTTGAATGTGTTGGAACCACCATTCTTTTTCCATGACTGAGTCTGTAGTGCTTGTATTGAGTCTTAAACTCCTTTTCTTTCGACAATCCTAATCTCATGTGCTTCCAATGAACCAACTAAATCTTCCAGTTTTAGGGTTTCAAGTTGGTTGGATTCTTGAATAGCAACAATAATGCGATCAAAGTGAGAGGTCAACATACACATTACCTTCTCAACTATAATCTTATCAATTAAGGTTTCACCACAACCTTTCATGAGATGGACGAGTTTTTGCACCTTCGACGCATAGCCTGCAATCTTTTCGTCTTCTCCCATCGCAATAATTCATATTGTCGTCGTAAGGTTTGCAACTTGACAACCTTGATTTTATCACCTCCTTCATAGGATTTGACAAGAATATCCCATGTCTCCTTCACCAATTCAGCATGAGAAATTTTGTCGACGTTCGCTGAATCTATCGCTGTTTGAATGTAATACCCTAATTAGACTTGAATTTCGATTAGATAATTTAAATTATATCTAATATTATATTTAATATTTCAAAGAAATACTATAAATTAATATTTACATTTGATATTTATTTATAACATGTAGTAACTTAAAGATCTCTATTCATGCAACAAGAAAATCATGAGTATTTGAATGACTTGTGTTTGAACTTTATGGAAAGAGTGGAACAATCATCTTTTTTGTCTAAAATAATCTGAAACATATCTTATTATTTACTTTGTGAAAATTCAGGTTTGATGGTGAATTAAATCAGGGAATTTTTTTTTAAAATTTTTACTTTAATCATCAGCAACTTAATCCACATTGTTTTCTTGGATGTACAATTTTTGAGGGGATTAGTTTTTCAACAATGCTACCTTAACACCAAAAATGACACCAAATACTTAACACTCAGTTATTGTTTATCGTGAACAGTATAACAATACTCGTGAACAATATTCGTGAACAATACTTGTGATATCTAATCTGACGGACCATAACACTCTTAATGACTTTGTTCATGTGTGATATTAATATGGATGGACCATACCATGGTCCCTAGACCTCCTAACACTGTTCTAGGGGTGTAGATCTTATGTGATCCATCAAATGAATCGAACATCCAATAATATTATTAAGCAACACATTTTGGCTGTGATGGTGATGGAAACATTTTGTGACAGCGTTTATAGTTAGACTTAATTAATGTCTAATTACCATTTCATGCCAAAAACCAAAAATAAAGATGAAAAAAATGAAACTATCACGGCAAGAAGAAGACGACGGATGAGAGCTTAATTATTTTAATTTGATTACCATAAATATCTGGTGTTAGGCTTATTTACCTGAAGTCTAATGTCATTATTTTTTTCTTTTGATAATGGAAAATATGACAAGTAGAAGTAAGATAGTTAGGTGCCTAACTCAAAGCCAAAAACTAGATTCTTCAAATAATTAAGCCATAAGGACATTATCCTAGAGTGATTTATGTCGTTATCTATATGGATATTTTATCATTTTTGCTTTGTCTGGATGAAAAGATATTATATTTTTTATTGGTTAAATATGAAAAAACGTATTTCGATAATTAATTAATAAGTTTTTATGTTATTTATTTTTTATATATTTATTTTTTTAGTAATAGAAGCGGTTGATCTTTTATAGAGAATCTATAAATTTAAGAAGTATTTGTTTTTTGGATTATAAATTTACTTCTAAGAATATAGCTTGAAATGTTTGTTTCAAATTTTAAGAAATATGTCTTAGAACTTTTTATTCTCATGAACTTATTTTGTATATGGTTTTGTCACTTTCTATGTTTATGTGTGGGAATCTTTTATTCTATGGGAATAAGAACTAACCACCTATAACTTCTCACTTCAAATATTTTAATTCATTTATTATTTATTTTAAAATTTAAATTAAATATATTTTATAAATATTCTTAAGAACTTATATTACTCACCAAACATGCAAACGAGAATAAAATTCCCAGTAATAATATTCTCAGGAACAACATTTTCAGGATTATAATTGTAATCCTTAAAACAAACACACTCTTATAAATAATAATGTTGTACTCATAGATCTAAAAGTGTAGTGATCGTACCTGATCAGAAGGGATCGTCAAGGCCCACGAGCTTTGAATTGAGTAGCGGTTGAATGTGAAGGGGATTGAGGGTACCTGCAAGACACTTCGATGTCAAAGTAAGATTCAGAGCAAAGTGCAAGTAGTGAATAAGAGTATGAATAAGTGAATACCTGACCCTCTCAAGTGAGAGGGTTTTTACAGCCCCCAACGCTAGACCAAGGTCTCTAGTGTTGGGCCATGATAAGGCCCAATAATGAAGACTGTCAGGGTTTACGGGTGTATGAAGTCCAGCACGTGGCCTACTCCATGGTCAACTGCCCCGAGAAAATAAGAAAGTTAGACCCGTTATTCTCGGAGGGCAGGATGATGGTGTTACGGGCACGTGTAAGTCAGGTTCTTCTAGGGGACACGTGGGGAAATTCTTAATGGTCCTTGGTTTGGGTTGCATGCTTTTGGGCCTTTATAGATGCACTGGATTGGTCCTCCCCAACAGTGGGGCAGGTGCCGGCCCAGTCTAGAACAGGATTCCCCTAAGTTATTACCCTTAGGCGAAAAGGTGATGACTTAATATCAGTTCACATGTCGGGGAAGTGTTGCCCAAGAGGGGAAACCGTCAACTCCTGTCAGAGATAACTCTGATTTAGGTCGAGGAGGACTCCGAGATTGCGTGTGGCAGAGCCGACTTTTTCTGGGAGAATTTACTTGGTTGACTTCATCTTCTGCTCATATCAATGCGGCGTTTGTTTGAGATCCACATTCGCGGGGAGGCGAGGAGTTTCCTCGTGCCCGCGTCCTCGATGTGCCTCTAAGTAAGGCGTCATAATAATGTCGAGCGTGTATTCAACAACGGGGATGAAACGATATAAGCGTGTGGCTTTGCGTATGAGACTCTTGTCAGTGGCGCGTCCTTTCGCGAGTCCCACTTGGCAGATGTTTGGAATGCCATCATTCCCTAGGGTAATCTAAGAGTCTAAGTAATGATGACTTTTCGCATGCTACCTCGTGTGGTGGAGACTAGCTATAAAAAGGGGAATTACAAGATTCACTTCATTTTCAAGTTATCGCTTCTCCTGTTTCTCCTTCATTCGTTTGTTGTGTTGCTACTCTAACGCCTTCGTAGACGTCTTCACCGTTCATCTCTCCAAATAAGCAATTTCGTCTTTAAATGTGATTTTTCTTAGGTTTTTATATCGAACGCTTGAATCTTGCTATGAATGGATGAATTTCCAGATGAAGTTCATGAATTTAGGATGAACATTCATGGATTCTAGGATGAAGGTCTATGAACTTCATCTGGCCTTGCGTCACGGTCGTCCCCCTTTTAAGCATGGAGGATTCTGGCAAGTAGCTCTGACGAGGAAATGTCCCCGTGCGTTTTTATGCTCATGTGAAGGTATCAATATCTTCCGCTTTCGTTGTCAAGGGCTTGGGTTGAGGATGAATCCTCGACGCGCTCATGGCCTTTTCACTTGACTTGTGGTGGAAGAGTGAATTTGATGATGTCGAATTCACTATTTTTACCTACTTTTCAGGTACGATGGCTCAACCAATCGAGGAAAAATATTATGCCCGACACCGATAAGAGAAAAACTATAGTCATGGGAGACATCCTAGCTTGGGTCAAGCGCGAACCCCAAAATAAGAGGTTATGTTTTGTGAAGGATGCTTTCGACGCTTTCAACTTCCCCGAGGACAAAGCAGTTGATGCCCCTGCCTCCTGGGTGCTCCAAACCCCTCACAATAACAGGAGGATATGCTCGTCTTTCTCGGGAAAATGCTTTCCTATGTATGAATTTGCTTTTAAGGAAGCGAGGATGCGTTTTCCCTTCACAAATTTCCAAGTGGGGGTTTTAAATGGTTGGAATGGGCGCCCTCTCAGCTTCACCCGACCACGCTTGCATTCATGCGGGCATTTGAGCTCGTCTTCTAGTACCTTAAGATTGGTGCCACTCTAACTCTTTTCTTCCGGATCTTCCATCTCCAACGACACACCATCAGCGGACTACAAGCCTGGGTGTCGTTCAAGCAATTCAAGAAACTCTTTCGACTGTACCTTGAATTTGTACGAAACTTCAAAGAAAGGTACTTCGTCGTAAAGCCTCTTACCAATGCGGCCGTGGACTCTCTATACAACCGCTCAGAGGAAGTCGAGGATGGTCAGACAATGACTAGACTGACGACGAAGTTTCCTCTCGAGTGGCAATGGAAACATTTTGAGCAGACGCTAGAATGTTACGCAGTAAAGTACGGGGAGTTGGATGCCCAGGATAGGATTACTTACGACAAGCTTGTTGCCTATATTAAGAGCTTCTCTCGGACGAAGTGTGTGGACCTAGACAATAACTTAATTTTTGATGATAATAGGGAACATCTCTTTGTTCCCCGACTGATAAATACGAAAGCGCTCCTTGTATGCTCAAGTTAAGGCCCAAGAATCCAAAAACTTGGTGCCCAAAAGTAGGGTTGCCCAACTCTAAGAACAAGCCAAAGCTGATGCCCTCCCTAGTGGTTCGTCCTCTCCTCAAGGGGCCCAGGTTTCCCCTCCTGAACAACCGAAAAAAGGAAGCGCGTGGAAGACCCTATGCACGTGGTGGATTTCGACGCAGACAAGGGTGCCGGTGAGACTTTCGTGTTTCCCCCTGTTATCTCAACCGAGGTATCTTTAGCAAGGAGAATTCCTTAGGTCTCCATGAAGAGGAGAGGGAAGCTATTTTGTCTAGGGACGAAGAAGCTCGGCGGAAAAATTTGTCAGAGGATGTAGTCGTTGTGATGAGGGTTCTCGAAACCGCTTTGACGCTAAATGATAAGGTGACAGGCTCATAGGCCGCTCTGGATAAAGCGCATGCTCGAATCGACAGGCTGAAGGGGATCAACAAAAATCTGAAGGTTGATATCCTCAACCATGAGACAAAGTACCAGGCCCAGGTCAAGCTCATTCAGGATTTAAACGAGCTCAAGCCTCGGTTAGAGGCTGTGACCAAGGAGAACGAGCGATTGGTTGCTTGGGTAAAGGAGTTGGAGGAGATCGTGGCGCCTACCAATGAGGAGACCGACACGGAGAAGGCCCTTGAGACTAGGAAAGACTTGATTACTCGGTATCGTTTGCTCGAGCAGGATGTTATAGATACTCTCAGTTATGGATTTAACACTGCTGTGGAGAAGCTTAAAATCATCAACAATGGGGTCTAGCTTGTGATCGAAGGCGCTGGTCTTTTCAATCAAGTGGTCGACGGGAAGATAACTTATCCTTTTATTGGTCATTTCGAGGATGAATGGGATGGCGAGGATGATGGGTGCCAAGATTAGGAGTTTCTGGGCCTGCGTTTCCGTATGTTTACTGGGCCTGCACGCCAGCTTTTGTTAGTCATTTTGGACAAAGGGATTTGCCCGTCTTTATGACTACTTTTAATTTGGGCCTGTGTGACCTACTTTTATATTGTAAAGACAACACTGGCCTTCTTGGTCGGCCTTTGAATGTTTTTGTCTTGCTCCCATATTCTATATTTTGATATTTTTTCGTTGTGTTTGATATGTTTATTTCGGTGTGGAAATTTTGATAAGTGGAAATTTATGCTCGACCTTAATTGTGGTCGACACATGAGGAGATGTGTCGAGGAGGCGAATTCTGGGTCCTCGTGGATGACGCCAAGATCGTGGTCAGGATATTTACTTTGTGGCGTGAACTTCCCATCGCGAACTGGGTGTCCTGCCTATTAGGTACTTTGACAGCGGAGCTCGGTCGAGGTGTCCCCGTCGGGCTAAGGTTCCGCTCAACCAATGAGCGAAGTCCCACCTTTTGTTATTATTTGGAGGCTATGTCTGTACCTCAGCATGCTTCCGTGGTTGAGCGAACCCTGTCATTTATCGGAGAGGGTATGTCGACTGCTAAGCCCGGGTTTATTTGGGACTTACCTGTAGTACTGTTTCAGCTTTATAGCGTTCCATGCTCGAGGTAGTGGTTCTCCACTTAAGTGTTAGAGGTAATGGGACCCAGTGCCCGTCGTCCCGTGGACACGATAAGGGCCTTCCCAGTTTCCATCCAGTTTTCCCTCATGGGAATCTTTCTGATTTCTCCAGGTTGCCGATAGGGAACTCGCGTTTTATGACTTTGGCGTTATGACGCATATTTATCTGCTGCTTCAGTGTGGTCTCACGAAGATCCGCCCCTAATCGAATCTCTTCGACTAGGTCAAGCTCTTCCCTTAGAGCCTCTTTTTTTAGCTCCTCGTCGAGTAGAACCTCGGTTTGTCTAGATGGATCCATGATTTCCACGGGGATAACTACTTTGGTGCCATAGGTTAGTCGAAATGGGGTTTCTCTGGTCGCCGAGTGTGGTGTCATCCTGTAAGCCCATAGGACATTGTGCAGCTCTTCGACCTATCCCCTTTTGGCTTCTCCCAACTTGTGCTTGGGTCCTTGTGAGATGACTCTATTTGCAGCCTCAAATTTCCTATTTGTTTGAGAGTGTTCGACGGATGTAAAATGATGTTTGGTGCCGAGCTTGGCGATGAACTCTTGGAAGCTCTGGTTGGTGAACTGCGTCCCATTATCGGTGACAAGCACTTGTGGTATGCCGAATCGGGAAAGCACGTTTCATTTGTAGAAACGAAGAATATTTTGTGATGTGATCCTGGCAAGGGCTTCGGCCTCTATCCACTTTGTGAAATAGTCGATGACCACGATCATGAATTTATTTTAATACGATCCTTGCATGAATGGTCCGAGTATGTTCATCCCCCACCTGGAAAATGGCCATGGGAACGATAATATTTTGAGCTCGCATGGGGGAGCTAGGTGCATGTCTGCGTGTCTTTAACATCTGTCGCATTTTTTGATGTGCTCCTTCGTGTCCTGCTGCATGGTGGGCCAGTAATACCTTGCTCGAAGTGCCTTTCGTGCTTGAGATCTTCTCCCAAGTGCTGGACATTGATTCCATCAAGGATTTCCTGTAGGGTCTCGGGGAATTTGGTTTCCTGGACGCATTTCAGGAGTGGGATGGAGAATCCCCGTTGATAGAGCTTCTGCTCGACTACTACATAAGAGCAGGCTCATCGGTTGGTCACATTGGCCTCTTTTTGGTCAGCAGGTAACTCTCCCTTTTGTGAGATATTTAAATATCAGGGTCATCTAATATATATTATCCCTGATGGCGTTCACCTTGGGCGACGCTCTGGATCTCTTAAAACTCGGGCGAGAAAGGAACTCTTGAATGACGAATTTATTCCCACCTTTTTTCTTTATGCTCGCGAGTTTTAAAAGTATGTCGACCCAAGTGTTCTATTCACAGGGTACATGTTTGATTTCTGCCTGGTCGAACTTCTTCATCCTTTCTTTGACTAGGTTCAGGTATTCGATGAGGCTATCGTTCTTGGCCTGATATTCTCCTCGAACTTGAGATGCATCGAGCCGGGAGTCCATGAATATTTGTACTTCTCGGGCACATAGGTCTTTGGCTAGCCTTAATCCTCTGAGTAGAGCCTCGTACTCGTCCTGGTTGTTTGACGTGGGAAATGACAAGGTAAGTGAATGTTCGATCACAACTCCCTCCTCGCCGAGCTGGAAGCTCCGTCCATGAAGATGGTCCACTTATGTTTCCCGCTCGTAGGGGGTTCATGGGTGCTCATCTTTCCGACGAATTCGGCCAATATTTGGGCTTTAAGGGCTTTCATGCTTTCATACTGAACTTCAACCTTCGAAAGTTCCAGGGACCATTTCAGTACTCGGCCGACCATGTCTAGTCGGCCTAGGAGCTATCTTATAGGTTGACCTGTTCGCACGACAACCGTGTGGGCCAGGAATTAATACTTGATTCTCCTCTCTGCATTGATGAGTGCCAAGGCTACCTTTTCAATTTGTTGATATCTGACCTCGGTGCCTTGCAACGCTTTTCTAATAAAGTATACTGGTTTCTGCCTGTCTGGTGTCTCGCTAATGAGGGCTGCACTTACAGCCTCTGTGGAGATAGCCACGTAAATGAACAAAGTTTCCCCGCTCTTTAGTTGTGATAACACGGGATATTTTGAAAGGGCTCTCTTGAGGTGGAGGAGGGCTTTCTCGAACTCCTCGGTCCACTCAAAAGTTGCCTCTTTATGTAAGAGTTTGAAACATAGGAGTGTGTGTTGCGCGGACTTCGCCATAAAGCGGGAGAGCGAGGTGAGCATGTCGTTCAAGACTTCGATGGATTTTTTCGAGTTTGGCATGGGGAGCTCGGAGAACGCCATGCATTTGTCGGGTTGGCTTGAATTTCCCGCTCGGTCAAATAGAAACTGAGGAATTTTCCCGCTTCACCCTGAAGGTGCATTTTTCTGGGTTGAACATCATCTTGTATCGCCTTGCTTTGCCAAAAAATATTTTCAGATGGGTAGCATGGCCGGTTTATGCTCGAGACTTGATGATCATGTCATCCACGTATACTTCGAGCATGTCCCCGATCTCACCACAGAAGACTTTGTTCATCATCTGCTGGTATGTTGTGCCCACGTTTTTTAGGCTGAAGGGCATTACGTTGTAGTAGTAATTGCCTGACCCGGTCATGAAGTTAGTGCAATGTTTGTCGCTCATCACCATGGGGATTTGATTATAGCCTGAATACGCGTCCATAAATGATAAAATTTTATAGTCGGCTGAGTTGTCGACCATCATGTCAATGTTAGGTAAAGGAAATGCATCTTTGGGACATTCCCGGTTGAGATCAGTATAGTCAACACACATACGCCATTTTCCATTATTTTTCTTAACAATTAAAATGTTGGAGAGTAAGGTTGAATATCGGGTCTCAGAAATAAAACTTGTCTCTAGGAGGTCTTTTACAGCTTTTTCAGCAGCCTCCGCTTTTTCGGGAGACTACTGTTAAAGCGGTAAAGCAGTAGTAAAAAGTAAGTATTTATTTAGTTTTATCATATCGTCTCCACATGAATTAGTGGTTACTAAATTACCGTTTGAAAATTTCTTTCATTTATGAGTTTAGGAATAGAATGAGTTTGTTTGTAAGGTGCAGGAATTAAAAGTTATAAACATGAAAAGAATTTCATTCTTCAAATAGTAAAGAACTCTTGAGTTTATATTTTGTCTACACTATCAAATACTTAAACTTAATACCCAGATGCACTTAACCTTAACTACTTATCAATATCATCATGTATCGCTCACATATAGGTCATCTCTAACACGGAGCAAGATATCAACTGTATCGCTCTATGTCGACAATCTCTCAACACAACACAAAACAACACAGAGGCATTAAGAGTATATACATAAGTGATTACTAATCTTAAATCTATATCTAGAATCTAAGCCCAATAGGTATTCATCCTAAGTCTAGATTCAACTCGTCCATCTATGCAACAACTCAAATCCAAACACTTAGCAAGCTAAAAAGGATAAACATCAATGCAGATTTGTAAAGAAAGTTTCATATAACACCATGAGCAATAAATATACATATAATCAAGGTAAAGTTACATACAAAATCCAACAAATAATGGTTACAAAGAGAGGAAGATGAGAAGAAACCAAATTTCACACGGTGTCAAACACGATCCATCAAGCTCCCGATCCTGGATCATCCAATTGCAAGTCACAAATGTTGTTTTCTAAGTTCTAAATATCAAATAATGAAGGTGATGGAGTTTGGGAACAAATACCCCAAAAACCATAACCTAGAAAATGAACTAAAATATGTTTTATAAAACTACTCTCAGCAGATCGCACTTAGCAACCTCAACGCACTAAGCGGGTTGCGCGATACTAAAACATTAAACCGCATAAACCGTGTTAAGAGCGCTATCCACACTAAGCGAGCTATCCGCGCTAAGCGAGCTCAAAATTATGGTTCTATCAAACTTCACAAAATTACTCGTAGTACGCTATAACTTCCGTTTAACGTGCCTGCCTGGACAGAACTTTCTCAAAAATGGTCTTTTATTCCGAAAACGTGCATCCGGAGTTGTGCCTTCGACACCTTATTCCTCGATGCTCCAAATATGCTACAAATACCTACAAAATAGACCAAAACTATCAAACGGTACACTATTTACATAAAAACACAATTATTCGCAAAGTAAACGTATTTACAACAAAGCAGGGAATCATTCAAAGAATACTAACAAAAGTATTGATAAGTGCAACAAAACTTATATACAAAAATAGCTACAATTTTCATTTATCAAACTCTCCCAAACTTGAACTTGTTTGTCCTCAAACAAGGCCAAACAACTCAAAGAACAACGAAACAATAATCAAACAATCAAAGAATCACGAATCAACAGGTTTTAAAAACGGAAAACAAACGTATGGTTCAAAATAAAAACGTACATACAAGGAAAAATCTTACCACTAAACTGCAACGATAACATAAAAATGAAACAAATCATAAATACAAAGCACATGTCAAAAATTCTAAAATAATACAATGTTCATAAGTGAATCACACCTAGCACACACTTCGCTGGTAGATGAAAAACACAAACAGGAGGTGCTCAACTCTCACCCAACAATCTTTCTAACAACAACAAAATTATGCATTCATTAAAGCAAATTAATATTGAAAATCACAAAAGCAAAATCACAAGGGCTTGAAGGGTTGTGTAGCGGTAGAAATGTTGAGACTAAGCCATTGGATCGACTTAACTCACACAAATCAAATAAAAATCTCCACCGCGCTTTATTGTTTCCAAAGGAATGGGAAAAAAGCAAATAACCCAAAAGGGGAGAGAGAATCTAAGTTCGGGGGTTGGTTATGCAAAGAGAAGGTATTATCACCCTAAACATCTACAGTACTCCACAGGAACCTCTTTAAAAATTTGTTTATTTTGGCTATAAAAGTGGTACATAAAAAATAGATGGTGGGGATAAGAAGAGAAGTATTTTTTTACAAATTTTTGCACCCGTTGCAATTGCGAACCTTTAGTGCCTACATACCACCTTCCATTTAATAGGGGATCAGGGTACTCGTAGTTCACCTTTAAAAATTTTAAAACACAAGTATGTTGGTTAATTTTAAGAGACGAGATATCATCGTCTTATCCGAGTGGAAGAACATACTTACTACCCACAATTATGAGAAAAGAGAATTTGCATCATCTCAAAGTGGAGGATGTAGCTTAGATTTTAAAATCAACAAAGCCTCGCTCAACACCCAAGTGGAAAATATCTCACTTCACTGCATATCATAGAAGTATAGTAGTTCGTATCACTACAAATATTGACAAGAGTCTAATATTTTGAGAATTTTTTTTAAAATAAAAAGCCAAAGTGGAAAAATGGTTTGAATGAGATTGATTGGCTTTTAGTCTTCTCAAAAAAATGTCAAAGTATTATTAATTTGTTTAATCATTTGATTAAGAAATTATTTTTGAAAACGCATGGACCTAAGTCCATGTTTATTATGAAAGCGGTTCAAGTTTTTAAAAAAAACAAGAATATTTTTGAAAGGAGGGAGACGATTTTTGAAATTAAAGAAGATGGGAGGATATGGAGGGACTATCCTAAAGCATAAGGTAAGAGCTAGGGAAAAGAACTGTCTTACCAATAAGAAACCAACACTTGACACAATGAGTCAATGTAGATTCCCATTCTTTGGACTTGAAACTAAGCAATCAATGATACTAAACCTCTTAAGAAAACAAAAATTCAAAGGCATTAAGTCTTCAGAAAAATTGGGCAGAGTAACGGCTGTATACAGATGAATTTCCAATCACAGACAAACCATATAATCAGAATAACCTTCACACAAAGAAAACAAACAACCCAATGTCTTGGGGTAAACCCCAAGAACTCCAGACAAAATGATAATAGAAGGTCTCAAGGTAGGTCAAGGTCTATAATCCTAAGTCCAAGAAGTCCATAACTCCAGAGTGCCAAGGATAGTAACCAAATAGTCCAAGTAACTATTAAGTTTTTTATGGTTGAAGTTGGTTATTAGGTATCTTCAAAAAGAAATGAAAAGCTCAAGTGAGCAAAATAAAAATGACATAAAGATAAATGCTCAAATGAGCAAATATGAAAATAGCATAAAATGTAAATGCTAAAATAAATGTGCTCAAAATAAAAAGCATTAAGTAAAAAACATAAAATAAAGTCAATTGTTAGAAATTAGGTTAGTTGAATGACCATCTTGAAACTTGGATTTGAAAAATCATTAGAACATTGATAAAATCAAAGCCTCTCAACAATAAGTTTCATTTTCTTTTTTTCAAGTATATCATTCATTTTAAGATCTCAAGACAACAATAAATGATCAATGATGTTTAAATGATTCACTTAGTTCCAAAATTTATGAAGATTCATTAGAGGATTGATAAGACCAAAGCCTCCTAACAATGGATCTCAAGATTATTGGATCAATGGTTTCAAACTAAACATGCTTGGGCTTGCAAACATAGGTTAGAGCCACAAATGATCATTTCTCGAACCGGGACAAAATTTAGCCCTATGTTAAGCAATCGTAAGTGGACTTATATAGAAGTCACACCTATTTGAGGCTGGTCAATAGCAATCAATGTACCATATGTTTAGAGAGATGATATAAAATCATTCTCTAATAATATATAATACAAGTAAGAAAGGGATAAGATGAAGAGAGAATGGATGCAAGGTATGAAATTAGGGTTTCAAATATCATCAACATCATTCATCCATTTTGGTGGATTTGGTTTCTCAACCTATCAACACCCAAGATCCAATGAGGTTGAAGAATTTGTCACCAAATAATGCCCAAGTCAGAATCAAATAAAATAATAAAAATAAAATTCAATGAAATAATATTTAAAAGGTTAATTAAAAGGAAAATAAATGGTAAAAATACAGAAAGTATATTAAAGCACTAAATAAAAAAAATCCTAAAAAAGAGTCAGGATCAAATATGATTTAATAAAGGTTGACAAAAAATTTTAGAATATTTTAAAGTCAGAAACTAATTTTAAAAATAAATTAAATAAGTAAAACAAACCAAAAAATGATAAAACATAGTAAAATCAGTAATAAAAAATAACAAGGTTATCAAAAATTGCCAAAAAGGCTAATGGACATTTCCATAATTTTTTTTCTTCAGAATTTAAAAATTAAGAAAAATATTTTTAATCAATTATAACAAGTTAATTAAAGTGAAAAATTATAAAAAATATCAGATCATGAAATAAATTTGTGAAAAAATAAAAATCAGAAAGAGAAAAATCCAAAATATTTTTAAGAATTTTTTCAGACTTTTTGGGTTGGAAATGAAATTTTTATGAATTTTTGAAGTTTAAATCAATTAAAATATAAAATCAGAAAATAAAATAAAACCAAAAAGATGTAGACCATTGGATCAATGTCAAAATGCGTTAGTAATCAAATCCAAGAGCTCTGGCGCGATGTGCATGATATGGATATTAGTGAATAAACCACCAGATCATTTATTTAAATCAGATTTTGAAAAAAAACAAGTGGTGCTTTGTCATTGGTTGAGAGATGACACGTTGGTCATCTTCAAGCTCCAGCCACACGAATTGTAGGTCTCTCAAACTGTAAAATCAAGAGCTCAGACCTACGCCATTCGCTTCGTCTCATCAAGACGAAGAAAATTGTACCCTCGCGAAAAATTTATATAAGTTGTAGCTCAGTCAATTTGAAGAAAACCAGAAGAAAAAAGTTGAATAAGGATTTGAAAGTTCATGATCAAAACTCAATTCCAGTTGAAAAAAAATGTTGCGACTAGTATCAGAATGATGAGAGCTTCATTGTGGTAACAAATTTTGAGTGAATTGATGAAGGAATCTACCTATTGAAGTTTAAATTCAGAGCTATGAAACTTGACTTGGCTAGCACGATTTAGGATGCTTTAGGGCTTGGTTCTTCTCCTGTTAGCTTCAGTAAAGTTCAAAGATGAAGAATTAACAAAGAAAATGGATTGAGGAAGGCTGTAAAACCAAATTCGAAGTTGCAGAAATATGGGTTAAGGGAAGAGTTGGGCAGGGTGATTCTGGATGTTTAAGCTCGAGAAAATGAGTAAGATATAACCCTCTATTTATAGGGAATCAAATGGGATGCTCAAGCGTGTGGAATGATGAAGTTTGGAGGGAAATCATGTGAAGTTGCAAGCATGAAAAGTGTGACTTCTATTTTGCTCAAAACTCAACCAAAACTTGCGTTTCAATGTGCTAATCACTTCTTGAAGATTTTTAAACATGATTAGAAGTAAAAAATCGTTGAAATTTAGTGATTAGAAGCTGAATCATGGATTTCAAATTCTGACTTTGGAGAAAACTTCAGTTTTAAGGTACCAACTTTCAATCAATGGCATTCATAGCTCAAGGAGTCTTAGGGCATGATTCTTGAAGCATTTGAAAGATAAGGTTGCAATATATACAATGTGAAAATAATGGAATCAAATGGATGCTTGAGCTAAAAGTTGTGATGAGTCAAAGTTTAGAAAAAGATGCTGACTTTTTGTACATAGAAAAAGTCTAAGTTTTTCTCAAAAAATGTCCTATAATGTTTTGCATCCAAACATGGCCTCCCATTCAAAATTTGCTTTTGACCAAAAAAGATGGCATGAAATAGATTTCTTAAAATACATTTTTAGATTTGAACCATTTAAAAACTCCAAGAATTGAGAAAGTTATGACTTTGTGAAGTTGGTGAAAATTCATGAAATGGCCTATAATCACTTGCATTCTTAGGGCATCTTCCATCCATTTCCAAGCTTTTCACATAAAAGAAGAGTTGAAGTTAATATTATTAAGATTATTGTAGAAAAATAATGGGCTCTAGGAGATAAAAATTGAACAAGTTATGATCTTTTGAAGTCACATAAGGGAATTTGATGGTCTATCTAGAGGACTTGTAATATTTCTTCATCATTAGGCATTTTCCACATAAAACTTTCTTGAAAATTTTGAAGTGATTGGTTTATAATTCTTTAAAGATAATCATGTCTTTGTAATCACTCAAAAATACCAAAAGATGAGCAATATATAGCCTTTAGAAGTTCAAAACCCTAGCTCCTAGAGCAACAAAATGGCTTGGGAACCCCTTTCAATTTTGAAAAACTTTCTTGAACAAATACTCTTTCCATGTGAGTAGAAGTTATTGTGGATGATAATAATAACCAATAACAACAAAAACCACCTCCAAATATTGAGAATTGAGAGACTTATGCACTTGTGATTAAGAAATCAAGAACTTGTCCAATTAGGTCAAACTTGTTCAATCAACTCTTGCATCTTTTGATTTTCTTTGACAAATTGAGGCATGATGAATCATAGTATAACTTTTCATGATATTAATTAAAATTATATTCAATGATGAAGCTTGAATCTCAATGAAACTTTGTTGAAGAAGGCATGGAAATAAACTCATGAACCTATAGATCAACCTGATGAAATATGTTGTGCTCTCACCTATAACATCATCAATTAGAGCAAACATTCATTGTATTTATTAGTTAAAAGTTAATCAATAAAAAATATATATGATCACAATATATAAATCAAGGTTCTTGGTGATTCCTTATGAGCAAGCCTAAAGATAGGGAGAAGAACCAAACCCTAGTGTGATCTTGTTTTGATTGATTTGATAGGAGATAATAGAGGAATCTTAGGGGAAAAAATTGGGGTACAACAACTACCCTTATTTAAGTGTCTTCTATCCGGAGATACGAAGGTTAAAATCTTTGTGTCGACGCGATTGAAGATACTTAAATATAAAACAAACCCTATTTTGGGCCCTAAGATGCCATGCAATGCTTATGATTGTGCATGCAAATAAACATATTCGAAAGGTGACACGTGACACCACTGGGGAAAAAGAAAATACAAGATCAAAAGAAAAATAGACCAGGAAAATAAATCACTGGTCAAAAAAAGACTCGACTCTATTGGGGTAAAGCTCGAGGAGGAGACAAAGTAACATCAACTCAAACATTTAGGAGAGAAAATAAAGGATAATAATGATCGACATATAACCGCAAACTATCCATTCACTAAGAAGATAGCGGAAAAGTTAATGTCGACACACAGGGGGGAAGAAGTGGTTGGATAATACAACAAACATCGATATTAGGGTAAGTCACAAATGACCAACATCAGTACTCATGACTGGAAATAAACAAACTTCTTTAAATAAAAGTGAATCTTAACGACGAAATATCTCCCATAATGACGAGACTACCATTCATTAGAGTAATGAAATCAGAACAATAAACTATCTCTCATAATGACGAGACTACCATCCATTGGAGTAAAAAAATATCAACAACGAACTATCTCCCATAATGACGAGACTACCATTCATTGGAGTAACAAAATCTCAACAACAAACTATCTCCCATAATGACAAGACTACAATTTATTGGAGTAACAGAATCTCAACAACGAACTATCTCCCATAATGACGAGACTACCATCCATTGGAGTAACAAATATCAACAATGAACTATCTCCCATAATGACGAGACTACCATCCATTGGAGTAACAAATCTCAACAACGAACTATCTCCCATAATGACGAGACTACCATTAATTGGAGTAACAAAATATCAACAACGAACCATCTCCCATAATGACGAGACTACCATTCATTGGAGTAACAAAATATCAACAACGAACTATATCCCATAATGACGAGACTACCATTCATTGGAGTAACAAAATGTCAACAACAAACTATCTCCCATAATGACGAGACTATCATCCATTGGAGTAACAAAATCTCAACAACGAACTATCTCCCATAATGACGAGACTACCATTCATTAGAGTAACAAAATATAAACAACGAACTATCTCCCATAATAACGAGACTACCATCCATTGGAGTAATAAAATCTCAACAACAAACTATCTCCCATAATGACGAGACTAGTATCCATTGGAGTAACAAATCTCAAGAATGAACTATCTCCCATGATGATGAGACTACCATTCATTGGAGTAACAAAATCTCAACAACAAACTATCTCCTATAATGACGAGACTACCATCCATTAGAGTAACAAATATCAATTATGAACTATCTCCCATAATGACGAGACTACCATCCATTGGAGTAACAAGTCTCAATAATGAACTATCTCCCATAATGATGAGACTACCATCCATTGGAGTAACAAATCATGAATATTCTCTGGGAGCTAACAAACTTGCTAGGGGAAGTACAAGTTACTCAAATAAAGAGACCTTCTATCTGCTGTTATGAGAAGGAGTTACAATAATGTTGTTGGGAAAATAATTATTACTTCCTGGGGAAATTCCAATATATCCCTGCTGAGGAGGTAAAGTCTTCTCGTATAAAATAAATGCACATTCTCAAATCAAGGCTCAAAGCCTTCAGAAATCAGAATAATAATGTTTCCAGGAATCACTGATTAAAACCAGAAATAACCTGGAATGAAACAGTCAACCAAGATAGCATCTAATGAGAACTAAACTCAAGAGGGGACACAGATCTAATCAGATAATGAACTGAAATAGGAGGATAAAACAAAATTCTTCCACGAGGGATAACTCAGTGAGGGAAATGAAAGGATATATACTTTCTGCTTAATGTTGACAATCTATTGGAGAGAGGGTAACAGAACTCTGCAAATAGGGTAATATGCCAACAAAAATATTAATGAATGCAAATGAGCTATGAATATTGAATTTAGGTAAGCATGATGTATGTACTAATGTATGGATGTTATCATGTATATGCTGACAAAACAGACATACAACACTAGGAATAACCAGACAAAACCAACTTGGGTAAAGTCAACACTCAACTAAATGACATCTAAGAGGAAAATTTATAAGAAAGGAAGCACCAATTGAGGAAACAAAGTCGTGTTCTACGCCTTAACTTCTCTAGGAAGAAACACAATAAAAACAATGCAAATACAGGGATTTAACATCCTCCTCCAGGCTTCACTGGGGGAACATCACACAAACTTCAATGGGGAAAACAAATGTCTCAACATCTAGACTTCCACTGGAGATTACAACACTGACTTCATTAGGGCAGATGAAAACCGCATTATCGAGATATCAATTGGGGACCTCGTACTGACTTCATTGGGGAGGGCAACAACACATCATTAGGGGGAGCCTAAAATACATTCTTCAATACCAAGAGTGATGATTACATAAACTTCCCTGGGGGAAAATTATGAAATCTCATGGGGATAACAAACTTTCAGAGAAAAACATTATCTCAGCTTTACTTGGGGATTTAAGAAGTCAAACAAAACCACAAGAAATCAAAATTATGGGGATTTTAAATCAAACCCAAAACTTGGTAGGAGAAAACCCAAAAAGTTGACAACTATTTCAACACTTATTAGAAAATGATACTGCCCTTGTCTAGTTTCCTGGGAAATAAACAACAACAATAATGTCAACACTGCAAAAAGGCGACACTTTTGCAAATAATTCCACCTCAGCATGCAAAGAGAGACGAGACTTTCTTCATATGAGCGAAGACCTTACCGAGGAATCTGGGATAGAGGCTTCAAACCATGCAAAACCGAAATCAAAATGAACCAAAACTTGACTAGGGAAAAAGGGATTACAAACCCAACACTGCACCATACATCCCTTGGTATCATCTCCAACTATCTGAGAAACACACAAAGATCATACACATACCAGTAAAAAATGACCTGAGAGACCCTTTTTGGGGAAAACAAACTTCCAAAATTTCTGAGTTCGTCCATCCTTGGAATCTTCATTTTTGTTTTTCTTGAGTCACAAAATTTAATGTAAAAAGTAATTTGTAAATTCTTTTCAAAAAAACAATTTTGTTATTTAATATTTTTGTTTTGAAAATTACTATCAATAATAAATGGAGTCTTTGCAAGTAGAATAAAATAAGAATTTCAAAGAATTGGATAAAATCTCAAACTTTATTAATAGAATGGATGTCTGCGAATGGAGAGACTCCATAGATGATTACAAAGTTTAGAAAATGTTAATATATATTGGAAAAGATACATTGAAATAAAATGACCAATATTCTCCCTAACAACTTTGAATTCCTGAGCAGCGACTTCTGTTGAAGTGTGGTGATGATCCAAGAAGATTGTTGCTTCAATGATCAAGTCTTGTCTGACGCAATTACTTGCCAAGAAATCCCTAAATTTTGCCTAGGTTTCCCTTGCTGGGTTTCAACCTAGAGGTAAGAATCTATTCTATTTATGTCTCTTATTTTTTCCTAGACCTCCCTTTCGGGTTTTCAGCCTACTGTGACGCTCCTTTTTGCCTAAGCCGCCCTTTCAGGTTTTCAAATTAGCGAGCTTTTCTTTTATTTCTTTAGGCAAAGTATTTCTTGACTGCATCAACATTCATAGGAAGTTGGAACTCCTCTCCATCCATAGTTTCAAGAATCAATGCACCTCCAGAGAAGGCTTTCTTGACAACATATGAGCCTTCAAAATTAGGAGTCCACTTGCCCCTGGAATCAGCGTTAAAATACATGATCTTCCTGATCATGAGGTCTCCTTCTTTGAATTCGCGAAGCTTGACCTTCTTATCAAAAGCTTTCTTCATCCTCTTCTGGTATAACTGACCATGACACAAGGTCGTCATTCTCTTTTCTTCAATCAAATTCAATTGGTCAAACTTGTTTTGGACCCATTCAGCCTCTGACAATTTGGTTTCCATTATCACACGTAAAGAGGGAACATCAACCTCGACATGGAGTAGTGCTTCCATACCATACAAAAGAGAGAACAGGGTTGCCCCCGTTGAAGTGCGAACATATGCACGGTACCCATGTGTGATACAGTGGCAGAACCGACTGTTTTTAATGGTTTACGTTGTGTTTTTGTTTGCAAAATGTCGCGGTAAGCAAGAGTCGCCACCGACTTTTATTTCATCCAATCAGGAAAAGGAAAAAGAACAGAAAAAACCTTTTTTCGAGATATTCTGAGTACGGGGGGTAGATTATAGAAAGGGAAGGTGTTAGCACCCTTTCTATCTATGGTTTTTCCATGGGCTCTTATGTACTTGCTCATTTTTCAAATTGCTTGTGTGTGTTTCTCTTGAAAATGTTTTACTTCGTGATAACCATTGTATTAGTCCTCAAGGATGTGACAAAATTTGTTTCGAAAATTGTTTTGAAAGGTGTTTGTGTGAAAAGTTTTTATTGTTTGAGCAAGTACCTAGGAACTAATCTACCTACTCGAAAAAAGATTGTTCGTTCTCGTTTCCTTTAGACAACGCTATCCTACTATTAAGGAGTAGGTATCCCCGTCATTGGAGTTTGTAAGAGACATTTGAAAGGGACAAGTACAATCACTAAAGCAACAGTTAGAAAACTTTAGTAGTAACCCTAGAGTCTTAAGATCTTTCTGAGGCAACATTTCCGAGGCAACATTCGAATGGGACAATTTGATCTTTTTAGACTGGAGGGCAACCACTAAAATTTCCTATGCTTAATGATTGTTTACCGAAGGCAACCGAAGTGAGGTAAACCCTAGGAGTGAATATGTGCATATGAATTGTTTCAGTTATTTAATCTTTGCACATTAGGTGATCTACCGTTTTAATTTTCAGATGTTCTTGCCATACAATCCTATTAGCATACATCTAGACAGTTAAATATTTGCAGGAATTTGAAAGTGTGGGAAAATAAACCTAGCTACTACAAGGCTTCGGGGATGGGGATTAATTACATAACCAAAGAATCGGGTATTAAAGCAGTAAATAAAAACCTTGGTTTAACTATTACAAACCATTGGCAGTAACAAAAATAATGCAAAAGAAATAATTAAATGCGCGGCGAATTAAATACGAGGGATGTTGAAAAATAACCTAAACCCTAATTGAAAGGAAAAAAGATTTTTTTATATTTTTTATTGGAGAAAACAATGAAATTGCAATTTAAATAAAACCCTAATTTCTAATTGCTTTTTAATTATGAAAAAAAAGGTATTTAAGTTAACCTAATTAATTAAAATAAATATTTTAATGAAAAAATGATTTATGTGTTATTTTAAAGAAAATTAATTAAATTATGTACAATTCAAATCCTAAGTCTAATTATTTTTTAATTATAAAAAGAGATTAAATTGCCCTAAATTAATTAAACTAAATTAATTAAGAAATAAAATATTTTTATTAAAAAAAAGATTTTTGTAGTTAGTTGTGATTTTTGATTAAAAAAGAAAATGATTTTTGGGTTAATTAATTAAAACAAATAAAAGAAATTAATTAAAGAAATTAAAAAAGAAATAGAAAATAAAATGCAAACTGGGCATGTATGCTAGCAAAAAGGGGGGTGACAATCTGAAATTTTCAGGCCCAAAATGTTTTAAGCCTGGTCAACATTTGATTCCTTATAGAGTTGACTTGAGGGCGTACCATAGTCCCTCACTGCTTGTGCATTGGATTGAATAGATGATGAATCCATTGGCGGAGATTGATGGAATATGGTGGACACCAGGACGAGAGATGCGCTGGATCTGCAAATGAAAAATTTGAAAATAATTTTGCTGGGACCTGGGATCGAACCCAGGTCCTTATGCTCATCAACAACACGCCTTACCACTGGGCCAATTGGCTTGTTTGTTAATAATACAAGAATAAAATATAATATACAAAAATGTGGTTAACTGAAAAGAAAGCACGCAAGATTCAAATGGGCAAATGGCTGGCTGACACGTAACCTTCTTCTACCTTTCACCATCGCCTTAGGTGCCTATACCTTTACCTACGGACAAAGGTCTGTAGCTACAAACCTGTAAAACTCAAAAATCCACAAAACGCAAGATAAATGAAATCTAACTATTTAGATCAACTCGTTTTGATCTTGTGAACATCATGGTACCCTTCTTTTTTCCCAATTTAACCTGTAGAACAAACCCCTAAACTGAACACATAAACCCTAACAATTGTAAAGGCACATGTAGGCTTCAAAAATGCAATTAAATTATTCAATTAGCTTGCAAACACGATGAGGATCACAAATATATAACTTAAACATGCTAATGATGCAAGAAATACATTAATCGATTTTAAAATAAAGGGCAAACCGTATGAATGCTAGGGGGAGATTCTGGGCCTGAGAATGCGTGCAACTGATCGTATTAGCTTCTGAGAAGGTCCAAGAAACGATTGGAAGCGTTGGAAGGGCTTGAATTGATCTCTAAGTTCAAAAACGATCCAACACTTTTTGTCACTTTTTTTGAATTTTGTTTGGTGTTTTCACGACTTCCAATCCTTATGCCATGCTTTGTTCTTGTCCAATATATATCTAGGAATACATTAGGGTTACAAACTTGGATTGAATCTTTGCAATTATGAGATATTTGATTTGATTTTCATGCTACATATAAACTTGCTATTTTGAGCCAAATCATCCCTTTCTTGTATCAATTATGCTTGATTCGTTTTGGCCTTGATAATTCACCATATTTTGATTGCCAACCTATCCAAAAACCAAATCAAATCATATATTTTCTATTATTCATCGATTATTTGATTTAATTCAATTTTTAATTAATAAAAAATCAAAATAAATTGAAAAATGAAGCAAATAATGTGTGGGTGAATCTTAGAGTCGTGGACCACATTATAAGTGAGGTGCAAGCATAAAAAGTTAAGCCCATTTAGTAAAAAATGCATTTTTGAGCATATTTGACTTTTGGCAATTTTGCAAAAAAGGTCAACTTTAACAAGGTATATATTTTCCAATTTTAACCCTAGAGAGGTGTTCTTGGACTTTTTATAAAGCTTAGGATGTCCCCTAAGTAACCCTTTTGGTATCATCTCAATTCAGTCTTCCATGTTCATGTAAGAAGCTTTGACCCAAAAGGTGTTTTTGTTGACTTTTCAAAAGGACCCATAATGTAGAAATTCATATCTTTTTGTGAGTGCATATCTTGAACTTGTGGGCTGAAGATGAGTTGTAGGGCATTGCATTCTCTTCAAAATGAGCCTTGGGTGGAAACTTTACGATAAAGCATGTGGAAGTTATGCTTGGTCAAAGTTGGGTTGACTTTTACTAAGAAACCCTAATTTAGCAACTTTTGGGTTTTGATGAATTTAGAGCATTCCTTGAAGAATCAGGATCAACCCTTGATCCAATGATGAAATTCACTTCAAAATGTTAATGTTGACCAAAAATCTTGAAGTTTTACTGTATGTGGGTCACAGTTGACTTTTGACCTAATACAGTCGATTCTTAAGCATCTGAGCAGTTGACTGAGCAAACTTCTTGTGCAAGGCATGAAACTTGACATGTAGGGTCTTTGGAACATATTAAGACCATGGAGAGTATATGAGGCCTTTTTGGTTCACCCATCTTGATTAAAATGGAAACCCTAATTTGAGGTGTCCTGCCTTAGGAGAGAGTTTGTCTGGTCCACTCTTGGGCAACCTTGAGCAAGTTGAGGATCTCTAGGAGTATGTATTGAGTAAAATGAGAGAGGAGATTTTTGGGTAAAACACCATGCAAAGAAAAAGGGAGTATCTCATGCTAATTTTCATAGGTAACAACCATCTTCTAGATGATCTTTTTGATGTTTTTATTGGCAGCTTCAACAACCCCATTCATATTTGGCCTGTAAGGAGATAAATTATGATGCATAATCTTGAATTCTTCACAAATTCTGTCATCATCTTGTTATTCAGATTCGATCCATTGTCAGTGATAATCCTGTTTGGCACACCATACCGACATATAAGATTGTTCTTGATAAAACGTACTACCACCTGTTTAGTAACGTTAGCATAGGAAGTTGCTTCCACCCATTTGGTGAAGTAGTATATCGCTACCAAGATAAATCGATGTCCATTTGATGCCTTGGGTTCAATCATTCCAATCATGTCAATACCCTACATAGAGAAAGACCATGGAGAAGAAATAACATTGGGAAGCGTCGAAGGCACATGTATTTTGTCAGCATAAATTTGGCATTTATGACATTTCTTTACGAATTTGTAACAGTCAGATTCCATTGTTAGCTAATAGTAACCTTCCCTAAGCATCTTCTTTGCCATCGAATGTCCATTAGAGTGAGTGCCAAAGGAGCCTTCATGGATTTCATGCATCAACATGTCTTCTTCGTGTTTATCCATGCATCTGAGCTAGATCATGTCATAATTTCTTTTGTATAGCACATCTTCATTAAAGAAGAAGCCTCCTGCCAACCTTCTCAATGTCTTTCTATCTTTGTTTGACGCACCAATTGGGTATTCCTGAGTCTGGAGAAAATGCTTGATATTATAATACCAGGGTTTTTCATATGATGTTTCCTCTACTACAAACACATGAGCCGGCCTATCCAGATGCCGCGCTATGATACGAGACACCTCGTTCTAGGTATTCACTTGATACATAGAAGCTAGAGTGGCTAAAGCATCCGCCATCTGATTTTCATCTTTGGGAATATGATGCATTTTAACTTTGTTAAAGAAAGGTAATAATCTTCTAGCATAGTCTTTGTAAGGGATCAATTCAGGGTGACGAGTATCCCATTCTCCTTTAATCTGATTTATTACCAAAGCTAAATAACCATACACATCTAGAATTTTGATTCTAAGATCAATAGCCTCTTCGAGTCTCGTGATACAAGCTTCATACCCTGCCATGTTATTGGTGCAATCAAATGTCAACCTTGCAGTAAATGGGATATACAATCCCTGAGGAGTGATGATCACAACACCAATTCCTTTCCCATCAGCATTCACAACTCCGTCAAACACCATGCCCCAACGAGATTCAAGATCAGGACCTTCCTCAGGAAACGATTCATTACAATCTTTCACTTTCAGAAACATAACACCCTCATATGGGAAATCATATTTAACAGACTAATAATCATCAACTGGTTGGTGAGCAAGATAATCTGCCAACACACTGCCTTTTATAGCTTTCTGAGTATGATATTCAATGTCATATTTAGACAACATCATCAGTCAACGGGAAATTCTTCCAGTAAGAGCAGGCTTTTCAAAAATATACTTAATTGGATCCATTTTGGAAATCAACCAAGTAGTATGATTCAACATATATTGCCGTAACCGCTTTTCCGCTCAGGCCAAAGCATAACAGGTTTTTTCTAGCATAGAATACTGTGACTCACATTCAGTAAACTTCTTGCTGAGATAGTAAATGGTATATTCCTTCTTCCCTGTTTCATCTTGTTATCCCAAAATACATCCCATAGAATTATCTAACACTGTCAGATACATTATCAATGGTCTTTCTTCAACAGGCGGGAGCAAGATAGGAGGTTCAAGCTGATACACTTTAATACTTTCAAATGCCCTTTGATAATCATCTGCCCACACACAACCTTTCTCTTTCTTCAACAACTTAAAGATCGACTCACACGTTGCAGTCATATGGGAAATAAATCTGGAAATGTAACTCAAACGCCCGAGGAAGCCTCTAACTTGCTTTTCAGTTCTTGGCGCTGACATTTATTGAATTGCTTTGACTTTATCAGGTCAATTTCAATCCCTTTTTGGCTGACAATGAAACCTAATAATTTTCCTGATCAAACACCAAAGGTGCATTTATCTGGATTCAAGCGGAGACGATACTTCCTCAAATGCTGAAACAATTTCAACAAATATTCTATATGCCCTTCTTCAGCCTGGGACTTAGAAATCATATCATAAATGTATACCTCAATTTCCTTGTGCATCAGATCATGGAATAAGGTTTTCATAGCCCTCTGGTACGCTGCACCAACGTTCTTCAACCTGAAGGGCATCACTATTTAACAGAATGTTCCCCGGGGTGTGATAAACATTGTTTTTTCCATGTCCTCAAGAGCCATTCTGATTTGATTATATCCAAAAAATCCATCCATGAATGATAATACTTTGAATTTTGCTGTACTATCAACCAACATGTCAATATGTGGCAATGGAAATTCATCTTTTGGACTAGCTTAGTTTAAATATCTATAACCAACGCACATGCAAACTTTTCCGTCTTTCTTTGGTACTGGGACAATATTGGAAATCCACTGAGGGCACATTGATGTCACAAGAAAAACAGCATTAATCTTCTTTAAAACTTCTTCTTTAATTTTCACTGTCATATTAGGGTGAGTTCTTCACAATTTCTGCTTGATTGGCGGGCATTCTGGCTTTAGCGGCAAATGATGTACCATAATATACATATCCAATCCCTACATGTCTTTGCAAGACCAAGAAAATATGTCCACATATTCTTTCAACAAATCAATCAACCTGCTCTTCATATCAGGATGCAGCAATGATCTAATCTTGACTTCCTTTGGATCTTCCTCTGAACCCAAATTAATCGTCTCCAACGACTCTTTATACGGTTGAATGGCAATCTCCTCGCGCTCAAGCAACCGTGAAACCTCTTCTTGGATTTCATCATATACTTCTTCTTCTTCGGCCACATACGCAGGATATTCAAAGTTGGGAGAGGGTGCAGGGTCATTGTATTCAACAGGTTTTTTAATTAATCTGCACATATGATTTATGATTGCTTTTAGAAACTGACACATATAGAAAGTGATTATGCAGATTCAATTACATTTATTATTTATTTTGAAAGGTTTTTTCTGATTACCATTTTCCAAGAAAAAGTAGAAAATTAAAACACAATTTGGGAATCAAAGATAACTTTTATTATTGATCTTAAAGATCAAAGCAACAAATAAGCCCATATAATATCAACTTTCACCTTGGGCGGAGTGAAAGATTTTTTTGAAAAGATTAACAAAAAAAAAATCACTTTGAGACATGAATGCAAGAGGGAACATCAATGGTGATCCAATTTTGGACTCTAACTCCATGCGTCACGTATTTCAGCACCTCCTAATCTGCTTCATCTTCCACAATAGCATTGATCCTAGGAGCAGTTGGATGAAGATAACCTCCGTTGTGAAAGATATCCTGATACTTACCCAAAGAAGACTTCGGCTTCATGTTCTCACCTTTATCATTCTTCACAGAGAATCCCAAACCAACTCTATTCTTATTCACAGGTGGATCCACAATCTTCCTCCATACCTTACTAGGGCCATTACGTACTACCTGCTGAGCATCCTTAAATGAAGCTATAGAATTCTCATTTTCCCTTATATTATCAATGGATAAAGCTTGGAACTAAGTTCCAACAACATCTTCATCCACTTCCACAACACTGAAAGAGGATAAATGAGATATTAATAATGCATGTTCTGCATTTATGATGACTACCTTTCTTTCACGAGAAAACTTCAACTTCTGGTGCAAAGTTGAAGTGACACCCCCTGCCTCGTGGATCCACGGTCGTCCCAGTAAACAGTTGTAAGCGGGCACGATATCCATAACCTGGAAAGTAATCTAGAATAGGTGTGGGCCTATATGAATAGGAAAATCTACTTCCCCGATGACAGAATTCCTTGACCCATCAAAAGCTTTCACAATTATGCCACCCGGGCGCATGGGGGTTCCTTGATACTTTAGCTTCATGAGCGTGCTCCTCGGTATAACATTTAAAGTGGACCCATTATCAATCAACATGTTGGACAATGAATCGTTCTTGCAGTTCATGGAGACCCAAGTTATGATTCCTTCCTTCATCGGGAAATTCGTCATCACAGAAACTCAGGTTATTACAGGATGTAATATTCCCTACCACACTGTTGAATTGGTCCAAAGTTATATCACTTTCCATGAAATCTTGATCCAATACTCTCATCAAAGATTCCATGTGGGTAGAAGAGTTCGTTAACAAGGCTAAAATAGATATCTTTGACGGGGTATGCAATAATTGATCTACGATCATGTAGTCTCTCATTTTGATAATCTTAAATATATCATCCATATCTTTTTCCATAATAGTACCACTAGATTCCCCCACTGCTTTCTTGGGTTCAGTACTTTCAACAACCTCTTTATCAGCATTAGCACTCCCTCGAATGACAGGTGTAAAAACACGGCCACTGCGGGTCACCCGGCTGGCTTCAACAATATTCTTGACATCAGACAAAGGTTGGATGGGAACTTACACACCGTCCTCTAGGATTGTAGTGTTGTATTTATATGGCACGACTTTATCTGATTCGTAAGGAATAGGACCCGGCAAGCAAATCACCACTGGAGCAACAACTGGTTTGCTATGGTACTCAATCTCTATAGGGGCAGGAACACCAAAACAAGGCACAATAACATTCACCCCTCTTCAGAATACTTAGACATCACAAAATCATTGCTGGAAAGCATATCTTCATCAACAGAAAATAATTCATTTGCAGAAGCATATTCATCATCTGACATAGTCTCAGCCAAGAAATCTTCAATCACATCAATCCCATTGTAATCATCTCTATTACTTGAAACTTTGATAGTACCATTGTCCAACAACAATTGAACACCCTTTATCACTATGGAACAACCACGAGAATCTCTGCAGCAGGTTTGGAAAGACCGATAATGGTGTTCTCATTGACCATCCATGTGACAGAAGGTAGCGTATAACCAGCAACCATGTTTACATCATTTACTCCTTCATGCTTTGGCAAAGGATTATCTTTCACGTTATGGCCAACATATTTGAAGGATAAAAGGATAGATCTCACCGTCTTTTGTACTTCAGATTTCAAAGGATATCAGTTCTCAACATTGTGCCCTGGTGCTCCCTAATGAAAAGCACACGTTTGGTCTACCTTATAATACCAAGGAAAAGGTGATGGTATAATAGGGGGTGGCCTGGTCTGAACCAACTTCTTTTGGATCAAAGCCATAAGTAACTCTGCATAGCTCATTGGAATAGAGTCAAAAGCTTCTCTCTTCTGACTCTTCCCTTGATTTCCCTGAGGGGATGGTCTCTGATAGGCAACTGTGGTTGGAGCTACATTGACGATTAGAGTTACAGAAGCAATCTATTGCGAGTACCGTTGATGCCTTCTAGTTGGTCTAATCTTCCTTTCTCCAATAACATCATTTGTTTCACTTTCTTTCTTTCGAGAGAACTCGTACGACGACTTCTTCGTCCCTTCATCTTTTGTCCAGCGCCCTTCTCTAACAGCATCTTCCAAATGAACACTCATGCTTACCATTTCGGTAAAATCACTCGGCGCACTGGCAACCATCCTTTCATAATAAAATGATCCAAGGGTTTTCAGGAAGACCTTGGTCATTTCTTGTTCTCCCATAGGTGGCACCACCTGGGCATCTATCTCGCGCCAACGATGTGCATATTCTTTGAATGACTCCTTGTCTCTCTGAGTCATTGCCTTTATCTAGTCACAGTTAGGTGCCATGAACATGTTGTACTTATACTGCTTGATGATGGCTTCTCCCGGATGAAAGGTACGGATACTACTACTGTCCAAACTTATATACCATTTCAGAGCAGCACCAGTTAAACTATCTTGGAAAAAATGAATGAGAAAACGCCGATCATCAATATGGGTAGACATTTTCCTGATATACATCACAAGGTGGTCATGAGGGCAAGATTTTCCCTTGTACCTCTTAAATTCCAACACTTTAAACTTGGCTGACACCTTTACATTGGGAACCAGACAGAGCTCACTGACATTCTGTCCAAACATTTCTTTTCTTTGAAGGGCCTTCATTTCCTTCTGCACCTCATTGAACTGGTCCTGAAAATCATCCAACCTGTCATAGAATCCCACACTTTCACTCAGTGGAGGAACATGACGATAAACTTCACCATTAACAAACGACATAACATTCATTGGAGGAGGTGCAACATAGTGGATCTCATTTCTAGCATTAGGAGTAACATGCACCACAAGAGGTGTAACGCCCGTAATTTAATTAATTATTTAATTAAATTATTTTCGAAATATTTGAGAAGATGTGTTGTGATTAATTGGATTTAATTATTTTATTAAGTGGTGAAATAATATTAGAAGTATAATATTATTTGACGTGGGCTTGTTTTTGAGGAATGGAAGTAGTAATAAGGGGGTGTATTAGTTTTAAGCCCAATAAGGAATAAAGAATAATAGGTTATTTTATTGTTGCTAGAAAGAATAGAAAAGAGGAGGCAGTAGAAGAATAAGGATTAAGAAGAAGAACGTGAAGCTGCTGGAAAAAGAGGAAAAACGGCAGAACGAAGTTTCGACCGGAACTTATAGAGAGACCTTCAATCCAAGGTAAGGGTGGGGTTCTGACTCTATAATTGGGTTCATGATAATTGGTATGTGGGGTTAGAGGTGATTTTTGTCTTGTTCATGAATTGAATGTATATGATGTTGTATGATGAAATTGATGAATTTTAGATGAATAATGATGTTCCGATGCTGTGTAATTGGTGTAGCAATATAGGATAATTAGTGATTGTCCATGATTAGATTGAGTTTTTAGGGCTTAAAGTATAGAACCCGTAGTGAAAATGCAGAGAAAATCACAGAAATTATGCAGGACAGAGCAGTATGCGTCGACCCCAAACATGATGTGTCGATACAAGAAGGTGTAGAGACTCAGGCTGAGTCGACATGAAGAGGTCTTGCATCGATCCATGAGGGCTTTTAGACTCAGGGATGAGTCGATGCGTAGGGGCATGTGTCGATACATGTTGTGTGGTAGACTCAGTATGAGTCGATACAAGAGAGGATGTATCGACTCATGTTGCGAGTTTAGTGCAGTACACATCGATCCAAGATGTTATGCATCGATCCATGTTGCCTGGTTTTTGGCAGAATCAGTTTGAGAATGCTATAACTTAAGTTTTTGGACTCCGTTTAAGGTGTCGTTCGAAGCGTTGAATAGCTAACACGGTGATCTTTATTCTTAAGGGTTAAAATGAAGATAGGAAGGATAACCATATGATTGAATTAGTTCCTGTGTTGATCGTTATATTGGTTTTATGGAGAAGAATGACGATGAGATGCTTAAAAGCTGCTGTTTGATTTGTAACAGTAGGATTAATAATAATAACGATGTAATATTACGGAATAGTAGTATGTAGAGATTTAGTGATTTAGAAGTAAGCCTTAGTTGGTTAATTAATTATAGGCAATATCTAGTATAGGCATATGCCCAACATTATGAAATTGATGAGTTACTGTCGTATTAAAGTACAACTGAGTTGTTGATGAGATGTTATTAATGAAGTTGTGTTTGATGAATAAATGATGAATAAATGGTGTTTGATGAATTATTATGAATGATATGAGATGTTTGATGAAGATATGTTGAGATGCTTTTGAGAAGTAGGCCTTTGGCCAACGATGATGTTGTATTGAGATGTTGTTAATTATGGTGTTGTTATTACATTCATGATTGTGTCGCATACATTGCATTTTGAGATGGAGCTTATGCTCATTGAGATAGCCTGTATTGGAGAATATTGAGATGAAGGCTTATGCCTTGTTGATACCTCTATTAATTGGCAAATTTTTGAGATGGGAGTTCTGCTCCAATGGTACCACATGCATTTGCATAGTATTGAGTCGCATTATATGACTGCATAAAGAAGTGTGTATTGATGTTGTGAATGTGTATTATTGCTGTGATTATTATTGATTATGAGATGAGAAGTGGTGATGTTATGTGATCTAATTTAATATATTAATTATCATGCGCTTTATTATATTGTTAGATATCTCACCCCTTCTGTTTGAATGTTGCCCTTATGTTGGTAACATGCAGGTAATCGAGAGTGAAGGCTATTGTTGTACCCCAAAATTTGCCCTCCCATATTCTCAAGAAATTGCCAAGTCAAGCCTCAAAATCTCCCCAAGGGTTGCACAGTGTAAGAGCCTCATGAACAGTCAAGATTAGGGTTTTTGTTCTGATCAAGAAAATGAAGTTTCCAAGGGCCCAATCAAGTCCCACATCCCTACAAATATGGTCAAGCATCCTCATATCAAGTTTCAAGACTTTCAGCACAAAATTGCACAGTCAAAACCCTAATTGCACTATAGTCAACTGTAGGGGCAAAATGGTCATTTGGCAGTCAAAAGTTCAAATTTTTGGTCAACATCTCATTTTGAAGCCACAAACATCATTTTATCAATGCTTGATCATGATTCTCAAAGCTTGGCTCAAAAATCATCAAGATGCAAAAGTTTCCTTATTTGGACAGCTGAAAAAGTCAACTGTAAATTGACCAGGGCATAACTTTCACATGGATTATCAGAAAAATTCCATCCAAAGCTCATTTTGGAGAGAAAGACATTTCCTACAACTCCTCTTCACACTTCAAGTCCAATAAATGCTCTCACAAAAAGTTATCAATTTCAACATTATAGGTCATTTTCAAAAGTCAACAAAAAGGGACTTTAAGTCAAAGGCCATAACTTGAGATTGGTAAATCAAAATGACATGGGACCAAAGGCATTCGTTAGAGGACTCAAAGACCTTTCCAAAATGTCCAAGAACATGAGCAAAGCTTAAAACTTGAGCAAATTATGCCTTGTGGAAGTTGGGGAATTTTTGGATATTTTGAAAAGTCAACATTGCTTCAAATGACCTAAAATTGCTAATGGGCCTATTTTTCTTCCACAATTCATCATCCAAGGCATGTGCACGACCACTTGGCCCAAAGGGAAGTTTTTATTCATTTTTTATTTATTTATTTGGATTTTTATTAATAATAATTCATTTAAATCAATTAAATACATGAAAAATACTTAACCTAAGTTTTTCAATCTTTTTATGCATGTTATATCCTCAAGATTTCGTGCCTAGCCAAATATGGAAAGAACCAATGGAATTGGATGTGATTTGTATCAAAAAGCATGTGAAAAAGATTTGAAAATCATGGTTTAAAAATCAAATATTACATTCATCAATTCATGGATTGTGGACCAATTTTATTTGACCTAATCATTCCGTACATAAGCTGAATCAAAACCCTCATGCTCATTGACAAAAAGCTGCGCAGAAAAGCATACAAAAAAACTTGAAATTTTTGCTTGAAAAGTGAAATCTGAAAACCAATTTCCAGGGCGATTCAAGGCGAGATTTTTATCCCATCACCTTCCTGAAGCTTCAAGGAAGGATTTCCAATCAAAATCATCCATCATAACGCCAAGAATTGGTAAAACGAACATGACCTGTATAGAAAAAATTCATAATCGTGCATCTTAATTCATGCATCTTTTGTAAGTTTTAATGCTTGGTTTATGTTCATTGTAAGATTCTGATGCTAACCGTATGGTTTAATTGTCTTTTTGTCACCCATATGCGATTTCACCATTGTTGAACATTAGGGTTTCCAAGACCTTGGATTAGGGTTTTTCAATTAAGGAAAAATTGGCACTCAAGACTTAGACCACTGCAACTAGCATGATTGGACGATCATGAATCCACCCTCGCGCTGAATTTATGAGCATCCTAGAGCTAATCGTTATTTTGGATTATAGCCTCTTCTGGAACGGTGCCAAAACCGTTGCCAACCTTTTTGTTTCAGGGAATAAAGAAGAAGAAGATGAGGTGGCCGTCAGCGATTGGATTATTTGAATCGCGCGCGAAAAAAAGGAAGCATTAACATTTTTGTTTTATTATATTCGTTAGTTATATGATGTACAGATAAACAAGGTAGCTCCACTGGCAGGCATAAGCGCTGGTAACGTTCTGGACCTGGGTTCGAGCCCCAGGTCCTCACCCCCTTTCATATTATTTTCCATTTAATACTTCTATGCAGTTTCAACGCTGGATACCACCGTGCGCCTTCAAAATCTCACCGTCCACGCGTTCAGTTTCATCAATTCAAAGGCACAGATTTGAGGAACATGATAAACCCTGGTCAACGCTGGGACACGTTACTGAAAGTCAAGCAGGCCATGAATAAATGGGCCTCAAATTGCTGGGCTATACCTCCACTTTGGGGACAGCAACCCCCCTAGGTTTGCAAATGTTTTTATTATTCTTTATTTCATTATATTTTTACTTTCTTTTAATTATTATTTTCTTAATTAATTCAATTATTTTCATAAAAAAATACAAAAAAACACAAAAACCATAAAAAAGTCAGAAAAAGCTAAAAAAATAATAAATATTTTATTTTAATATTTTTATAAATAAATCCATTAATTCATTTAGTTTTAAATTAGGTTTTAATCTTAACTTTTGTAATAAAAATCTAAAAAAATATAGAATTAGGGTTTAATTAATTTTCATCTTTTTTTCCTTTTATTCCATAATAATTAAATATTGAATATTTATTTTTGTAATTAAATTGCATGTAAATTAATTAGGGTTAATTTTAGGTTAAAACTTTAACATTTTTTCCTAATAAGATAAAAATTATAGAATTAGGGTTAGCATTTATTTTAATTAATTCTTTCTCATTAAAATCTTAAGATACCAAAAACAATTTCTTTTCCTTTTAATTTTAATTAATCCATCGTTTAATTTAATTTTGCAAAAAGGGTCCAACGCCCTCGTTTTTAATTCTTATTTAGGTCGCATATTTATTTTATTTCTTTATAATATTTATGTATCTCTCCCAAAGCCGTGTATTTAATTTCCCGCACTTTATTTACTTTACTCTTCTTTAATTCTTTATTTTTTCTGTCAAATCGGGTTCAAGAAATTTTGGCGATGTGGACCCGCGCCTTTTGTAATAGCTTAGAATCTTTTACTTCTCGCACTTTTAACTGTTAATCAAGGCATGAAAGAATGAATGGACAAAAATAAAAACGAGCGCTAGATCACCAATAACATGACAAAAGACAAAATATCTGAAAACGACACACAAATCGCACACACCACCCCTAGGGTACGCCTCACTGTTGCCTTGCCTCGAAAGGTGATCGTCGAGTAGAGGATGTCTTAGTAAGTCCTCATGATCCGGGAACCTAGCATGAGGGTAGCTTCTAAGGTGTCTTCCTATTGCTCTGGTGATCACCATGTCCCAAACCTCGAATTGACCCGAACACCTCCAACGGTGGTGCTACCTACCTCTCAATGGTGGGATGGCACTACTTTAAAGGACATCTACACAGACGAATTCCTTAGGGTAGGTAGACGACTCTAGATACTTGCTCTAAATTCAAAACAAATTCAAAAATACTTTTCACACCGACACCTTTTCAAAAAGCTTTCGAAAGCAATTTTTCAAACACTCTTGAGGACCGATACAAGAGTCGAACTGAAATTTTCAAAGAAACTTTTTAAAACCCACAGTTGAAAAGCAAACAAACCATTTTTGAAAACACAAATGAGCAAGTATCTAAGAGCCCATGGATAACCATGGATAGAAAGGGTGTTAACACCTTCCCTTTCTATAATCTACCTCCCGAACCGAGAGCAATCTCTATAAGGAATTTTTCTGTGCTTTTGTCCTTTCCATTTGGAGAAAATAAAAGACGGTGGCGACTCTTGCTTCCGCGACATTTCGCGAACCAGCGTTAAACAGTCAGTTCCAGATCCACCGATCACAGAACTGGAGACTCTGCTGGGGACTTAAACTTAAAGTGAGGTGTACCTTAGGGCTAGTTCATAACTGTGTTTTCAATTGTTTTCCTTGTGTGCTTTAAAGTGTGGGACTGTCTTGGGAGTTCTATAGATCCTAACCCGGATCTGGGGATACCTTCTTAGAAAGTAGCAACAAGGCTGTGAGGGAACTGTGCGGGGTATACCGACATGGTTGAAATAGTCTGCTACGTTGATGTGGCACTTTGGTGTGTACCGGTAACCCTTGAGTTCAGTCAAGGAGAGTACAGGGCCTCCGCGTGGTGTCGTGAAGCATCAACAGACCTTAGGAACCTTAATTGAACTATCTTGGCCTCTTTAGGGTAGTGAGATAACTGGCTTTGGTACAGTCCGAGGTTGGTTTATACTCGATACTACACTCAATTGAGGGTTGCTTTCCTGGAATATTTCGGTCGCCAGTTCAGTGGCTAAATCGAAACGATGAACAATGAAAGCAATCCAGTGATATTGGGACCCTTAGAACCCGATTACTTCTAATAGGACAGGTTGAACCCACCAACTTCAAGAGGGTACTACCCAGACCCCATGCTGGCCTTAAACCCTAAGGGCTTGTCTTGTGTGCCTTGTGCGCCTTACATGTTTGTCTTTGTAAATATCTGTGGTGTGTTTAATCATAGCATCATGACATCATCCAGCATCATATGCATTGACTAACCATTTCAGGGGTCCGAATTTTCATCTTTGTTCTTGTTTTGTAGGACATGGAAACCGTTCGTAGAAAGACAATTCAAGTCAGTCTTGTAAGGATCCCTCCTCAGCTTAAAGAGCTTATATCCAGGATTCCCGAGAACTCTTCGTTCAGTGAAAGACATGGAAGCCTCATCAGCTTGGTCAACACCAACATTGAGGAAGATATGATCAAGGTCCTGTTCCAATTCTTTGACCCTCTGCATCACTGTTTCACCTTCTTGGACTATCAGTTGGTACCTACATTGGAGGAGTTCTCCCGGCTCCTGAAGATCCCTATCCTTGATCAGCTACCCTTCAACGGTACAGAAAAGGAACCTAAGCTTGAAGAGATTGCTAAAGCCTTGCACCTACAGTCATCTGACCTCAGGGGACATTGGGAAGTTAGAAGTGGTATCAAAGGGTTTTTAGCCAGGTTTCTGTTTGAAAAGGCCCATGAATGTTGGAACTCCCTTGACCTGCAAGCTTTTGAAGAGGTTGTGGCCCTCCTTGTCTATGGTTTGGTGTTGTTCCCTAACCCAGATCAGCTTATAGATATCAGTGCTGTCCAGATCTTTATGTCCAGGAATCCTATACCTACGTTGCTGGGGGACATCCTTCACTCATGTTACACTCGGACCATGAGAAAAAGAGGTGTCCTTATGTGTTGCACTCCTCTCCTGGGAAGGTGGTTTATTTCGCACCTTCCACAATCAGTCTTGAAGAACGAGCGGGGTTTGAGATGGTCACAGCGGTTGATGACTCTTACACATGCGGATATACATTGGTGCCCTCGGTCCAGAGAAGATGTCACTATCATTGATCGTTGCGGGGAGTACCCTAATGTTCCTTTATTTGGAATCAGAGGAGGTATTACTTACAGCCCATGCCTGGCTTGGAGACAGTTTGGTTATGCTCGGAGGGATGGTCCTCATGACATGTTAATTCCTGACATAGTTTTTGACTTCGACAACGATACTCAAGGACTTCGCCAGAGATTTATCAGAGCTTGGAGGATGCCCAGTAGGATAGACAGCAAGACGCTGGGGCACAGGAACTCCATCCCGTTGGAACCTTATCTCAAGTGGGTACGAGCCCGCTCCCAGAAGTTAGTGATGCCTTATCCCCATATGCTCCCTGTGATCAAAGAGCCAGTCTTGGAAGGAGAAGTGTCCTACACTATTCAGCACCCTGATATGCCCACATCCTGGGAAGAGATGCAGAAGAGCTGGATCCAGCTTAAGGAAGAACGGAATTCTCTTGAGACCAGTCTACATGCCAGTGAAAAGAAGGTCTTGGAGCTCACCCGCCTGTTGCATGAGGAGAGGAATCTCAACACTTACATAGCTCCGAAGAGGATGCGCAGTGTATTTTGGGATTGATTTACGTTTGTATTATTTTGCCCATGAGGCCTTTGATGTACTAAACAATTATTTCCTTAATGATAACGTGTGTTCCTTTTTGTCTACAACAAATTTGAACTTTCGAACCCTTGAATGCATTGCATAAACATATATCATTCATCATGTGCATAGCAGGTTTTCCTCTTTTCAGGTTGCTTACAGTTCTTCGCTGTTTATTTCAGCATCATGAATCCTGACTCGTCCTCAACCGAGACATCCATCAAAGCTCTTCAGGCGCAGAATGCGCAGTTTCAGGAATTAATCAAGGGTTTGGCTCAAGGCCAAGAAGAGTTGAAAGCTCTGCTCCTGAAGAAGGAGAAAAAGAAGAAGAGAAGGACTGTTCTGTTCAGCTCAGGCCGAAGGTTTGGTAACACTTTGCAAAATGAAGAGGCTGGTTCTCCCATTTGCAAGAGTACTCCTCAAGCAGAAAAGGGTCCTAGTCCGGTAGTCTCCGACAACGAGACTGATTTTGATGAAGAGCAGTATCCTCCTACAGAAGACAGATACAAGCAACTGGAGGATAGGTTGAATGCTATGGAGATACAACAGGTACCTGGGCTGGATTTTGGAGATCTGGGTTTGTCTACTGGTGTGATCATTCCTCGGAAGTTCAAAGCACCATCTTTCACTAAATACGACGGGGCGTCTTGTCCCAAGCTACATCTCAGGTCCTATGTTCGGAAAATTCAACCATACTCCGCGGATAAGAATTTGTGGATCCACTTCTTCCAGGAGAGTCTTTCAGGGACTCATCTCGAATGGTTCTATCAGCTGGATGGGACCAAGGTTCGTAACTGGGAGGAGTTGGCTACTGCTTTCTATAAGCAGTATCAATATAATACCGACCTTGCCCCTACACGTACCCAACTCCAGGGTATGTCGTTAGGTTCAAGTGAAGGTTTTTAAGAGTACGCTCAGAAGTGGAGGGATCTGGCTGGCAGGGTGCAGCCTCCGTTGACTGATCGGGAGTTGGTAGACATGTTCTTGGGGACCCTATATGGGCCGTTTTTCAACCATCTTATTGGGAATTCGTCTGCAGGGTTCACTGATTTGATTCTGACTGGAGAAAGAATTGAGGCTGGGTTGAAGTCTGGAAAGATTCCGAAGGGTGCATCGTCTAGTTCTGAGAAGAAACCCTTCAAAAAGGAGGCTAGTGCTGTATATGGCTCCCGGAGATCAGAAAGATTTGAGCGCCGCCAATCTGTCAGTGCGGTAACGATTGCTAAGCCTGCTGCCGCTCCTCGGCCAACCAATCCTCAAAGGGCTGAAAGACCCCGGAGAGAGTTTACCCGTTTGAGCATGACCTTATCGCAGATCCTGCCACAGTTGCTATCCACCAATTTAGTGACTGTCAGAGAGGCTCCGAAGTTCCCCAATACTACATCTCCTAAGTACAACCCAAATGCTCGTTGTGCTTACCATTCAGATAGCCCGGGGCATTCTACTGATGACTGTTGGGCATTAAGGAGTAAGGTGCAAGACCTTATCGACGCGAAGGAGATACAGTTCGAAGCGCCTGAGAGGCCGAATATAGTTACTGCTCCTATGCCTCAGCATGGGGTAAATGCTGTTGACGAAGATGTTTACGCTGTCTCTGTGGATGATCTAGCCACTCCTCTGAAGACTGTCAAGAGAAACCTGCTGCTGGCCGGTTTATTTCCGGGTTGCAGTGAGGGTTGCCTGTTCTGTGCTGTTTCCCTATCTGGTTATCCCTTGCTGAAGTTAGGCATCCAAAGCCTAATGGATAGCAAGGAGATTCTGTTTAAGAAGTCTGCTGTTCAGTTGGTTCCGGTGGAAGAAGTTTCTGTGGTTACCATCTTCAATAATCCAATCCAGGTTCTCCCGAAGAAGCCTGTTCAAATCATGACTGTTGCACCTGTGGTTATCACTGTTCCGGGGCCTCTTCCCTATGTATCTGATAAAGCTGTCCCCTGGCACTACGGGGCAGACGTATATGTGAATGGGATCAAACAAGAATTCAACACTGGCGCCAGCATCTGTGATATCACTGGCCCAGCCAAAGTCACCCGCAGTGGCAGGCTCTTCTCGCCTGACATTGCACCGCCTGCTGCTCGAAGACCACTTCTTATAACTCCTACAAGTGTACCTGTTCCTATTGCCGATCAAGTTGTTTCTCCTGCCGCCGAGTCATCCAATGCTCGGGGCAAAGGAATTGAAGTTAAGCCTGCCTAGATGGAGGCACCTATACCTGTAACTGCTGAAGCCTCTCAACAAGAAATGGAGGAGATTCTAAAGATAATAAAGAAGAGTGACTTCAATGTTGTGGAACAGCTGGGGCACACGCCCTCCAAGATCTCCATGCTCTCTTTATTGCTGTGCTCCGAGGCCCATGCTAAGGCCTTGATCTCGTTCCTCAAGACGGCCCATGTGCCACGGGAGACATCTGCAGTCCAGTTCACTGATTGCGTAGCAAATCTGACAGCAGACAATGGCTTGGGGTTCTCAGATGCTGATTTGACTGCAAAGGGAAGAGACCACAATGATGCCCTGCATATCTCTATCGAATGCAGGGGCACTACTCTGGCACATGTATTGGTGGATACTGGTTCGTCCTTGAATGTTCTACCAAAGAAGGCTTTAGACCGTCTGGATTGTGAAGGCCTGGAATTAAAACCCAGCAATATCATCGTCAGAGCCTTTGACGGTTCAAAAAGGGTGGTTCATGGAGAGGTTGACATTCCGATTCGTGTGGGCTCTCAGGTGTTTGACTCCACTTTTTATGTGATGGATATCCGTCCATCTTACTCTTGTCTATTGGGTCGACCTTGGATACATAAGGCTGGGGCAGTGACCTCTACCTTGCACCAGAAGCTGAAGTACCCTGTCAGAGGGAAGATCGTCACTGTGCAAGGAGAGGAGGAGTATATGGTAAGCCATCTGAATTCCTTCAGATACATTGAGATGGACGGGGAGTTTATTGAAACCCCCTTTCAACATTTCGAGGAGGTGCTTCCAATTTCAGCAGCGGCAGAAACAGCGGTCGAGGAGAATGTTCCTTTGAAGATGGCTTCCCTGAAGGATGCCCGGGCTGTGGTTCAGAAAGGTGACTGTGCTAACTGGGGCAGGCTTCCAGACTTTACACAGAAGACTGACAAATTTGGGCTGGGTTTTACTACAGAGGGTCAGAAAGCTATGCGGAAAGCGAAGACCGGAAGACCTCCTGTGTTCATTACAAATCCAGGAGTGAATGCTGTTGGGGAAGACAACGAAGTGGATGAAGCAGAATTCAATAGCTGGATCTACCCGACAACCAAAGGCGGATTGACCAATTGGATTGCCAAAGACCATACTCCTGTTACCTTTGTGACGCAGTAATAAATTTCTTTGTTTCGTTATTTGTAATAAACAATAAATAAACTCTATGGCCCGGTGTCTTACCCGAGGCACCGTGGTTTCATTTGTGAGGGCATATAAATTGTCATTTCATATATCATGAATGAAAATCTTGGACGTTTTCTCGCATTACAAATCTTATGCTCCTTTTCTGTCTTTCTTTCCTTTACATATATTTCAAAACAATTGTATTTACACACACACTCACTCATACAGGTTTCAATCCACCCTGGATCTCACTGATAACGACTCTGCTACTGCCAATTATGACTTCGAAAATCCGATCAACTTAGCCGAAGACGAAGGTGAAGATGATTGCGAAGTGCCTGGCGAGCTTGCAAGACTGTTGCTTTAGGAAGAGAGGGCAATTCAACCACATGAAGAGCCGGTGGAAACAATAAACTTGGGTACTAAGGCAGACAGGAAAGAGGTAAAGATTGGTGCCAACCTAGAGCTCAGCGTGAAGCAACGGTTGACTCAGATGCTGCATGATTATATGGAGATCTTTGCCTGGTCCTACGAAGACATGCCCGGGTTGGATACCGATATTGTGGTCCATCACTTTCCAACTAAGGAAGACTGCCCTCCAATTAAGCAAAAGGTCCGTCGGATGCGCCCATAGATGTCTGAGAAGATTAAAGCCGAGGTTATGAAGCAGTTTGATGCCGGGTTCCTTGCAGTGACTTCTTACCCTCAGTGGGTTGCTAATGTGGTGCCGATACCTAAGAAGGACGGTAAGGTCAGAATGTGTGTCGACTACAGGGATCTGAACAGGGCCAGCCCCAAGGATGACTTCCCTCTACCTCACATCGATGTCCTCGTTGACAATACAGCTCAGCATAAGGTATTCTCTTTCATGGATGGTTTTTCAGGTTACAATCAGATCAAGATGGCACCTGAAGACATGGAAAAGACTACATTTGTTACTCAGTGGGGCACCTTCTGCTACAAGGTCATGCCTTTTGGACTAAAGAACGCTGGGGCAACCTACCAACGTGCCATGGTTGCTTTATTTCATGATATGATCCATCATGAGATAGAAGTGTATGTTGACGACATGATCGCTAGGTCCCAGACTGAGGAAGAGCACCTAGATCATCTGCAGAAGTTGTTTGACCGTTTGAAACTGTACAAGCTGAGATTGAACCCGAACAAGTGCACCTTCGGGGTAAGATCTGGGAAGTTGCTAGGCTTCGTTGTAAGTGATAAGGGTATTCAAGTGGACCCTGCTAAGGTTAAAGCTATTCAAGAGATGACAGTCCCTAGGAAAGAAAAAGAGGTCAGAGGCTTTTTAGGACGCCTGAATTACATTGCTCGCTTCATCTCATACCTAACTACTACCTGTGAGCCAATCTTCAAGCTGCTGAAGAAAGATCAGGTAGTACGTTGGAACGATGAATGTCAGGCTGCTTTCGACAGAATCAAGGAGTATCTCCAAGAACCACCCATCCTTATGCCACCGGTTGAAGGGAGACCTCTGATATTATACCTGACAGTGCTTGACAACTCAATGGGGTGTGTGCTGGGGCAGCATGACGAGTCTGGCCGAAAAGAGCATGCCATTTATTACCTTAGCAAAAAGTTTACCGACTGTGAGACCCGATACTCACTGCTTGAGAAAACTTGCTGCGCTTTGGTATGGGCTGCTCGCCGGCTGAGACAGTATATGCTGACTCACACTACCTTGTTGATCTCAAAGATGGATCCTATAAAGTACATATTCGAAAAGCCTGCTCTGTCTGGGAGAATAGCAAGATGGCAGATGATCTTGACGGAATACGACATTCAGTACACGACCCAGAAAGCCATCAAGGGAAGTGTATTGGCAGACCACTTGGCACATCAGGCCGTAGATGATTATCAGTCAATGAACTTCGAGTTTCCGAATGAAAGAATTATGATAGTAACTGATTGTGAAGTACCTGGACCGGATGAAGGACCTGAGGAAGGATCCCGATGGTCTATGCACTTTGACGGAGCCTCCAATGCTTTGGGTAACGGTATCGGCGCCATAATCATATCACCTCAAGGTACTCATACTCCACTCACTGCCCGGCTGTGTTTCAATTGTACCAACAACATGGCGGAGTATGAGGCGTGCACCATGGGTCTTCAATCTGCGATCGACCTAAGGATTAAGTTTCTGAGTGTCTTCGGAGATTCCGCTCTCGTGATCAATCAGATCAAAGGAGAGTGGGATACGAAACATCCAAACCTGATCCCTTACAGAGAATGTGTGTTGACCTTGATCCCCCACTTCACAGAGATAACCTTTGAACACTTCCCGAGAGAAGAGAATCAGTTGGAGGACGCGTTAGCTACAATGTCTTCTATGTTCAAGGTCAAATGGGATAATGAGGCTCCCCGGATCATCATCTGGAAACTGGACGAACCGGCATACTGTTGCAATCTCGAGACTGAATTGGTGACTGAGAAGCCTTGGTACCATGAGGTGAAGAGATATCTGGAAGCTCAGGAATACCCTGAGGGTGCCTCTGTCAATGATAAGAAGTTCCTGAGGAGGTTCGCAGCAAAGTTCTTCCTTAGCAACGGCATCTTGTACAAGCGAAACCATGATTCAACCCTACTGCGTTGTGTGGATAAAACTGAAGCAGAAAGGATCATAGAAGAGCTACATGAAGGGACCTTTGGTACGCATTCCAGTGGACACACTATGGCTAAAAAGATCCTCCGGGCAGGGTATTACTGGTCCACAATGGAAGCTGACTGCTACCAACATTCTAGGACATGCCATAAATGCCAGATTTATGCAGATAAGGTGCATGTTCCTCCAGTTCCCCTGAATGTTCTGACTGCGCCTTGGCCGTTTGCAATGTGGGGCATAGACATGATTGGCGAGATTAAACCTACGACATCTAATGGGCATCGCTTCATCCTGGTAGCGATCGATTATTTTACGAAGTGGGTCGAAGCAGCTTCCTACGCTACGGTAACCAAGACTATTGTGGCACGGTTCATTCGGCATAACCTGATATGTCGGTACGGCGTCCCAGAAAGAATAATTACAGACAACGGTACCAATCTGAATAACAAGATGATCGCTGAGCTCTGCGAACAGTTCAAGATACAGCACCATAATTCTTCTCCTTACAGACCGAAGATGAATGGGGCTGTAGAAGCAGCAAATAAGAACATCAAGAAAATCGTGCAGAAAATGACAGTGACTTATAAGGATTGGCACGAGATGTTACCATTCGCTCTACATGGGTACCGTACCTCAGCCAGGACGTCAACCGGGGCAACTCCTTTCTCTCTGGTTTATGGTATGGAGGCAGTCTTACCGATCGAAGTACAAATACCCTCTCTCCGGATAATGAAGGATGCAAATCTGAACGAAGATGATTGGATCCAGACACGACTTGATCAACTAAACCTCATTGATGAGAAGAGGCTTGCTGCTATCTATCATGGTCAGACGTATCAGAAACGGATGATCAGGGCATTTAACAAAAAGGTCAGACCACAGGAATATCAAGTTGGGGATCTGGTAATCAAGCGAATCATCCTTCCTCAGAGTGATCCAAGGGGCAAATGGACCCCTACGTACGAAGGGCCATTTGTGGTTAAACATGTGTTCTCAGGAGGAGCCATGATTCTAACCAACATGGATGGTGACGACCTTCCTCACCCCGCCAATGCAGACATAGTAAAAAGATACTACGCATGAAAAAAGACCCGCTAGGCTGACATGCCTAGGCAAAAATTAGGGCTTCCCGGCGAACCAAAAGGGTTCGGGCAAAATGAAGGGATAAAAAATGAAAAAAAAATCTGTACACCCGGCAAGTCGAAAACCTGAAAAGGTGGCTTGGGCAAAAATGGGTATCCCGGTGGACTGAAAACCCGAAAGGGCGGTCCAGGCAAAAATTAGGGATAAAAGCGTAATACTATGTCTCATTGGATCACATTGCATCCAGAATCCGGTATCTACATCGAGTTCAGACGGCATCGATCAGTCAGCTTCATCTTCGTTTAGGTCATCAAGTGATGAGACGCTCGGAGTTATAAAGGCAATAGCAGAGTTGAAACCCAGTGGGATCATTCATTTCACACAGCTGTTTTATTTTCTTTTGTATAAAATTTGTATAAACTCTTTTGTTCGGCGGCGTTCTCTTACTAGGACGTCAGCCTCTTGTACACAAAACGCCTATTTTCAGGCCATTCAAAAATCAATACAAATATATCTTTCAGTTAAAAGTGCCAAGCTGTTTTTCTTTTTCTGTTTTGTTTTGCGAAGAACGTCCAAGGTTCAATTTGTGATATATGCATTGACAATAATTTGCTAACTCATGAATATTTGCAAACGAAACAAAGAATTAATTACAGGTAACATTAGAAACAGGGGCAATAAAAGAGTTGTCTAAGCAATCTAATTGTTCTGTCCGCCAAGGTACCAAGGTAGGTTTAACTAAAGAACATAACCAACATATCTTAATTCCCCAGAGAGTACGTCAGCAAGTCAGTACACTCTCCTCAAGCAAAGCTATACAATCAACCTTAAGGAAGTTGAGTATCCTCCAGCAGATCTCAACATTCCCCAGCAGCAATATACATATTCTTAACAAGCATCCCCAGCAGTCTTGGTCTAAAGATTGTTCCCCGGCGGCATACCAGACATTCAAAGGAATCACTTCCCCCGCAGCTCAAAACTTCCCCAAGAGAGTCCAATCCAGCCCCCCCAGGAAAGTTGGAACTCATCTCCCCAAGCAGTAAGCTTATCCCCAGTAGATTCTGGAAGCTTATCCTTGCAAAAGCACGAACGCGTCGTCCGGCTTTATTTAAAGAGTTATCTCCTACCAGGATATAACTGGGTTATCCTCAGCCAAAAGCCACGGAAAGAGCGTCCTCGACGGAGTCTTTTTATCCCCAGCGAAGTCCATCAACACTTCCAACACAGTCATGGCATCCCCAACAAGTTACCATCAACTCAACGAAATATCTCTCTCCCCACAGAGTATTGCTCCCCAGCAAGATTGTTAGAGTGCTTTCCTCCCCGCAGAGTTATTCCATTCGCCAAGTTTATTCCCCAACGGAGTCATCTTCTCCTACCGGTATTCTTGCAACTATCATCCCCAGCGGAAGCAAAATCTATTCTCCAACATCAGCCCAGGAGTGACTTCCCGGCACCCGTCAAGGATTTACTTTCCTAGACGAAAGCATACATTCCTAAACATCACATACATCATTATAGCATGCATAGACGCATCATATCTTACAAATCTCAGTTATGTTGAGAACATCATTGCTTGGACCATATCATGCATCGCATATGACTGACCTTTACCTTTCAGGAAAGATTCAGCTAAATTCTCAATCATATTTCAAGACCTAGACCGGTTCAGTTAATCGACTCCAAAGATTTCTTATCCAGTCCAAGGCCTTCTCTAGTCCAGCTAAATCGACCCCAAACAATTTTTTCTGATGAAGACTCAGTAGAAGTTATCAAAGGTTTTTCTCAAACGTCCGCTTTTGAGATTATAATTTCCTATGGTTCTCTCCCCAATGCTGCGGAGATGATAATTCCATCCCAGGTTTTTCTCAAACGTCCGCTTTTGAGATTATAATTTCCTATGGTTCTCTCCCCAATGCTGCGGAGATGATAATTCCACCCCAGGTTTTTCTCAAACGTCCGCTTTTGAGATTATAATTTCCTATGGTTCTCTCCCCAATGTTGCGGAGATGATAATTCCATCCCAGGTTTTTCTCAAACGTCCGCTTTTGAGATTATAATTTCCTATGGTTCTCTCCCCAATGTTGCGGAGATGATAATTCCATCCCAGGTTTTTCTCAAACGTCCGCTTTTGAGATTATAATTTCCTATGGTTCTCTCCCCAATGCTGCAGAGACGATAATTCCATTCCAGGTTTTTCTCAAACGTCCGCTTTTGAGATTATAATTTCCTATGGTTCTCTCCCCAATGTTGCGGAGACGATAATTCCATTCCAGGTTTTTCTCAAACGTCCGCTTTTGAGATTATAATTTCCTATGGTTCTCTCCCCAATGTTGCGGAGATGATAATTCCATTCCAGGTTTTTCTCAAACGTCCGCTTTTGAGATTATAATTTCCTATGGTTCTCTCCCCAATGCTGCGGAGACGATAATTCCATTCCAGGTTTTTCTCAAACGTCCGCTTTTGAGATTATAATTGCCTATGGTTCTCTCCCCGATCCTGCGGAGATGGTAATTCCCACCAAGTTTTTCTCAACGATTGCTGTTGAAGTTGAAGTCGCCCAAGGTTCTCTCACCGCTCCTGCTGAGGTAGTAACCATCCCTAGTTCATTCATCACCGCTTGAAGATCCAGACTCAGCTCCTGTAACCAGTCAGGACACATCTATACAAAGCATCTGAAAACCAGCTCCTGCAACATGTCAGGTAATCATCTTCTTTTTTGCAGGTATGCAAGTTCTCGCTAAGGAATCTCTTATGCGATCAACATCCAGATGGCATCTATAAGCCCATCATCCTATTCACCAATCTCTAAATGGCATCTATAAGCCCATTTCCATCACACTGCTACTATGTGAGTGCAAATTTCTGGGCACTCTAGTGTTCAATCATCTTCCACCTTCGGATTACGAAAGGCACGTCAGCCAATCTGCATCCTCAGGTCTAAGAAGATTGAACAGGGGAAACTGTTGTACCCCAAAATTTGCCCTCCCATATTCTCCAGAAATTGCCAAGTCAAGCCTCAAAATCTCCCCAAGGGTTGCACAGTGTAAGAGCCTCATGAACAGTCAAGATTAGGGTTTTTGTTCTGATCAAGAAAATGAAGTTTCCAAGGGCCTAATCAAGTCCCACATGCCTACAAATATGGTCAAACATCCTCATATCAAGTTTCAAGACTTTCAGCACAAAATTGCACAGTCAAAACCCTAATTGCACTACAGTCAACTGTAGGGGCAAAATGGTCATTTGGCAGTCAAAAGTTCAAATTTTTGGTCAACATCTCATTTTGAAGCCACAAACATCATTTTATCAATGCTTGATCATGATTCTCAAAGCTTGGCTCAAAAATCATCAAGATGCAAAAGTTTCCTTATTTGGACAGCTGAAAAAGTCAACTGTAAATTGACCAGGGCATAACTTTCACATGGATTATCAGAAAAATTCCATCCAAAGCTCATTTTGGGGAGAAAGACATTTCCTACAAATCCTCTTCACACTTCAAGTCCAAGAAATGCTCTCACAAAAAGTTATCAATTTCAACATTATAGGTCATTTTCAAAAGTCAACAAAAAGGGACTTTAAGTCAAAGGCCATAACTTGAGATTGGTAAATCAAAATGACATGGGACCAACGGCATTGGTTAGAGGACTCAAAGACCTTTCCAAAATGTCCAAGAACACGAGCAAAGCTTAAAAATTGAGCAAATTATGCCTTGTGGAAGTTGGGAAATTGTTGGATATTTTGAAAAGTCAACATTGCTTCAAATGACCTAAAATTGCTAATGGGCCTATTTTTCTTCCACAATTCATCATCCAAGGCATGTGCACGACCACTTGGCCCAAAGGGAAGTTTTTATTCATTTTTTATTTATTTATTTGGATTTTTATTAATAATAATTCATTTAAATCAATTAAATACATGAAAAATACTTAACCTAAGTTTTTCAATCTTTTTATGCATGTTATATCCTCAAGATTTCGTGCCTAGCCAAATATGGAAAGAACCAATGGAATTGGATGTGATTTGTATCAAAAAGCATGTGAAAAAGATTTGAAAATCATGGTTTAAAAATCAAAAAGCATGTGAAAAAGATTTGAAAATCATGGTTTAAAAATCAAATATTACATTCATCAATTCATGGATTGTGGACCAATTTTATTTGACCTAATCATTCCATACATAAGCTGAATCAAAACCCTCATGCTCATTGACAAAAAGCTGCGCAGAAAAGCATACAAAAAAACTTGAAATTTTTGCTTGAAAAGTGAAATCTGAAAACCAATTTCCAGGGCGATTCAAGGCGAGATTTTTATCCCATCACCTTCCTGAAGCTTCAAGGAAGGATTTCCAATCAAAATCATCCATCATAACGCCAAGAATTGGTAAAACGAACATGACCTGTATAGAAAAAAAATTCATAATCGTGCATCTTAATTCATGCATCTTTTGTAAGTTTTAATGCTTGGTTTATGTTCATTGTAAGATTCTGATGCTAACCGTATGGTTTAATTGTCTTTTTAACACCCATATGCGATTTCACCATTGTTGAACATTAGGGTTTCCAGGACCTTGGATTAGGGTTTTTCAATTAAGGAAAAATTGGCACTCAAGACTTAGACCACTGCAACTAGCATGATTGGACGATCATGAATCCACCCTCGCGCTCAATTTATGAGCATCCTAGAGCTAATCATTATTTTGGATTATGGCCTCTTCTGGAACGGTGCCAAAACCGTTGCCAACCTTTTTGTTTCAGGGAATAAAGAAGAAGATGAGGTGGCCGTCAGCGATTGGATTGTTTGAATCGCGCGCGAAAAAAAGGAAGCATTAACATTTTTGTTTTATTATATTCGTTAATTATATGATGTACAGATAAACAAGGTAGCTCCACTGGCAGGCATAAGCGCTGGTAACGTTCTGGACCTGGGTTTGAGCCCCAGGTCCTCACCCCCTTTCATATTATTTTCCATTTAATACTTCTATGCAGTTTCAACGCTGGATACCACCGTGCGCCTTCAAAATCTCACCGTCCACGCGTTCAGTTTCATCAATTCAAAGGCACAGATTTGAGGAACATGATAAACCCTGGTCAACGCTGGGACACGTTACTGAAAGTCAAGCAGGCCATGAATAAATGGGTCTCAAATTGCTGGGCTATACCTCCACTTTGGGGACAGCAACCCCCCTAGGTTTGCAAATGTTTTTATTATTCTTTATTTCATTATATTTTTACTTTCTTTTAATTATTATTTTCTTAATTAATTCAATTATTTTCATAAAAAAATACAAAAAAACACAAAAACCATAAAAAAGTCAGAAAAAGCTAAAAAAATAATAAATATTTTATTTTAATATTTTTATAAATAAATCCATTAATTCATTTAGTTTTAAATTAGGTTTTAATCTTAACTTTTGTAATAAAAATCTAAAAAAATATAGAATTAGGGTTTAATTAATTTTCATCTTTTTTTCCTTTTATTCCATAATAATTAAATATTGAATATTTATTTTTGTAATTAAATTGCATGTAAATTAATTAGGGTTAATTTTAGGTTAAAACTTTAACATTTTTTCCTAATAAGATAAAAATTATAGAATTAGGGTTAGCATTTATTTTAATTAATTCTTTCTCATTAAAATCTTAAGATACCAAAAACAATTTATTTTCCTTTTAATTTTAATTAATCCATCGTTTAATTTAATTTTGCAAAAAGGGTCCAACGCCCTCGTTTTTAATTCTTATTTAGGTCGCATATTTATTTTATTTCTTTATAATATTTATGTATCTCTCTCAAAGCCGTGTATTTAATTTCTCGCACTTTATTTACTTTACTCTTCTTTAATTCTTTATTTTTTCTGTCAAATCGGGTTCAAGAAATTTTGGCGATGTGGACTCGCGCCTTTTGTAATAGCTTAGAATCTTTTACTTCTCGCACTTTTAACTGTTAATCAAGGCATGAAAGAATGAATGGACAAAAATAAAAACAAGCGCTAGATCACCAATAACATGACAAAAGACAAAATATCTGAAAACGACACACAAATCGCACACACCACCCCTAGGGTACGCCTCACTGTTGCCTTGCCTCGAAAGGTGATCGTCGAGTAAAGGATGTCTTAGTAAGTCCTCATGATCCGGGAACCTGGCATGAGGGTAGCTTCTAAGGTGTCTTCCTATTGCTCTGGTGATCACCATGTCCCAAACCTCGAATTGACCCGAACACCTCCAACGGTGGTGCTACCTACCTCTCAATGGTGGGATGGCACTACTTTAAAGGACATCTACACAGACGAATTCCTTAGGGTAGGTAGACGACTCTAGATACTTGCTCTAAATTCAAAACAAATTCAAAAATACTTTTCACACCGACACCTTTTCAAAAAGCTTTCGAAAGCAATTTTTCAAACACTCTTGAGGACCGATACAAGAGTCGAACTGAAATTTTCAAAGAAACTTTTTAAAACCCACAGTTGAAAAGCAAACAAACCATTTTTGAAAACACAAATGAGCAAGTATCTAAGAGCCCATGGATAACCATGGATAGAAAGGGTGCTAACACCTTCCCTTTCTATAATCTACCTCCCGAACCGAGAGCAATCTCTATAAGGAATTTTTCTGTGCTTTTGTCCTTTCCATTTGGAGAAAATAAAAGACGGTGGCGACTCTTGCTTCCGCGACATTTCGCGAACCAGCGTTAAACAGTCAGTTCCAGATCCACCGATCACAGCTGTATACCTTCAGTAGTTCGAGTCGGTGTCATTGCTCTGATATGTAACACTCGGGGGATGAACGCTTGTTGATTTTGATTTTTGATTATTCATTTGTTGAACTTTAAGTTGATTATTATTAAATTATGTTGTTTTGAAGTTGCTGTAATGATGATAGAGATGTTATTAAGAAGTTCCGCTGCATAGATGTTGAATTATTTAATTAAAGATGTCATGATGATGGTTCATCCGATGTTTTAAAAGTGTTATATATCCACGATGAATACAATGAATTTTGATAGAAGAATTTGTGGCATCTCGATTCGTTTGCATGAATGATTTTTATAACTCTGATTTATTTATATAATTTGTCAGGGTAGAATTGGGGTGTTACAAAGATGGTGTCAGAGCAAAAGGTTGGTCCGACCTTGTCGTCGAGTCGTAGTTGTCTAACAATCGAGTATTGTTAATTTGAGTTCTAACCGTTGTTTATGTTGTAGTGATAAGTTGAGATGGCTGGAAGGAATGATGCTGCACTTGCTGCTGCTTTAGAAGCAATGGCTCATGTGATGGAAAATCAGCCGAATGCTGACGGGAATGATGGATCTCGTAGCTTGGCGACTTTCCAGAGAGAGAACATGCCTACATTCAAGGGAAAGTATGATCCTGATGGATCATTGGAGTGGTTGAAAGAGATTGAGAAAATCTTCCGTGTGATGGACTGCACTCCAACGCAGAAGGTTCAGTATGGGACTCATATATTAGCAGTCGAGGCTGATGACTGGTGGCTAGAGACTTGTCAGAAGTTGGAGGCTGCAGGTGAGAATGTCACTTGGGCTTTGTTCCGTAAGGAATTTTTGAGGAAGTACTTTCCTGAAGATGTTCGTGGTAAGAAGGAGATTGAGTTCCTTGAGCTGAAGCAAGGAAATACGTCGATTGTTGAGTATGCTGCCAAGTTTTATCTGCATTACACTGAGACAAATGTTGAGTTTTCAAATTGTATCAAGTTTGAGAACGGGTTGCGCCCGAAGATCAAGAAGGCAGTTGGATACAAAAAGATTTGTGTCTTTGGTGATTTGATTGATAGTTGCAGGATTTATGAGGAGGATAATAATGCTCATTACAAGATTATCAGTGAGAAAATGGGTAAGCACCAACAGAATTGTGGTAAGCCTTATGATACCCCAGCTGGTAAAGGTAAACAGAAAGTTGCTCAAAGTCAGAGGACTAGTGGAGGAGATGCTCCTACTGGTGTGGTTTTCTTTAAGTGTGGAAAATCTGGGCACAAGAGTAATGTGTGCACTATTGAAGTGAAGAGGTGTTTCCGTTGTGGCAAGAAAGGACATGTTTTATCTAAGTGTGAACATAAGGATGTGATTTGTTTCAATTGTAGAGAAGAAGGGCATATTGGTAGTCAGTGTCCGAAACCGAAGAGGGCTCAGACAAGTGGTAAAGTGTTTGCTTTGGTGGAGGATCAGACATCTGCTAAGGACAGACTTATCAGAGGTACATGCTTCATTAATAGTACTCCTTTAATTACTATTATTGATACCGGTGCTACGCGCTGTTTTATTGCTGCTGATTATGTTGAAAGATTGGGTCTTGTGTTGTCTTATTTGAATGGAGAAATGGTCGTCGATACTCCAGCCAAGGGGTTGGTGACTACTTCTTTTGTGTGTGTTAAGTGTCCCTTGTCTATCTTTGACAGAGATTTTGCTGTTGATTTGGTTTGTTTACCGTTAAGAGGTTTGAATGTGATTTTTTCTATGAACTGGTTAGAGCATAACTGTGTTCTTATTAACTGTTATAACAAGTCGATGAAGTTTTCTACTCCTAAAGAAGAGGAAGATGGTTTGTTGTCTGCTAGACAGTTGAGGAAGTTGATGCAAGAGGAAGCACAAATGTTCTCGTTAATGGCGTCGCTATCTGTAGAGACTCAAGCTATAATTGAGGAATTGCAAGTGGTGTGTGAATTTCCTGAAGTTTTCCCTGATGAAATTCCTGATGTACCGCCAGAGAGGGAAGTTGAATTTGCTATTGATCTTGTACCTGGTACCAGACCTGTGTCTATGGCACCATACAGGATGTCTGCCTCTGAATTGTCAGAGTTAAAGAAGCAATTGGAAGAGTTACTTGAGAAGAAGTTTGTAAGACCAAGTGTATCGCTGTGGGGAGATCCAGTGTTGTTAGTAAAGAAGAAAGATGGAAGTATGAGGCTTTGTGTTGATTATAGACAATTGAATAAAGTGACGATTAAGAACAAGTATCTGCTTCCAAGAATGGATGACTTAATGGACCAACTGGTGGATGCCCGTGTGTTTAGTAAGATTGATTTGAGGTCGGGTTACCATCAGATTAAAGTGAAAGATGAAGATATCCAGAAGACGGCTTTCAGAATGCGTTATGGACATTATGAGTATTCGGTGATGCCTTTCGGTGTTACTAATGCGCCGGGAGTATTCATGGAATATATGAATCATATCTTTCATACTTATTTGGATCGGTTCGTGGTGGTGTTCATTGATGATATTTTGATTTACTCTAAGTCAGAAGAAGAGCATGCAGAACACTTAAGAGTAGTGTTGCAAGTTTTAAAAGAGAAGAAGTTGTATACAAAGCTATCCAAGTGTGAATTCTGGTTAAAGGAGGTTAGTTTTCTTGGTCATGTGATTTAAGGTAATGGCATTGTTGTAGATCCATCGAAGGTTGATGATGTGTTGCAATGGGAAACTCTGAGGTCAGCTACTGAGATTAGAAGCTTATTGGGATTAGCTGGTTACTATAGAAGGTTTATTGAAGGTTTTTTTAAGTTGGCACTTCCGTTGACTAAGTTGACTTGTAAAGGTAGAGCTTTTGTGTGGGATGTTCAGTGCGAAGAAAGTTTTACAGAATTGAAGAAGAGGTTGACGTCGGCTCCAGTTTTGATGTTGCCTAATCCAGGAGAGCCTTTTGTGGTGTATTGTGATGCTTCTAAGATGGGTTTAGGAGGTGTGCTTATGCATAATGGTAAGGTATTTTCTTATGCATCAAGGAAGTTAAGGACTCATGAGAAGAACTATCCTACGCATGATTTAGAGCTTGCTGCAGTTGTCCTTGTGTTGAAGATTTTGAGGCATTATCTTTATGGTTCTAGATTTGAAGTGTTTAGTGACCATAAGAGTTTGAAGTATCTTTTCGATCAGAAGGAGTTGAATATAAGGCAGCGAAGATGGTTGGAATTATTAAAGGATTATGATTTCGGTTTGAATTATCATCCAGGAAAAGCGAACATGGTAGTTGATGCATTGAGTCGAAAGATTTTACATATGTCAGCAATGATGGTTAAAGAGTTGGAATTAATTGAGCAGTTCAAATATATGAGCTTAGTTTGCGAGGTTACTCCACGAAGTGTTATGTTGGGTATGTTGAAGGTTAATAATGAATTTCTAGACAGTATTAGAGAAGCTAAGAAGTTGGATGTGGAACTGGTAGATTTTATGGTTGGGGTTGATCAGTCTTAGAATAGTGATTTTAAGCTGGATGCGTAAGGTGCGTTGAGATTTTGTAATCGGATTTGTATTCCTGATGATGTTGAGATAAAGAAAGTGATACTTGAGGAGAGTCATAGAAGTAAGTTGAGTATTCATCCAGGAGCTACAAAGATGTATCAAGATTTGAAAGATTTGTTTTGGTGGCCTGGAATGAAGAGTGACGTGGCTCAATTTGTGTATGCCTGTTTGACTTGTCAGAAGTCGAAAGTTAAGCATCAGAAGCCAGCAGGGTTGATGCATCCGTTAGAAGTTCCAAAATGGAAATGGGATAGAATTTCAATGGACTTTGTGGCGGGGTTTCCTAATACTTTAAGAGGACATGATTTGATCTGGGTGATTGTTGATAGGCTTAGGAAGTCAACTCATTTTATTCCTATTAACATCAGTTTTCCAGTGTCGAAGTTGGCTGAGATTTACACTAGTGTGATTGTGAAGTTTCATGGTGTTCCTTTATGCATTGTGTCAGATAGAGATCCAATATTTACTTCTGATTTTTGGAAGGGTTTGCAAGAAGCGTTGGGTTCTAAGTTGAGATTGAGTTCAACGTATCATCCGCAGACAGATGGTCAGACTGAACGTACGATTCAATTGTTGGAAGATTTGCTGAGGGCATGTGTTCTTGAGCAGGGAGGTTCGTGGGATACTTATCTTCCGTTGATAGAGTTAACTTATAATAACAGTTACCATTCCAGTATTGGGATGGAACCTTTTGAGGCGTTGTATGGTCGAAGATGTAGAACTCCATTATGTTGGCATGAATCTGGTGAAAGTGTAGTACTTAGACCTGAACTTGTTTGTGAATCTACTGAGAAGGTGAAGTTGATTCGAGAAAATATGAAAGCTTCCCAAAGTAGACAGAAGAGTTATCATGACAAGCGAAGGAAGGATTTATAATTTCAAGCTGGTGAGCATGTATTTTTAAGAGTTACACCTGTGACTGGTGTTGGGCGAGCATTGAAGTTTAAGAAGCTCACTTCTCGTTTTATTGGACCATATTAGATTTTAGAGAGAGTGGGGAATGTTGCTTATAGAGTGGCTTTACCGCCTAATCTTTCGAATTTGCATGATGTGCTTCATGTGTCGCAACTCCGGAAGTATATTTCAGATCTATCTCATGTAGTTCATGTGGACGATGTACAAGTACAGGATAATCTTACGGTGGGGAAGATGCTTGTACGGATCGCGGATCGTGAAATAAAGACTCTGATGGAAAAAGAGATTGTTTTGGTTAAGGTGGTTTGGCTAGGAGCTATCGGAGAAAGCATGACTTGAGAGTTGGAGAGCAAGATGTGAGACTCCTACCCTGAGTTGTTTGACTGAGGTAAATTTTCGAGGACAAAAATATTCTAAGTGGGGGAGAGTTGTAACACCCGTAATATAATTAATTATTTAATTAAATTATTTTCGGAATATTTGAGAAGATGTGTTGTGATTAATTGGATTTAATTATTTTATTAATTGGTGAAGTAATATTAGAAATATAATATTATTTGATGTGAGCTTGTTTTTAAGGAATGGAAGTAGTAATAAGGGGGTGTATTAGTTTTAAGCCCAATAAGGAATAAAGAATAATAGGTTATTTTATTGTTGCTAAAAAGAATAGAAAAGAGGAGGCAATAGAAGTATAAGGATTGAGAAGAAGAACGTGAAGCTGCTGGAAAAAGAGGAAAAAAGGTAGAAGGAGGTTTCGACTGGAAGTTATAGAGCAACCTTCAATCCAAAGTAAGGGTGAGGTTCTGACTCTATAATTGGGTTCATGATAATTGGTATGTGGGGTTAGAGGTGACTGTTGTCTTGTTCATGAATTGAATGTATATGATGTTGTATGATGAAATTGATGAATTTTAGATGAATAATGATGTTCCGATGCTGTGTAATTGATGTAGAAATATAGGATAATTATAATTAGTGATTGTCCATGATTAGATTAAGTTTTTAGGGCTTAAAGTATAGAACTCGTAGTGAAAACGCAGAGAAAATCGCAGAAATTATGCAGGACAGAGCAGTATGCGTCAACCATAAACATGATGTTTCGATACAAGAAGGTGTAGAGACTCAGGATGAGTCGACACGAAGAGGTCTTGCGTCGATCCATGAGGGCTTTCAGACTCAGGGATGAGTCGATGCGTAGGGGCATGTGTCGATACATGTTGTGTGGTAGACTCAGTATGAGTCGATACAAGAAAGGATGTGTCAACTCATGTTGCAAGTTCAGTGCAGTACGCGTCGATCCAAGACGTTATGCATCGATCCATGTTGCCTGGTTTTTAGCAGAATCAGTTTGAGAATATTGTAACTTGAGTTTTCGGACTCCGTTTGAGGTGCCGTTCGAAGCGTTGAATAGCTAACACGATGAGCTTTATTCTTAAGGGTTAAAATAAATATAGTAAGGATAACCATAGGATTTGAATTAGTTCCCGTGTTGATCGTTATGTTGGTTTTATGGAGAAGAATGATGATGAGATGCTTAGAAGCTGCTGTTTGATTTGTAACAGTAGGATTAATAATAATAACGATGTAATATTACGGAATAGTAGTATGTAGAGATTTAGTGATTTAGAATTAAGCCTTAGTTGGTTAATTAATTATAGGCAATATCTAGTATCTGTCATATTAAAGTATAATTGAGTTATTGATGAGATGTTATTAATGAAGTTGTGTTTGATGAATAAATGATGTTTGATGAATAAATGATGTTTGATGAATAAATGATGTTTGATGAATAAATGATATTTGATGAATTATTATGAATGATATGAGATGTTTGATGAAGAGATGTTGATATGCTTTTGAGATGTAGGCCTTTGGCCAACGATGATATTGTATTGAGATGTTATTAATTGTGTTGTTGTTATTACATCATGATTGTGTCACATACATTTCATTTAAAGATGGAGCTTATGCTCGTTGAGATGGTCTGTATTGGAGAATATTGAGATGAATGCTTATGCCTTATTGATGCCGCTATTAATTGGAATTTTTTTGAGATGGGCGTTCTGCTCCAATGGTACCACATGCATTTTCATAGTATTGAGTCGCATTATATGACTGCATAAAGAAGTGTGTATTGATGTTGTGAATGTGTATTATTGTTGTGATTATTGTTAATTTTGAGATGAGAAGTGGTGATGTTATGTGATCTAATTTAATATATTAATTATCATGCGCTTTATTATATTGTTAGATATCTCACCCCTTCTATTTGAATGTTGCCCTTATGTTGGTAACGTGCAGGTAATCGAGAGTGAAGGTTGTATACCTTCAGTAGTTCGAGTCAGTGTCATTGCTCTGATATGTAACACTCGGGGGGATGAACGCTTATTGCTTTTGATTGCTGATTATTCAGTTATTGAACTTTAAGTTGATTATTATTAAATTGTGTTGTTTTGAAGTTGCTGTAATGATGATAGAGATGTTATTAAGAATTTCTGTTGCGTAGATGTTGAATTATTTAATTAAAGATGTCATGATGATGGTTCATCTGATGTTTTAAAAGTGTTATATATCCACGATGAATGCAATGAATTTTTATAGAAGAATTTGTGGCATCCCGATTCGTTTGCATGAATGATTTTTATAACTCTGAGTTATTTATATAATTTGCCGGGGTAGAATTGTGGTGTTACAAGAGGTGCAGGAGTAGCAGTAACTTGCACAATTGGAGCATCTCGAGTGTCAAGATTAAAACCTTCTGGCATGAAGTTTTCAGGCATTCCCCATGGGTAACCTTGAGGCATACGATTCTGAGTCACAATAACCGGGGTAACATAAACAAGAATTGATGGACCTTCAAAAGAAAATGTTGTTTGTTGAGGCTGAGCACGTGGTGGTTGATTCTGAGCAGCCACCAATGATTCCATCAAAGCGGTCATATTAGCCATACCGGCCTTCAAAGTAGTAACTTTTTCGCGTAGCTCGCGATTCTCTTGTTCAAGATTCTCCATTTTCTTCCTGGAATTAGCCCGTGTATTGTACCAATGAGACAACTTGCTGAGCGAAGTAGAGCAATTTAGTAAGACACCTTGGTATAAACATGAACACAAGAAATATGTACAAGATGATGCATGATATACGATGCACATGATTTATTTTATTATTAATTAATATTTCAAGGGAATCAAAGAATTATAGACAATTTTGCAAATATTAAAGTACTAACACATTTTGAAATACTGAAAATCTCATTATGATAACTTCAAAATGGATTACAACTTTTAGTACAAGTTTCAACAATCCCAAGTACAATAGAATATAAAATCTAAAATCCTAAGAAAGAAAACTGATGAAGATCACTCCATACACTGACGCTTTCCTGTGAGTCTTGCAATCTGAGCCTTTAACTGCTTGTTCTCTTATGCATATCTATCGGCAACCACCTTCCAACCACTAGAGTTGGGAAGTGAATGACTAAGTCCTGACTGAGCTCTAGAGGAAAATAAATCCTCTTGCCTCTCCATCATCTCTATAGCACGAATCTCAAGAATCTCAATTAAGTCATCTTTCTCCTTCAAGTCTGCTTGGTAGGACACATCTAAAGTCTGACACTTATTCTTCCAAGCCTCCTTCTCCTGCTGCATCCTAACTAGGGCAAGCTGTAGCTCTTCCACATCACCTAAAAGGGGAGGAGTGTTCTTCATAAACATATCAGGCATATGTGCTTCACGAGAATACGACGTCTTCAATTGGGTTGCCCTTGCTTGTACCCATCGGAGATAAGGCTCCAATGAGACAACTTCTCTAGGTCCCAAGTCCTTTCTACTCTTCCTGTGAATATGACGCCAAGCCTTTGCGATTTCCTCCTTAGATTTCTTATGATCCTATCCCTCTTTAAGAAAGAAACCACTTAGATGAATACTATTAGGCTTATCCCTCATCGGATATCCAAGCTATCGTTGTGCAAGAACATGATTATAGTTAATTCCTCCCTTTGTACCAATAAGAGGTACCTTGGGGAAACTACCACAACTATCGACAATATCTACATCATGGTAAGCCTGATGATACCAAACAATATTTGAATGAGTGAGGGCCATAATCTTTGGAACCCAACGAGGTTCCTTCTTGATATCCCAGAAATCATCGGATCGGGGTAAGTGAGAAATAAACCACTGATACAATAAAGGCGTGCAACAAATGATCATCCCTCCATGATAAGAATCCCGAAGATGAATGGAGTAATAAGCATCTCCTAATAATGTATAAACTGGATTCCCTATAAAAAAGATCCTGATGGCATTGATATCCACAAAGTTGTCGATGTTCGGAAATAAGAACAACCCATAAGCAAGTAGAGCAAAGATGGTCTCAAAAGAAACTGTACTCTTCATCCTAGCAAAGTAGCAAGCTTCCTCTAATAAAAATTAAGCGGGTAATCCTCTAATTCCTCCTTTGGTATTCATGTGGGCCTCAATCTCAGACTTCCCCAAATGGACCACAATAGCAATCTCCTGAGATTTTGGCTCCCCTCTAAACCGGTGAAAGGAACATGATCGGTAATAGGTAAATCCATTAGATAAGAATACTCCTCTAATGTAGGCATCAACTGATAATCAGGGAAAGTGAAACATCGATACATCGAATCATAGAACTGGACCAAAGTCGAGAGAATATCCTCCTTCATCCTGAGCTTCATGAGAGATATGATGGATCCATACTTCTTTTGAAAATCTGTAGAAATCTCAATCTCGGGAATTAGACTCATTAAATCATCTATCTTAGGATTCTTAAAACTGTAATTCTGATTCTTTCTTTTTCCAGAATCCATGGTTAAAAGTACCTGAGATATTCACAAAAAGGCAACTTTAAGTCCCTTGAACCAAAATGTTTTAACAGATGCTCATGGATGCATTAATGCATGATGCAACAATCACACACAAGATCACAAACATGGGAGGCTCATATGTTTGACGTCCCAAGCATGAGGTCAAAGGTACTACCCACAACGTATGGTCTAAAAGTTTACCACCTGCCGAACAAGGTTCTAAAAGGGTTCCCAGAGTCCACATCCTTCCTTCGGATATTACCAACATCCCAATTGACTCGGTAATTAGTAATATTCTCAAGAAAAACTCGTCTGAGTTTAGTATCGCGTGACAACCACTTCCGGATTACTCCGTCATAGTTTTTTCACTACACCTAAAAGGCCAAGATGGGTTAAAGGTTCTACGGTCCTCAGTTTCAGCAGACTCCCAAGTTGAAAGCAACTCGTCTTCCCGATTGCTCGATAAACGACACTACAACCAAAGGGGCCTCCACTGAGTGGGGGATATCATGTCTCCTTTTTTGGGATTACTCCCTCAAAGTTAACATGACTATATCACCCGTCTTATCTTAAGTTTTCCCAAGTCTGGGTAGAGGACTTATGAGAAATCACCAAGCACCCTTAAAACCAGGAAAATCCAGACAAACATATATACAACATATAACATATAGACAACAATAGCACATTCACAAATAAGCAAAGATAGGCTCAACCCTCTTAGGAATGGACCAACATTTGGTTAATCTCTCCCCAGTGAAGTCTCCATTTTTTTATGTAGTGGTAGAAATGTTGAGACTAAGCCATTGGATCGACTTAACTCGCACAGATCAAATAAAAATCGCCACTGTGCTTTACTGTTTCCAAAGGAATTGGAAAAGAGTGAATAACCCAAAAAGGGGGAGAGAATCTAAGTTCAAGGGTTGGTTATGAAAAGGGAAAGTATTAGCACCCTAAACATCTACGGTACTCCGCAGGAACCTCTTTGAAAATTTGTGTATTTTGGCTATAAAAGTTGTACATAAAAAATAGATGGTGAGGATAAGAAGAGAAGTATTTTTTACAAACTTTTGCACCCGCCACAGTTGAGAACCTTTAGTGCCTACTTACCACCTTCCGTGCAATAGGGGATCAGGGTACTCGTAGTTCACCTTTAAAAATTTTAAAACACAAGTGTGTTGATTAATTTTAAAAGACGAGACATCATCGTCTTATCCGAGTGGAAGAACATACTTACTACCCACAATTATGAGAAAGGAGAATTTGCATCATCTCAAGATGGAGGATATAAATTGGATTTTAAAATCAACAAAGCCTCGCTCAACACCCAAGTGGAAAATATCTCACTTCACTATATATCGTAGAAGTATGGTAGCTTACATCACTACAAAGATTGACAAGAGTATAATATTTTGAGAAAATTTTTAAAATAAAAAGCCAAAGTGACAAAATGGTTTTAATGAGATTGATTGACTTTTAGTCTTCTCACAAAAATGTCAAAGTATTATTAAGTTGTTTAATCATTTGATTAAGAAAGTATTTTTGAAAATGCATGGACCTAAGTCCAAGTTTATTATGAAATCGGTTCAAGTTTAAAAAAAAGAATAGTTTTGAAAGGAGGGAGAAGTATTTTGAAATTAAAGAAGATGGGAGGAGATGAAGGGACTATCCTAAAGCATAAGGTAAAAGCTAGGGAAAAGAACTATCTAACCAACAAGAAGCCAACACTTGACACAATGAGTCAATGTAGATTCCCATTCTTTGGACTTGAAACCAAGCAATAAATGATACTAAACCTCTTAAGAAAACCAAACTTCAAAGGCATTAAGTCTTCAAAAAAATGGGCAGAGTAACGGCTGTATACAGATGAATTCCCAATCACAGACAAAGCATATAATCAGAATAACCTGCACACAAAGAAAACAAACAAGCCAATGTCTTGGGGTAAACCCCAAGAACTCTAGACAAAATGATAATAGAAGTCGCAAGGTCTCAAGGTAGGTCAAGGTCTCTAATCCTAAGTCCAAGAAGTCCATAACTCCAGAATGCCAAGGATAGTAACCAAATAGTCCAAGTAACCTTTAATTTTTTTATGGTTTATGTTGGTTATTAGGTATCTTCAAAAAGAAATGAAAAGCTCAAGTGATCAAAAATAAAAATGACGTAAAGATAAATGCTCAAATGAGCAAAGATGAAAATAGCATGAAATGTAAATGCTAAAATAAATGAGCTCAAAATAAAAAGCATAAAGGAAAAAAATAAAATAAAGTCAATTGTTAGAAATTAGAGGTTAGTTGAATGACCATCTTGAAACTTGCATTTGAAAACTCATTATAAGATTGATAAAATCAAAACCTATCAACAATAAATGATCAAGTATATAATTTATTTCAAGATCTCAAGACAATAATAAATGATCAATGATGTTTAAATGATTCACTTAGTTCCAAAATTTATGAAGATTCATTAGAGGATTGATAAGACCAAGCCTCCTAACAATGGATCTCAAGGTTATTGGATCAAAGGTTTCAAATTAAACATGCTTGGGCTTGAAAACATAGGTTTGGTCCATGAATGATCATTTCTCGAATATAGACAAAATTTAGCGCTATGTTAAGCAATCATAAGTGGACTTATATAGAAGTCGCACCGATTTTGAGGTCGGTCAATAGCAATCTATGTACCATATGTTTAGAGAGATGATATGTAAATAATCCTCTAATAACATATAATACAAGTAAGAAAGGGACAAGATGAAGAGGGAAGGGATGCAAGGTATGAAATTAGGGTTTCAAATATCATCAATATCATTCATCCATTTTGGTGGATTTGGTTTCTAAACCTATCAACACCCAAGACCCAATGAGGTTGAAGAATTTGTCACCAAATAATGCGCAAGTCAGAATCAAATAAAATAATAAAAATAAAATTCAATAAAATAATATTTAAAAGGTTAATTAAAAGGAAAATAAATGGTAAAAATACACAAAGTATATTATAAACATTAAATAAAAAAATCCTAAAAAAGAGTCAGAGATCAAATATGATTTAATAAAGGTTGACATAATTTTTTAGAATTTTTTAAAGTCAGAAACTAATTTAAAAAAAAAGTAAAACAACCTAAAAATGATAAAAATAGTAAAATCAGAAATAAAAAATAAACAAGGTTATCAAAAATTTCTAAAAAAGCCAAAGGATCTTTCCATAATTTTTTCATAATTTAAAAATTAAGAAAAATATTTTTAACCAATTAAAACAAGTTAATTAAAGTGAAAAATTATAAAAAATATCAGATCATGAAATAAAATTGTGAAAAAATAAAAAAATCAGAAAGAGAAAAATCCAAAATATTTTTAAGAATTTTTTCAGATTTTTTAGGTTTGAAATGAATTGTTTATGAATTTTTGAAGTTTAAATCAATTAAAATATATAATCAGAAAATAAAAATAAAACAAAAAGATGTAGACCATTGGATCAATGTCAAAACGCGTTAGTAATAAAATCCAAAGGATCTGGCGCGTTGTGCATGATATGGACATTAGTGAATAAACCACCAGATCATTTATTTAAATCTGATTTTGAAGAAAAAATCTAGCACTTTGTCATTGGTTGAGAGATGTCACATTGATCATCTTCAACCTCAAGCCACGCGAATTGTAGGTCTCTCAAACTGTAAAATCAAGAGCTCAAACCAATGTCATTCGCTTCCTCTCATCAAGACGAAGAAAATTGTACCCTCGCGATTTTTTATTTTTTAAATTGTAGCTCAGTTGATTTGAAGAAAACCAGAAGAAAAAAGTTGAATAGGAATTTGAAAATTCATGATCAAAACTCAATTCCAGTTGAAAACAAATGTTGCGGCTAGTATCAAAATGATGAGAAATTTATTGTGGTAACAAATTTTGAGAGAATTGATGAAGGAATCTACCTATTGAAGTTCAATTTCAGAGCTCTGAAACGTGACTTGGCTAGCACGATTTAGGATGCTTTAGGGCTTGGTTCTTCTTCTGTTAGCTTAAGTGAAGTTCAAAGATGAAGAATTGACAAAGAAAATGGATTGAGGAAGACTGTAAAACCAAATTCGAAGTTGCACAAATATGGGTTAAGGGAAGAGTTGGGAAGGGTGATTCTGGTTCTCAAGCGTGTGGAATAATGAAGTTTGGATGGAAATCATGTGAAGTTGTAAGCATGAAAAGTGTAACTTCTATTTTGCTCAAAACGTGCGTTTCAAGGTGCTAATCACTTCAGGAAGATTGTTAAACATGATTAGAAGTAAAAACACGTAGATATTTAGTGATTAGAAGCTGAATCATGGATTTTAAATTATGACTTTGGAGAAAACTTCAGTTTCAAGGTACCAACTTTGAATCAATGGCATTCATAGCTCAAAGAGTCTTAGGACATGATTCTTGAAGCATTTAAAAGATAAGGTTACAATCTTTACAATATGCAAAGAATGGAATCCAATGGATGCTTGAGCTAAAAGTTGTCATGAGTCAAAGTTGAGAAAAAGATGCTGACTTTTTGTACTTAGAAAAATTCTAAGTTTTTCTCAAAAAATGTCCTATAATGTTTTGCATCCAAACATGGCCTTCCAATCAAAAATTTCTTTTGACTAGAAAAGATGGCATGAAGTAGATCTCTTAAACGAAACTTTGAGATTTGAACCATTTAAAAAATCCAACAATTGAGAAAGTTATTACTTTGTGAAGTTGGTGAATATTCATGAAATGACCTATAATCACTTGCATTCTTAGGGAATCTTCTATCCATTTTCAAGTTCTGCACATAAAAGAAGAGTTGAATTTCAAATTCTTAAGATCATTATGGAAAAATAATGGGCTCAAAGAGATAAAAATTGAACAAGTTATGATCTTTTGAAGTCACATAAGGGAATTTGATGGCCTATCTGGAGGACTTGTAATCTTTCTTCATCATTAGGCATCTTCCACATCAAATTTTCTTGAAAATTTTGAATTTATTGGTTGATAACTCTTTAAAGAGAAGTATGTCTTTGAAATCACTCAAAAATACCAAAATATGAGCAAGATATAGCCTTTAGAAGTTTAAAACCCTAGCTCCTAAAAGCAACAAAATGGCTTGGGAACCCCTTTAAATTTTGACAAACTTTCTTGAACAAACACTCTTGCCATGTGAATAGAAGTTGCTGTGGTTGATAATAAGAACTCATAACAACAAAAACCACCTCCAAATATGAATTGAGAGAGTTATGCACTTGTGATCAAGAAATCAAGAACTTGTCTAATTAGGTCAAACTTCTTCAATCAACTCGGACATCTTTTGACTTTCTTTGACAAATTGAGGCATGATGAATAATAGTAAACCTTGTCATGATATTAGTTCAAAGTATATTCAATTATGAAGCTTTAATCTCAATGAAACTTTGTTTAAGAAGGCATGGAAATAAACTCATGAACCTATAAATCAATCTTATGAAATGTGTTATGCTTTCACCTATAGCAACATCAATTAGAGCAAACATTCATTATATTTATTAGTTAAAAGTTAATAAATACAAAACATATATGATCATAATATATAAATCAAGGTGATTGGTGATTACTTATGAGCAAGCCTAAAGATAGGGAGAAGAACCAAACCCTGGTGTGATCTTGTTGTGATTGATTAGATATGAGATGATAGATGAATCTTAGGGGGGGAAATTGGGGTACAACAGGTTACAGTGTGACTTGGGTAACAAGGAAGGGTTATTATCTAGAGATAATTGAAATAAAAAACAATGTATAATCTTATGGGAGTGATCAATTCATAAAGTCTCAAGCACCGCTCAATCAACTTTTTCAACTTTCCAAAATGTTACACCAACACAAAAAGTTTTATTTGATAATTTTTTTTTTCAAAACTTTTTCTATTTTTTTTCTTCTTTTTCCACCACATTATTTATTTTCAACCTCAAACAACCATCTTATAAGCAAGCAACATTTCTCTCCCTAACTTAAATACGACCACACATAGTGACAAATTGCTCCCACTTTCTAAGGCAAGGAAAAATTCAACCACAATAAATGGTTGAGGGTTAAGTGGCAACAAACAAAATTAGAATCCATGATGAATTCTAACTAAAAGGCTCAAATGGGTTCACAAATGATCGCTCGCTCACAAGGTGAATTACTTTTGGTTTGGTGATTTTTCTCAAAATCAAACAAAACGCCTTGATCATTTCATGCTTTCATACGAATCAATATAAATGCAAGATTAAACATAATAAAATTGAGTAAAGACAAAATTGTCAGTCTCTCATGCATATAGTAAACAATGGAAAGCGACCTCACAAGGGGTTTAATCCTAATGTGATTCAAAAGTGAACACAAATTGCGAAAGAATGAATGAAATGAAAATTATACAAAAGAAAAGTCTCCTAAACATGCTATGTTCTAGAAAGAGATAAATGAGTACCTGGAATTTTCCAACTTCAAAACAATATCATTACCATAAATCCGCAAGTTGAAACGTTCAGACTTGGAAAATCGCCTCAAAATTCCTCAAGATATCGAACAAAAAATGAGTCTGAACAACAAACAAAAGAATTAGAAAAATAACTCTATTATGCATTAATCTAAAAAGCCTAGGTGAGAATGGGAAAAGGGGAGAGCCAAGTGAAATAAAAATAATTCACTGGCGCAACATAGCAGAATGTGTTAAGCGGGCTAGACCACGCTAAGTGCGCTACACCAGATGTAGAAAAACAGAACGGCTGGTGCAAGTGTAAATCAAGCCTCCACTTATCACCAACATAATCTCAATGTACATAATTTATACTTTTTACAACAAACAAAACTCCTCAAGCTAAACACGACAAGCTTGCGGAAAAAAACAAATTAACATATGAACATAAATTATTATAAACATACTAAACAACTGGGTGAAAGTGACTAAACAAGTTGAAAAGTGAAGATTTGAGAATTGTAAGAACTGGTCCAATTGCAATATTTTTAATCAACACTCACCACACTACCTAAACTAATACAATGGAAAATAATTAAAACAACTAAAAACAATAAAACATGCTTGTTTTACGTTGTAAGCTTGACGCCTGTTATTTATACACTTCTCCAAGTTGCCTCTTTACACGGTTAGTGCTCATCGACGGTAAAACCTAACCAAACACTTAGAAAACATGAAGAGAAATAAACATATACAATAAATTTACAAGTATACCAAACATGTAAGTTTCACAAATATGGTGAACATATACAAGTATCAATATAAACAAGTAAAAATAGACAATAAATATGATATCTACAAAACTCAAAAACAAAGAAACTATCGTGATGCGGTCCAAAAAAAAAACATAAATCCCTGGAAACGACGCCATTTTTGTTGAAGCTGTAAAGCAAAAACAAAAAGTAAGTATTCATTTAGTTTTATCGTATCATCTCCACAGAGATTAATGGTTACTGAATTGTCGTTCGATAATTTCTCGCGTTTATGAGTTTGGGAATAAAATGGGTTTGTTTGTTAGGTGCCGGAATTAAAAGTTATAAACATAAAAAAAAATTTCATTCTTCGAATAGTAAAGAACTCTCAAGTTTGTATTTCGTCTACCCTATCAAATACTTAAACTTACTACCCAATTGCACTTAACCTTAACTACCCATCAATATCATCATGTATCGCTCACACAAAGGTCATCTCTAACACAAAGCGAAATATCAATTGTATCGCTCTATGTCGATGATCTCTCTCAACATGACATAAAAAAACACATAGGAATTATGAGTCAATACCTAAGTGATTACTAAGCCTAAATCTATCTCTAGAATCTAATACCAATAGGTATTCATCCTAAGTCCGGATTCAACTCGTCCATCTCTGCAACAACTCAAATCCAAACACTTAGCAAGCTAAAAAGGGTAAACATCAATAAAGATTTGTAAAGAAAGTTTCATACAACACCATGAGCAATAAATATACATATAATCAAGGTAAAGTTACATATAAAATCCAATAAATAATGGTTACAAAGAGAGGAAGAGGAGAAGAAACTAAATTTCACGCGGTGTCAAACATGATCCATCAAGCTCCCGACCCCGGATCATCAATTGCAAGCTACAAATGTTGTTTTCTAAGCTCTAAATATCAAAGAATGAAGGTGATGGAGTTTGAGAACAAATAACCCACAAACTGTAACCTAGAAAATGAATTAAAATCTATTTTATAAAACGATTATCAGCAGACTGCGCTTAGCGTCCTCGGCGTGCTAAGCGGGTTGCGCGATATCTACACATTAAACCGCCTAAACCGCGCTAAGCGTGCTATCCGCGCTAAGCGGGCTCAAAATTACGCTTCTACCAAACTTCACAAAATTACTCGTAGCGTGCTACAACTTCCGCTTAGCGCGCCTGCTTGGACAAAACTTTCTCAAAATGGTCTTTTATTCTGAAAACGTGCATCCAGAGTTGTGCCATTGACACCTTATTCCTTGATGCTCCAAATACCTACAAAATAGACCAAAACTATCAAACGGTACACTATTTACATAAAAACATAATTATTCGCAAAGTAAACATATTTACAAACAAAGCGGGGAATTATTCAAAGAATATTAACAAAAGTATAAGTGAAACAAAACTTATATACAAAAATAGCTACAATTTTCACTTATCAACTGCCTATGCCTACATTGTACTACTGCCCTAGCGGATGGATTTACGACAAGTTGGTGATAGGTAACCTCAGGGTCGAGTTCGAGCATCGCCGCAATGCTCCACATGAAAAAATAAATTTTTTTCCCTCAGATAGAATTTAAGCTTCTTCCTCACCAAGTCGGGGAGTTCTGCACTGATCTTCACTCATTTGCTTGGGTCCTTGCCGAGGGGGATGAACTCAAAATCTCTGTAAGGGATGGTTCGGAGAGGATCCTGTTTACTATAGGGGGCCTCGACTTCATCTTTAGCGAAGCGGGTGTCGAGGTCAATGGAGTCGACCTTTGGTGGAGCTTGTTATCCTTTAACTTGAGCAGGTTTGTGCATTGAGGGAGTCGTTATTGTCGAGGAGGTCTATCTGTTGACAGGTCGTACCTCAATGTTGACCATCTTTTGTCCTTTGGAAGCCACATTAAAACATCTCCTGGAAGCTGCGATGTCTCCATGGGTGGTGGCGACGCGAGCCCTCTTGGTGTAGAACATCATTTTCAAATGTACTTTAAAGGGTACATCAGTCAACTCGGCCAGTGTCAGTCTCCCTAGGATGCAGTTGTAGAGAGAGGGGCAGTCAATCACCAGAAAATTCTCTTTGACCTGTCGGGATATGGTTTCTTCCCCGAACATGGCGAATATCTCGACATAACCCCATAGCTTAGAGGTTAAACCATTGAATCCTTGTAGGTCAGACCCCACGTATGGAGATAGATGGGAATTGTTGAGCTGCATGGTGTGGAAAAAATTGGTGTACATGATGTAGATGGAACTCCCTTCATCAACAAGGATGCAATGTACTTCAAAGTTGTCCATTTTCGTCCTCACCAATAGAGGAATGCTGGAATTGGGGGCTCTGTCGAGCAGCTCCTCAAGATAAACGGTGATTGGCTCAAATTTTCCCTTGAATTTTTCAAGGGTTACAGCCTGAACTGGGCTTTATCGAGGAGTATGTTGATGGCCTTTCTGAACCCAGTGCCTAGGAGGAGTCACCTCTCAAGCAAGTGCATCTTCATGTGGTCGATGCAGGGGACCTGAATGGCCTCGCGGTTGACTCGATCGATGTACTCTCTGAGAATCACATTGCTCCTCTAGATGATTGCCTCGAGGGCGGCCTGAGTTTTAGGGTACTGGCGAGATGTTGTGAAGATGCTGACAAATTGCCTCTTCAGACTCCTCCACGAGGTGATCGACCCGAGGAAGGCTTTCGTACCAGTCCATGGATGTTTTCCTCAGTGTCATGGGGAACAACCTGCATTTTATAGGGCCCCCGATGTTGTGATAGTGGAGCATCGCCTCAAAGTGGCTGATATGGTCGACGAGATCTATAATGCCATCGTACTCCTTCAGATGGGGAGGCTTATCCATCCCTTTAGGATTAAGGGCCTCCATAATGGCTTGGGTTAGTGGACCGTGGGGGTCATCTTCATCACTTCATTTTGGGGAGAAAGAGGGGGACCTGTTGTAGCGGCTATCTTTATGTCGGTCTTGGACACAGAGGATTCCTCGACCGAGATTTCTTTTCTTCGCCACCCCTATTCCTTTTGTGTTCAAGGGATCGTCGTTCCTTGCACAGGGGAGTGTGACCGCACTTCTTGACGGCTTGGAGATGGGTCCTCTCCAATGTCGGGCCTCAACCAGTGTGGCGGGGAGAGGGGCTTCAAGAATCGTCTCGTTTGTGTCTCCGCGGGGGAGATCTGGAGCAGTCCTCTTATTGTCGGGGATGAGGAGTTCATGAATCATGCCTTCAATGTTTTTTGGGGGATCAGCGGGTCTGTTCTAGTATCGCCAAGCATTATCCCTGTGTGAAGATCATGTAGTTTGTTTGGTTGATCGCCACGAATAAGGCATTAGTCGTAGGACCAACATTCTAAAAAACGGGGATCTCCTAATACACAACGGGATCATAATTCTTCCAAGGATGGTTGGCATTGTCGCATGGTTGCGAACAGGTGGAGGATGACGCGGTCATCCCATTCCTAAGATCCTGCTCGGGAGCGGCATTGTTGTTGTTGGTAGTGTTGGTGAAGAGGATGTTTTGGTCATTGTTGTTGGCTTAGTCGGTCATGGCGATTGAAAGGTAGAAAGAGTTGCTTTGGTCTTAGGTAAATGAAAGACGGGGAAGATGGATTCCTACAGACGGCGCCACTGATCTTACCTGATCAGAAGGGATCGTCAAGGCCCATGAGCTTTGAATTGAGTAGCGGTTGAATATGAAGTGGGGGTACGTGCAAGACACTCTGATGCCAAAGTAAGGTTCAGAGCAAAGCGCAAGTAGTGAGTAAGAGTATGAATGAGTGAATACCCGACCCTCTCAAGTGAGAGGATTTTTATAGCCCCAATGATGGACCAAGGTCTCCAGTGTTAGACCATGATAAGGCCCAATAGTGAAGATTTCCAGGGTTTACGGGTGTCTGGAGTCCAGCACGTGGCCTCCCTCCTAGTCAACTTCCCTGAAAAAATAGGGAAGTTGGACCCATTATTCTCGGAGGGCAGGATGATGGTGTTACATACACGTGTAAGTCATGTTCTTCTAGAGGATACATGGGGAAATGCCCAATAGTTTTTGATTTGGAATGCATGCTTTTGGGCCTTTGTAGAGGCGTTGGATTAGGCCTTCCCAATGGTAGGGCAGGTGCTGGCCCAGTCCAGAACATGTAGTTTAAAAAAAAATTAATTTTGCAATAAAAAAGAATAATGATACAACTTATTATATGTTTATCTTCTACTTCTGTTTCTATGTCTATATAGATTTTAATTAGTCACAAATGGTTCTTTAATAGTCAAGAAAATTTTCTTTTTTTAAAAGAAAAAATCTATATTTATTTTAATGTTAAGAATATCATTCTTTTTAGCAAATGTAATTTTATTTATACAAATTGTTAAGTCGTATAATATAATTTATAAATTTAAAAAAAAATTACATTCTCTAAAACTTAATTGACTTATGTTAAATAAATTATAGGGTTAAAAAGATGAGTTTAATTGATATACATTATTAGTGTAAAAAAATTTACACTATCAATGCATCATGACCTCTCAACTTTATTATTTTAAAAGATATTAAAACTAAAGTCAAACATTTTAAACAATTCAGCGGTTGTGATTAACTAACGGTGTAAAATTTCTTTACACTATAAGTGTTTTTCAATTAAATCCTAAAAAGATTGTTATATTACATTTTCTACATATTATACCATATACTTTAGTGGGGAATAGAATAAATAATATTAACATGTATAGAATTACATGATCTACACCATGTTAGTATATGAGAGATGAGATTTCAGGAATACCTGGATCCATAAGATAAAAGTCTTTTGGCAATGACAATTATAATCCTGAAACACAAAAGTATAGAGAGACAAGTGACTGCCACTTGTTGGTTTATGGGTCTTCCTCAATCGGTACTCCTAATGTATTGAACACTCTTCAAATGAGGAGAAGAGATAAACTGCTTGTGTATGGTATATTATGGATCATAGTGTATATATAGTGTGATGGCCAATTAGGATTCTCATTATTCTCATATGGGTCATCCTGACATCCACTCATTTTTGAATCCATACCCAATTACTTAATTATAACTAATTAAATAATTCCTAAATAATATCTAATAGCATTTTAACATTATTTGATCACATAATAATTTAAGGAAATTTATTTGATAAAATAGCTAATATAATTAAATAAATATATTTGGCCACATAATTATTAGAATACTAATATAAGATTAAATTATTAAAATATTCCAACAATCACCCATTTGGCCAATATATCTTAATAATTATATCATAATTTTTTAGGTGCGCATCCAAATGTTATTTATCTTTAGATATCAATATTATAATCTGGTCCACTGCATACATTAATAATCATTGCAGTTATGGTCACTAATGTATAACGTGACGGAATCCCGACGACCACCACATAAATGTACTTGATGACATTAATCGATATGGATGAGTGACATGGAAATTTCATGCAATGTGATCTCTAAATCATATATATTTTCAACTGGTCCAACTGAGTCTTTATTGAGATCAAACTAAAGATTGAAAATTCAATATTTGCACAAACGGTACATAAATGGTTATAACAACAACAATCTTATAAACATTATTTATACAGATAATCTCAACATAAAGTTTATATCAATATCAAAATAATATTATTAAACAAAAAGAAGGAGTGACTCCCACTAATCTAAGACATCCTTAATGAGAATATTCATATGAAAGTCCTTATATGTAAAGTCTTTGATTAGTGAGTCTTTAGCTTAAATTTCATATCCATATATTCTTGTTTCAAAAATAATAACTTATAAGTCAATAAACTTTTAAACCCTATTGTTGAAACAATATATGATTGTCTTACAATAAAATACAACTTGAGTGATTTTTTAAAATCTTATATTGAATTGTAACTGAATGACATAAATACTTACCTTTATTTATTCTGTATTAGAATGTTTATTTGACATCTAAAATATCGGATTCAAACATTCTAATGATATCCCCATTGTCATATCTCTAATTTGTAAGTGAAATTCTTGTATACAGATAACAATGTCCTAATACATGTTGAGATAGAGATCTCTGCATAAAAATTCTTGGATTGAATTAAAAATACAGATATGGTGTATATTAGAATAAGGCCATGATATATGTTCCAACATCTTATATGACATGTCGATCAATCAAGAAACAAAACTGAATAATGTAGAATGATAATAACACAAAGATATAATGACCTAGTTCAGTATACAACAACACCTACTCCAGGGGCTACCAGGCCAGGAAGGAAGCCCATTATTAGCAGTATTATTTCAAAGCTAAATTCCCACGTTTAAAAATTCTCTCAGAATCCCTACCTAATGCCACTTCTACCTAGGAACTTCCTAAATATGAGAAATTGTCATCTCACTTCCTAAATCAGCTCAGTGATATATATCAATCACAACTTCTGGTGACTGCATCAAAATATTTGAAAGACAACCCTTTCAAAATAAAGTTCAGTCAAGAATCTTGACTAACAAACATACTTGGATTTTCTTCAAAGCTTAATCAGAGAATAATACACAATTCATTACCTAAAAGCTCCTGAATATGTATAAAAAACTATGTCTACCACAGTGTACCAAATCAATATAGAGGGTGACTTACAATACAAGAAAGTACTCAACTCTTAAAACACTAAACCATTATTCTATATTTTTAAGTGTTACACCAGGATTAGTTACAAAACCCTAGGTCTAAATCTTCCTTTTATAATCTTCAACGAATTGGGATTCAAGAACTGCTTTTGACTCGTTGCAAATACGACAGCATAAATATCTCCTAAATCATAGGACTTCAATCATTAGTTTCCCAATTTATATCCATAATTAGAAACGAACACAACTCCTTAATTTCAGCTTGAATCTCTTCAATCTTCAAACTATACGCCACATAGGATAGCACAATATTCCCAAAATATTCTGCATTTGTACCAACCAAGTTAATCCAATATTTCAGTTTCACACAGGCGCGATGTCGAATGGTTCTTCATAGGACATCGTCATTCGACATGTTTCTTCTAATGATAAAATCTTTTTAGTTTAGCACTTATGAGTTCTTCATCTTGTACTACTCAGGTAACATCCTATTGCTCCCAGAATATTTAGGATCTGTAGCACACTAACAGAAATTACAAACTCCAGCCAATATGTCGAATGATCAGAATAGGACATTAAGTTCAACAATATTATGATAAATGGATGATACCTTAAGAATAATCTCTAAGTATCTAAATACCTAATACAAAAGAGATGTGCCCAAGATCTTTCATCGTTAAACTTTTATTAGAGATTTCTTGGTTTTACATAACAATCATATATCATTGATGACTAAATAAAATAAAATCGACACATTAAACTAGAAACATAAACTTACTCCCAATGAACATGTAAAATCCAATAATTTTTCATAATAGACATCTCAAAACCAAACGAGACAATTACCTTATAAAATATTATGGTATTACAAATGAGACAACTTCATTAACTCTAAATGGATTTTATTTGTTCTCAAACCAAAAACTTTGTATCTATTGACACAAAAAATCTCGTTGCACCATATTGTATTTCTTAATGTCGTCATTAAGAAACACTAACTTCATATACATATTATTAAGCTCCAAAATGATAATAAGTAACAAGTGTCACAACTATCATAATAGAGTCTTTCAATCATACTGATCTTATCGGTTGATCAGAACCTGGAAGCTGGCCGGATGATGATATTCGGACAGACTGGAAATTCGAGGAGAAAAAAGAGAGGTTGTACTTACAAGGCACTCTGACGATCAAGTAAGTGAGGGAGCAAAAGAGATACAAAGAAAGTGTTAGAGTTTAAGTGATAAATAGTGTATATTCGATACCTGGCCCTCACATGAGTGAGGGTTTATATAGTGCCCCTGGCGCTTAGAAATTGGTTCCTATTTTTGGGCCTAGATATGCGGGTCCGTAACTAGCCGTTAATTCTGAGGAAGAGGTAGGTTACTGGCAGTGGTCTGGTCGGTTCCTGTTTGTTTGGCCGACTTGAGGTCGGGCAGACTGAGAGGCACTCGTAGGATGTCATAGGTCAGTGTTGGTCTAGGAGGGAAAAAGATCGATTGTTCCCGATAGAGGGTGGGGGAGCTCAGGCTATGGTTGCACATAATGTTCCAAAGGAGGAGGTCAGATTGGGCTCACTCTAGCTGTCAGGACAGTCCAAAACAATAGCCCCCAAGTCGTTGATTTTGGGCACAAGAGTGTAACTTTAACGCCTACTCTTGGAACGGGGTGCTCCTTATAAGGAACGTAAGCACCGCCCGTTGCGCCTTACTCGCGGAGAGATTATTGGTTGGTCATTCGAGCTTCCAAAATTTAAGAGGTAGCGTGTTTTGGCCGGTGCGCTGATGCAACAGCATAATGATGGCCTAGGGGCTAGGATGCAATGATGACTACCCTACAGTTCCCTAGGCATGTGTCTCTCACACGCGGGGAAGTTTATCTATAAATACGAGAGGAGAAGGGTATTATGTACTTTTTGTTCTTCTCTCATATTGCTCGTTATTGCTCACTTGTCGATCGCCGATGTTTCTTGAATATTAATTGTCCGTCGCTGCTCCTTTTAGCTTCCTTTCATCTTTAATTGGTAAGATTCCATATTTTTGTTGTTGTTTAGCCGCTGTAGCCTAGATTTTCACGATTTTCTTCTTATAAATGCATGCGGTTAGGCTTGGGATCCTGTTTGTTAGGGAGTTTTTGGGGAGTTTTAGGGGTAGATGGTGGTTCTGTAGTTTAGAATCTTCGGAGCCGCTGCGGATTCTCCCCGAGTTTTTGCGATGTGCCGTAGATAATCCTTGAGGTTTTAGGTCCCTTTTGTTGGCTGGAGTTTGTCTTGTTGGGAAAAGCATTCGTTCGTTCAGATGCCTTAGTGAGGGTTCTGGTCAAGGACATGGTCCTCGTTTATTAGCGCCCTTTTACTTGATTAGTGGTGGAATGATGGTTTTGGCATTAATGTCGAACTCACCTCTATCCTATGCTTTTCAGGTACTATGGCTGACAATGTTGGAGACGATCTTTCGGGAGGATAGACCAGATCCTCCCAGAGATCTACGGACGAGACTTGTAGCATGTCGAGCATCCTGGAGATATTCAGGGACGAGCCGAATCGGTCTGACCAACATGCAGGAGGGAGGATGTAGAGATGGCACCCGCTGATCAGGGTTTCCTATTTCTGCCCAAGGATGACGAGGACCTGTGGACTTAGGTCACGGGGGACCCTTGGGATTGGGTCTCCTACTTCTTTGAGCACCGGGATGAGGTTTTTACTGAAGTGTACGCGTATGATAATGGAGGTCGGGGGGAGTGGTCGATTTGGATCCTTAGGAAATATAGTAGAATATGCTCAAAGTATGATAAGCGGCGGATCCCCATGTATGATATTGTGTTCTAGGAGATAGGCCTTCGACTCCCCTTCTCGGATTTCTAGGTGGCCGTTTTTTGGCACCTTCGACTAACTCTTTCTTAGTTTCATCTGAACATGGTCGCTTTTATGCGAGCATTCGGGATTTTCTATGATTATTTAAAGATAGGGGCCACCATTCCTTTGTTCTTATATTGTTTCCATCTCCATATGAGAAAGGTTGATGGCAAGTGGGGATGGATCGCCTTCAAGTAGAGCAACGAGAAGATGTTTAAAGCTTACCTAGAATTTGTTCGGCACTTCAAGGACAAATATATTCTTGTGCAGCCTCTTTCGAGCAAGGAGATGCTGAACGTTTTCTGGGCTACTCCTGAATATGATAAGAATGGGGCCTCCGTCTTGAACAAGCTAGGGGAGCACGTGATTAAGTTGGTCTACAAGTTCCCTTTTCAATGGACGAGGAAGCATTTTGACAATAAATTGGGTTCCTACGTCTAGAAGGATGGGGAGCTTGGTGAAGAGGACCAGACGAGCTTCACCGTTTTGACTGCTTTTGTCATGTAGATTCCTCGCATCCAGCATGCAGGCCAGGGAGGAAAGTCGCTCACAGATAAGAACGGGGAGATCATGTACGAGCCCAATCTGATAGTCGTTAAAGAGATCCTCGAGAGCGAGGATCCTATTAAATACTTGGGTATTTAGTTTTATGTTTTGAATAATTGTACATGGTTGACATATTTAAGTCCTCGTTTGCTAACTCTAATTTTTTGTTTGTTCTGCAGATAGCATGAATCCTGCTCAAGAACGCATAGCCAGAATCTTTGTTACGAAGGAAAAGAAAGCGTTGAAGGATACCCAAACCGGTTTGGGGGCTGCAGGGTCGAGAAACTCATCCTTGGGTCAAGCTGTTGTAGCCCTCTCCCTCACTCATGTGTCCTTGAAGACGAAGAGACCATGCATCGAGGGGAGTGTTGATCTGACCGGGGAAAAGGGGAAATGGAAGTATGACTGCCCCCCTGTTGGCTGGAAAGGGCTTTCTTTGACTGCTCTACAACTCCCCCGGGCTGAGTCTCTTCACCTTGAAGGGCTGGATCGCCCACAAAAAAGGTTAGTGTTGGCGTAGGATGCTAGTGGCCTGACGAGGATACTGGATACGGCGGTCTCCTACACCGAGGGGAGCCCTTCTCAAGAGGCTGAGCTGAAGAAGCTATGGACCAAGCTGGCCACGATTGAAAGGAGCGGAGCAATAAGGAGAAGGCTCGTAAGTTAGCGGAGGAGGACCTAGGGAAGCTATTCGAGGAGCGCAGAAAATGGTTGCTCGAAAAGAAGGCCCTGGAGGAGAGGATGGCGATTTTGAATGCCGAGGCTGCGCCCGATGAAGACGAGTCGGAGGATACAAAGGACTTGAAGACCCGGACTGAGCTGGTCGCTCATTTCCAACTAGCGATGGATGACGCCCAGGCGGCTTCTGAGGGGAGCTTTGAGAAGGCGCTGAAGAAGCTCTGTGTGTGTAATCACGGGGTCGAGCTTAATACCTCCCAAATGGGGGTTAATTATTATATGATTGCCAGAAAGATCTTGGTCCCTGACTACCTCGAGGAGCTCGCTTCCCAACCCGTGGGGGGATTCTCTCAGCTATCGCCTGTTGTCGAGGAAGGGACTGAAGAGTGATGTTTGATAGTTTTCTCATTCTGCTCCGACATGCGTGCCATAATTTTGTAATCTTGTTTTCTAGGCTTTTTCTTGTTTATGTAAATTCCGAACAAGTTTGGTTTTTATGGCCACAAAATTATTATTTGGATGGGAGGTTAAAGGCCTCCCCTGTTGTAATATTTGTACAATAGCGGCCCTTGCAGTCGTTTCTTTAATTTTCCAGCAATGGGAGGAGAAGTATAATAGGACATTCTGCATTTATGGGAAGTAGAAATATTTTGGTCGTGAGATCCTGATGGTGAGCGGTATAGTGTTGATGTCGGGGGACTCCTTTCCCTCTTCGACGCTCTTGGTTTCTGGAGCCTCCTTGTGGGCACCCTTTTTCCTCTTGTACTGCTTAAGATGCCCGTCTCGGATTAGAATCTCGATCGCATCCTTGAGATGGATGCAATCGCCGGTGTTGTGACCATGGATTTTATAGAACCTGCAGTATTTGCTCTTGTCGATTCCGAGTTTAGAAGGTGTCTGTCGAGGAAAGCGCACCCCAGCCTTTTTACTTAGAATTGGCGCATTCTGACAAAATATGTTCCCTCAAAATGGTCAAAGGGGTGTAGTCATGAAACCGACCAGCATGACCCTTGTAAACTTTGGAGTCCCAGGATTTGTCCTTATGTTTCTTTTCTCCCCCCTACGGGATGTCGAGGACCCGTCGCTTCTTAAGGACTTGGCACTTTCTCGGTGCCTTGACTCCCTGGCATTGTTGGCGGCCTCTTTCTCCTCGTATTGAATGTACGCTTGAGCCTTGAGGAGGAGAGGTCGAGTATGGCTGGTGATTCGATGCCCACTGCTTTTGTAAAGTCGCTACGGGGATGGAGCCCATGTTCAAGAAGGTATTTCTTTATGGTGTCGGTCATGGAGACCTGTACTGCTTCTTTATTGAAGCGCTCGATATATGCTTGCTAAGACTCATTTGTGCTCTAGATAATCGCTTCAAGTGAAGCTTCTGATTTTGGATGTCAACGGGAGGCGGTGAAGTGCCTCGAGAACATCCTCCCCAGCTGTTTCCAGGAGGTAATAAACTCGTTCGGGAGGCTTTTATACCAAGACATGGCTCCTTTCCTTAGGGTAGTCAGGAACGGTCTGCACTTGTTGGCGCCCCTGACCCCTTGGTGAAACAACCGGCTGAAAATCATCAAAAAATAAAGTCGCCATCGAATGTATTTTATCCCACATGAAGGGAAAGGTAAACGTCAAGAAAACCTGAGAAGGGAGAAGTCACGGTCTTGCGACCGAGAGATCGGGTAAGGGAGTCTGTTACACGAGGGGAAGGTATTAGCACCCCACACGTCCGTAGTACTCTACGGTATCCACTCTTGTTGTCTATCTTATGAGTGTGTTTTAATCCATGCTTATTGTTTACTACTGCTAAAGGGAGAATACATGCAAAATAAAGGAGAAAAGAATGTAGAGAAAATAAAGTTGTACTCGCTTGGGCCCTACCACAATGCCTACATATCCTTTTTGAGTAATCAGAGCTACCGTAGTTCGGCTCGCATGTTTTTGTTTGTTTTGTGTTTTTTATGGAAAATGTTAATTATGTCTTCTACCACAGCTCGACTGTTGTACCCCAAAATTTACCCTCTCACTTATCAAGAATTTACTCACAAGATCTTCTTGACTTAAGACTGCACTAGGGTTTGATCAGCTCAAGACACCTCCTCATGCACTGATGACCAAAATTAGGATTTAAGTTTGCACAAGGATTTTTGGACTATCAATGCTTCATATGACTTTCAAGGATCATTAGGGACCCCCAAGATTACTCATGTCAAGTTTCAAGCCTTGAATCACACTTTTGACCAGTCAATTAGACAATTGACCTGAAAATCAGTTGTATTGGGGAAAAAGTCAACCATGGCCAATTTTCAGTCAAACTTCAAATTTTTTGATCCACATCAACATCTTAGACTCATATGTATCATTTGATCAAGTTTGGACCATAATTCCCCAAGAAATTTGATCAAATCATCAAAAGGGCAAAATGGTCAAAATTAGGGTTTTGACTAAGAAGGGGCGATTTCTGATTTTTGACCTAGCAAATGATCAATTGGTTTGAAGCATGATTTCAAGATTTCAACTGCATCATATTGACCTAATGACATGATTCAAAACATTACAAATTCATTGGATTGACAGATGAATTTTTCAGTCAACTGATCAAAAGTCAACTATATACTGAAAATCAAACTTTGACTTTTTGGTCAAATTCAAGTGCCAAGGATCACAATTCATCAAAACATGTAAAAATGTGAAACTTGTTCATCAAGAAATCAAGGATTGAAGATCTTGTTTTGAAATTTGAAATTTCTTAACTTAGAAATTTTTCTAAGTATAGAAAATTTCTTATTTTATCTCAAATTTAGGCCAAATTTTCACCATGATACAAGATGATTCAAAGGAAGTTCCCAACATGAAAGTTGTAGATCTCCATGAAATCTACAACTTTTCTTCACACAATTTCTTATAAAGATTCTTGGATCTCAAGATATAATTTTGTGAATACATGCTCATGAACTAAAATAACTTAGTGAAATTTTTCCCTAGTTAGGCAGGTTTTTGACCTAACTTCATGGCAACTTTTCACCTAGTTCCAAGAGGAATTTTCAAAATCATTTCAAAGATGGGTTGTATATAACATTACAAGATTTCCAAAATATCCAAGAACTCCTTGAGATCATTCTTGAGTAGGGAGAATCGAAGAGATGAAGTTAGGGTTTTATCACTTTGATTATAGGTCATTTTCATGAAGAACAAGTTTTCAAATTTGCAAATTGGCTGTACAATCTTCACTTCTCAGGCCTCAAACTCATTTTTAACTCCACCATTAATGGATTTCACAAGGTTTCATTCCCTAAAGCCAAGCATTCTATGCATTGTACAAGAAAATAGCCATTTTTGGAAGAAAGGCAACATTGCCATTTTGGAAAAGCATGCTTTTTGCATTTTTTTCATTTCTTGAGCCTTGGACTTGTTATTTTTGCACAAACCAAGCCTGTAAACCTGAACAAAACATGTTTAAAGCTTCAAGCCACCCTACAAGATCAAAATCATGCCTTAAGAAGTCACTTCTCACACTTGCTTCAAAAACAAGAAATGTAGCAAGACATGTGATCTTGTACTTCTGAGCAAGCACAAGTACTCCAACCTTTTTCTCTATATAAAGCCATCATTTTGCAACTAAAACCATGGATGGCCAAGCCTTGAAACACCCTAGAATCAGAATTTGCATACCAAGCCTCCAAACTTGCCATTCTTGACTTGTGAACTGAATCTTCCATTTCACTCGTGCGTTTTCAGGCCTTTTGCTTTCCCAAGCTTCCTTACCTTACAAGTAAACCATCCCACACCCTGAAACATTAGTGTAACTTCATCTTCCCCATTGTTGAAGTTCAAAAATAGAGCAACACAGGTGGACTTCTCCAGACCATTCCAGCCACCCTCAAGACAAGCTAAGCATTGCATTAGCTTCCTAGAGGTTCAAGGAAGCTAAGCTGATCATCACAACATCCTAAAGCAAGCTCATTTTCAAAACACGATTTCCATTTTCAAGGTGAGTTTTCTGTTTTTCTAACTCTTAATACATGCATAGTTAGCTTTCCATTTGGGAATATAAAATGTAGACATCATTGCTATGAAGCTGTACATATCTATAGTGTGATACGGTGGGAGAACTGACTTGAGGTTTTGCGTTTGTGTTCGCAATTGTTCGATTTAGCAAGAGTCGCCACCTACTTTTTATTTTATCCTAAGGAAAGGTCAAAAAGCACAGGAAAGACCTTTGAGATGTTTTCTTGGGTTCGTGGAGTAGATTATGAAAAGGGAAGGTGCTAGCACCCTTTTCATCCATGGTTATCCATGGGCTCTTAGTTACTTATTTTAGATCACTTGCTTTGCTTTTAAATTGTTTGAAATGGTGCTTTGTGTGTGGTTTTTGAAAAAGCTTTGAAAAAGAGGCCTTGTCTAGGCAACCTTTGTAATAATTCTTGTTTGAATATATACAAAGGTGTTTGTCTTTTTGAAAAGATATTTCAATGTTTTGAAATTGTGTCGTGATGTGTGTTTGAAAGTAGCAAGGATGTTTTGCATGCTTTTGATCAAGTAACTAAGAGTTGTCTACCCTATTTTACTCAAAACATCTTTCTTATGTTTTCAACCCTTTTGACAGTGTTATTTCACCATTGTATTTGGTGAATAACCTTGTGTTAGGATGTTAAACGGGACAGGCGCGGGTCATCGCATACAATCATTGAAAGCAACTTATGGGACGCCTTAGCTATTTTGTAAGGGACAAGATCATTTTATCGAAGGCAACATCGAGGGTCATCGAGGGACTACGATCTTTGTTTATCGGAGGGGCATTTGCTAGAGTGTCTCATATTCGAGGGACATGATTGCATTTTCCGAGGCAACAAGCGAGGTTACCCTAGAGGTGCAAGTGTGCATCGTGTTTATCAATTTCATGAATTTGTCTTGTATTAGGTTATCTAGCGATTGATTTTGAATCTTCGCATACAAACCCTAATTACTATACAGTATATTGAAAGCAATAAATTGCGGGAATTTAAAGTCTAAGTTATTACAAAAAGTATCCGGGTATGGGGGTACAATTATTTACAAATGGGGATGAGTCTCACAAGAATAATAATGTCCAAATATTATGTGTTACAACCAAATCGAACCATCGCAATTCAATGAAAAATTATAACAAATTAAGGAAAATCAGTAAATTATGAGATGCATGTATTTATTTACAAATAAAATTTAAACTAATAAAGATTAAGTATTATTATTATTTGTGTTTTATGAATTATGAAAGAAAAAAGTTTTAAAAGAAAAAATTACTTTAAACTAAATCCCTATTATTTACGTATTTTTATTAATCAATAACTAGGTTTAAAGAAAACCAAGAATTATTTAAATTAAACTAAATATTCTTTTTTTTTGTATTTTTATTATAAACAAGATTAATAAATAATAAGACTAACTTAATAAAACAAAGTTACTTAGTGTTTTTACTTACTAAAAAAGAAACAAATTAGTTAAAATGATTTAATTAAAAAAAAGGGTTCAATTAATTGAAATTAACACAATAATATTTTGTTTAAAGAAAAGAATTTAAGAAGTGTGATGGGCCAAGGATTTGTTGGAGGTTACGCCCAAAATGGAAGAAAAAACAAAAGACAAAAGTCAGGATGTAAGGAAATGGGGGGGGGGGGGGGGGGGGGTTGCGCAGAAGCACTTGGGCTTAGGGAAAAGGTTGGGGTGGGTCAGGCCCAAAGGTTTAGGGAAAACGTTTTTTGTTTTGGGGTTCACTCATTAGGGTTTGTAATTTTGGCTTTAGAGCGGCGCCTCCTGCTCTTCTTCTCCGTTTCTCTCATCTTTCTCAGGCCATGAGCACTGATTCTTCCTCAAACCTCCAGGTTGCCGGAGCGCCACCCTAACTCTCTCCTTCTCTTTGCAACGATCTCGCGTTTGTCTGTAAATGGTACAGTTTTATCTTGTTTTGATTTTTAGGGTTTTTACAGTTTCAATGTTCGTTAATTCTTCTAGTTACTTACATGTTTTGATCTTTTAACCTTTGATGTTTACATGCAGTAAGGGTTTGAGGGACGTACCTTGAGCGTTTTGTTTCTGAAAAAGATAGAGGGAGAGAGATGTGAGACGGAGGCGCTCCTTGGAAGCTAGGGGGCAGAGGAGAACTGATGGCTACGCTTTGGCTTCTGGTATCTTTATCTTCTTCCTTGATTAGTTGGTTATTGATGTTGATGATGTATTTTCTGAAACACTATGTTGATTCTGAATCTCTTCCTTTCTCTTTGCTGAATATTGATGATAAATATAACTCTGAGATTTATTGATGATTTGCTTGATTTTTTGTTGATGATGAAACAAATTCTGAAACTGTTTTTTATTGTCACTTCTCAATCTCTCCTTCTTTCTTGGCTTTTGATGGGTTGATAATCTATGAAACTGTTATTGTTTTTTGTTAGTGATGATGTATTTCTGAAACTCCTATTGTTGCTTCTGAAAACCCTTTGTGGATTGCTTCTGATTTTCTCTTCCTCTTCTTTGGATGTTGAATATTGATGATGAATGTATTTCTGAGACTTGTGTTTTCGTTGACTTTGTTGGTGATGAAGAAAATTCTGAAACTGCCTTTTGTTGGTTTGAACTTGTTGGTGATAGTTTTAGTTGTGTTTTGAGCAAGATAGGCTTGTTTTGTTTGACTTGCAGTTTGGTTTAACAGTTTGGTTTGCAGTTGGAACTGCAGGTTTGCAGTTTGTTGTTTGATTTGCAGTTGGAACTGCAGGTTTGCTTTGTTGTTTTGGACTGCAGGTTTGGTTTGCAGTTTTAGACTGCAGGTTTTGGGCAAGCTTGGTTGTTTGTGTTGAGCTTGCAGTTTGTAGTTTGGACAGGTTTGAGCAAGCTTGAGCTTGTGGACTTGCTGAGTTTTGTGGTTGTTTTTGGGCAGGTTGCAGTTATGCAGGTTTTGGGCTAGCTGTAGTTACGCAGGTTTGGGCTAGCTGCAGTTATGCAGGTTTGGGCTAGTTGCAGTTATGCAGGTTTGTGGTTTTTGCAAGCAGGTTTGCAGTTTGTTGTTGTTATGCAGGTTGGGGACTGCAGGTTCTAATGTTCTCCTCTCCCTTGGACTGTTATACAGTCTCTGCTCTTTATATCTTTTTGTTTTTTGTCTTTGATAACAGTCTGCCCTTTTTTGCCCAAACTACAAAACTTTTCACTAAAGGTCCTCTCTCTCTCTCTCTCTCTCTCTCTCTCTCTGATAAGCACTTTTTGCTTATTATATTATTTGTTCTGAAAAGTTTGTCTAGGCTGGAAAATGATGATGGCTAGAACAAGCTCTTGGCTTGTCAATTGGATTTACCTGCTGCATTGTATTACTTGCTGCATTGTTATACTTTCTTCATTGTGTACTTTCTGTACTTGTATGCTTTTGCAAGTTGGCTTACTTGACAATTTTGCATTTAGTTTGGCATGCTCAGTTTGCTTTGCTGACTTGTTTATGCTTTGCAATTCAGTTTGACATGCTTGGCACCTTGTTGCATTTGGTTTGATTACTGCAGTTTGGTTTAGTTTGCAGTACAATTTGCTTTGTAATGCAGCCTTGTACCTTACTTTGTATTTGAACCATGTTTTTGCATTGGAACCAATTGTATGCTTGTATTTTATTTTTTACTTTTCTCTTTGTGAACCAAGAAGAGCAATCTTCTTGTGATTTGCAAAGAGAAAAATGAAAACATGATGAACCAATAGCATTCTGATTCCGGCCGGCAAACTTTAATGATGATTTCTTTCTTTTTCTATTTGAAAATCTTTTTCAATTAACTGTGTTGATTTCTTTTCTTTCTTATTTTTCAGGTGAATGCATCTTGGGCAATAGAGGAAGCAAAGGAAGCAAAAATTCCTTGAGCATGGGAGCATTAGAGCTTAGGAGATTAGATTTATTTTTTCATTTATTGTAAACAAATATTATCTTAAATACCATAAGTTGTAAACTTACAATATTCAAAATAAATTTTGTAACAACATTTGAAATGAATAAAAGTCTTTATCCAAAAGAATGTTTCTACTGTCAAATATCTTTCAATTCTTCCTTGCATGTTCATTTCATTATTTAAGACTCTCAAATCAAAATAATTGAAACTGTATCCCAATAATTCTAATCCAGATAAAATAAATAATCAACAAACTTTGCATTCTCGTAACCTTGCATCAATCACAATACGCATGGTATTCCAAATAATATACGTATTGTACAGTTAAACAAACAAGCATTCCATTAAACGACAAACCTTTCACTCCACTAACAAGCAGATGCCTTAACGTTCCAAACAAAGGTCTCAGCTCTTATCCTAGATAATCAGAACTTGAGAAACAACCAGTAAACTTGAACAAGCGTGAAAACAATGTAACAGTTAACTGAATTTCTGAGGACTCAGTTTCTTCTGAGAAATGCGAGCGAAAACCCTAATTCTGGATTTGTTGCCAAAGAAAAGTCTACTTGATCAATTCCTGAGCCAATCTCAAAAATCAGAGAAAACCCTGGGGTCGTGATTTCTTGTGAAAAAGGGAGGGCAAATTTTGGGGTATAACAGTTTCCCCTGTTCAATCTTCTTGAACCTGAAGAGTTAGATTGGCAATTTTTCCGTTCGCGACTCGAAGGTAAAAGATGATTAGACACTAGAGTGCCCATAAATTTGCACTCGTCAAAGCATAGTCTAGGAAATAGGCTTAAAGATTCCATTTGGAGATGTGACAGAATCTTGTCAGAGATGGGCTTAAAGATGCTATCCAAGAATGTTTGTTGAACTGTATGTTGTAGGTGAAAGAATGAGTATTAGAAATGAATCCATGTTTGGAACGTCTCTGAGATGGGGGTCTGAATAAGCAATAGACTGACATCTATGTTTGGTGCATCCGTAAACTGTTTTCAGAAGTTGAGTCTGAATAAGCAATAGATTGACATCCATGTTAGGAAGCCCCCGTAAACTGTGTTCATGATTCCTTGAAGTTTGAAGCTTGATAAACTTATCCTGCAAAGGGTAAAATATTAGCTGAAACACAAGGTTATGTTTCATGAAATGTGTGATGCACTATATGTGTTCTATCAATGTTTATGATGTATGAATGCAATGTATGCGTATGTGAGCTGGTGAGCTGTCTTGCTGAGGAAGATAAATCTTGGATAGCTGGAGATAATAAAATCTTTGACCACTGTCGGGGAAATAAATCCTTGACTGCTGTTGGGGATTGAAAATCCTTTGATCGTTGAGAATGAGAAGCCCAGGGACCACTGCTGGGGAAATCAGGAGTTTGGGTTGTATGCCAATCTACTGGGGATTCCTGTTTTGAGGAGATCTTCGCCGGGGAATATCTAAAAACTCTATGGAGAATCGAGAATGAGAATCTTTATTCTGCCAGGGGGATTTGTACTGAGGAGTCAAGAACGAGAATCTTTGATCTGCAGGGGACTAAAAACTCTGACAAATTCATGTTGAGAGTAAAGAAAGCTCTGGAGAATCAAGGATGAGAATCTTGATTTTATCGGGAAGTAAAAACTCTGTGGGGAGTAGTTGTACTGCTGAAGAGTAGCTATCCTATTGGAGAACAAGCTCGGGATTCTGGGAAAAGCTTATTCCTGTTTGGAAGAAGTTCAGAAATTAAGTCGTACGCCACTTTGAGAATGAGAATCTTTATTCTGTCGGGAGTATCGGGGATTCAAGTCATATACCACTTTGAGAATGAGAATTTTCATTCTGTCAGGAATATCAGGAACTCAGGTTATATACCACTTTGAGAATGAGAATCTTCATTCTGTCGGGAATATCAGGAATTTAGGTTATATACCACTTTGAGAATGAGAATCTTCATTCTGTCGGGAATATCAGAAATTCAGGTTATATACCACTTTAAGAATGAGAATCTTCATTCTGTCGGGAATATCATGAGTTTGGGAGTATGCCAATCTACTGGGGAAGCAAAAATGAGAATCTTCATTCAGGCGTTTGGGTCAGAAGGTTGGGTGTATGCCAATCTACTGGGGTTTTAAGGGTGAGAATCTTCATTCTGTTAAGGCTATCAGGAGCTTGGGAGTATACCAATCTTCTGTGGTTTCAAGGATGAGAATCTTCATTCTGTTAACGGTATCAGGAGCTTGGGAGTATACCAATCTTCTGAGGTTTCAAGGATGAGAATCTTCATTCTGTTAACGGTATAAGGAGCTTGGGAGTATACCAATCTTCCGAGGTTTCAAGGATGAGAATCTTCATTCTGTTAACGGTATCAGGAGCTTGGGAGTATACCAATCTTCTGAGGTTTCAAGGATGAGAATCTTCATTCTGTTAACAATATCAGGAGCTTGGGAGTACACCAATCTTCTGAGGTTTCAAGGATGAGAATCTTCATTCTATTAACGGTATTGGGAGTATACCAATCTTCTGAGGTTTCAAGGATGAGAGTCTTCATTCTTGAGAGAAACAGAATTTTAGGAGCTTCAATTGTCCATTATTCTGCTAGTGGGTTTTTTTGTTGAGATTTAGGAACTTGTCCGTAATTCAACTGAAGTAAAAGCTTTTGTCGAATTTTAATAACTTGTCCGTAATTCGACTGAAGAAAAGCTTTGTCGCTTGAATTTGATTGTACCTTTCCTGAAAGGTAAAGGTCAGAGGCATATATCAAACAATGATGTTCTCAAAATAAATGAGATTGCGTTGCATGATGTCTTGATGCACGGAGGTGTAATGTTTTTCAAGACGACTTTTCGCTGGGGAAAATAAATCCCAAACTGGTGAAGGAGAAAGGAGTTGGATTCTTCATCTATGATAGTGAAGAAAATCAAAATAACTCGCTGAGAGGTTTATCTGAAATATCAAAAACCCGGAATATCTTCCGCTGGCATAAGAATCAGGGAGATCTTAGTGTCGATCTGACCAAAACGGAGAGGGTCTTGGGTTAACTTTGATTCAACTGGATGATGGAGGAATCTTTGACGACTGTAACTTCCAACAGGTGATGAAGGAATCTTCGACGATCGTAACTTCCAAGAGGTGATGAAGGAATCTTTACCTGCTGTAACTCCAAAAGGTGATGAAGGAATCTTTGACGACTGTAACTCCAAAAGGTGATGAAGGAATTTTTGACGATCGTAACTTCAAAAGGTGATGATAATCTTTACCCGCTGATCAATCTGCATATGTCATGAATGTAGTTGAAGTGTAATTTGTTTTGGAGAATAGATCCTTGACAAGTGTTGGGGAAATAAACCCATGACTGTTGGTCTGCTAGAGAGGTGATAAACTTCTCGAGGACGCTTAAATTTCTTTTCAGAAATATTTTGGAGAGATTCGTCACTGCCCCTAGTATCAAATGTTCGTGACACTTCCAGGAAATTTGGAATGTATGTAACCCTTTGATGAGATTGACGTTTAATGACCCAAGTGATGGTGATGGAGACTTGCCCCCGGTTAATCTGCAATTGAGAGATTTCTTGAAATCTTGACTGGACTGCCCCAAGTTTACTGGGCTTTGAAAGATTTGTTGAAATCTTGACTGGACTGCCCCAGGTTTAATGGACAATATCATATCAAGTCCCCTTTTGTTGATAGGAGATTTTTGCAATGGGAGTGTTATCTCTCTCGAAGTGATTTTGTTCATTGAGAGAGCTTTCGTTCATTCGACCATTCACTGTGTGAATTTCTTGGCTGTCAAACAAATAGCCATGTGCAAACAACGATATTCAAATAATGCAAAGTTTTATGCTTGTCTCGAAGTTTTGCAAAAATGCGTTTTTAGCAGAAAACTTTTATAAGACAAATTCAACACAAGATTTAGAGCAAAGCCTCACAGGAGTTAGGATACCTTTTGTAACAGTATGCTTTCGAACTAACCCATGCTTCAATTAGGACTTTTGAAGGGTTTTGTAACGTGGCTTGGTTCACGGTTTAAGAAACAAAGGATAAAGGCCCAAAGTATATTTGTACCCACTCGCTCTTCATGATGTTATTCAATCATAAACTCAGTTAATTGTGCTTCGAACTCTATTCGAGTTTGGAACGACGTTTTGGTGATGGTCCACACAAGTTGAATTTTGTGGGAAGGCAGTCATCATTTTTTTGCAACATTTTTCATGTTGTTGAGGATTTGTAATGACCTCGTTCTTTTGATTCATTATCCCTAATTTTTGCCTGACTGTTCTTATTTTTGAGATTTACAGTCAGCGGGATGCCCCGGCTTTCTTAAGTCTCCTTTGTAGGTTTTGACTCAGTGGGCTTTTTTTATTTTTTTTATAGATAATGACTGCCTATGAGATAAGGAACCATCACTGTCTTTTGGTTCCAAAGGAATGTTTTTGGTGTCATTCGTTGTATTACAAACTGAGAGTTTGCGACTTCAACGCACATTTTGAATTAACTGAGAGACTACCCTGCCTCGGGTTCGATTAAAGGTTTCAAATTATGTTAAAACAGAAAACTTCTACTTCTTTGGCTCGAAGGGGTTGACTAGGGATTATCTTCCTTATAACTCTAGTGTTTAGGATTTGAAAGAAACGCCTGTACATCGTCAGCAAGGTCTGTCCAAAAGCATATTGTATGAGACTATGGCATTGTTTCTTCATCCTCCCTCTAAAGACTTGTAACTTTTAGCAAGAGTTAAATGTCATAAAGAAAGTAGAAAGCATAATTCAAGAATAGTGAAAACGAATGGATGAATTCAAGACAAACATATGCAATGCATTAATGAAACAAAGTTTGACATCAACAGATAATTGTTTGAATAACAAAAGAAATTACAACTTCAAAATTCAAATGAAACAAAAGTCTCTTAGTTCGAACTTGTGATTTCAGGTGGAGAACCCTCAGCGGAAGATTTTTATTTCGCCATCTGGCATGAATTTCAGCACTCCTCTGTCAATCAAGTCTTGGATTTTGTTTTTCAAAGCCCAACAGTCGTCGGTGTCATGTCCAGGACTATATGAGTGGTATACACAAAATGCGTCAGGGTGATAGCTAGGAGCAGAGGTATTGGGATTCCGAAGAGGATCCTTTAAAGCAGTCAGATTGACCTCTAACAAGTGTTCCAGTATTAGAGATAATGGTATGTCAGTATCAGTGAAATGTCTTCCAGATGCATTTTGCTTACGCCGATTACCCCGTTGACGCTGGAGAGGTTGTTGCTGGGTGTTGTACCCCAAAATTTGCCCTCCCATATTCTTCAAGGTTTGTCAAGAATCATCATCAAATGGTTCAAAACTTCTCAAGGGGTTGCACAGTCAAACATCCTCCTAAGCCAATCAAAATTAGGGTTTTGGTTCCTTCAAGGAATTTGGAGTTTTGAATGGCTCAATCAAGGCTCATATGCATATACACATTGCCAAGCATCTACATGTCAAGTCTCAAGGCTCACAGCATCAAGTTGCACAGTCAAAAGCCCAAATTGCTTCACAATCAACTGTAGGGGTAAAATGGTCATTTGGCAGTCAAAAGTCAAAAATTTTGGTCAACACCTTATTTTGAAGCCACAATCATCATTTGATCAAGTCTTGATCATGATTCCACAAGAATGGCTCAAAAATCATCAAGATGCAAAAGTTTCCATTTTTGGACAGTTGAAAAGTCAACTATAACTTGACCAAGGCATAACTTTCTCATGGTTCATCAGAAAAATCCCATCCAATGCTCATTTTGAAGGGGATGACATTCCCTACAACTCATCTTCACATTCCAAGTCCAAGAAATACTCTCACAAAAAGTTATCAATTTCTACATTATAGGTCATTTTCAAAAGTCAACAAAAAGGCATTTTAAGTCAAAGACCATAACTTAAGATTGGTAAATCAAAATGACATGGGACAAAAGGCATTGGTTAGAGGACTTCAAGACCTTTCCAAAGTGTCCAAGAACATGTTCATATGATCAAAATTGAGCAAGATATGCATTGGAGAAGTTGGGAAATTTTTGTGAAATGGCAAAAGTCAACTATCCTTGAAACTTCAATTTTTGACAAATGGGCCCACTTTCTTCCACTTAATTCAGCCTTTTCATGCCACACACGTGTCCCATGATTAATTTCAAGATCAAACATTTATTTTTCTATTTTATTTAATTTTTATTGATTTAATTTATTTTAAATCTATAATAATTCAAATAAAATCTAAAAATCAATGGAATAGTGTCATTTGGATTTGAATAGCTTCCATACATCATGTGCCAGCTCACAAACTCATGTTAGGGTTATGTTGTACACCAAGTCTTGGTTTTGCTTAAAAAAGGGAAAGTTTGTTAATGATAAAAAAACCTAAGACTAATTCTCTCATGTGCATGGATCAAGGCCCAGCTAATGACCTAATCCCTTTCTCATATATACACACAGTCTAAACCTAATTGGGGGCACGTGCAAAAGCTGCTACAAAGCCATAAACAAAATTCAAAAATAAGAGAAAAATTTGAAAACTGAACTTAAGCTTCCAGCACAATTCAAAGCCCGAGAACAATTCCAATACATTGCTGGGACATTCAGAAACAATTTGCAATAAAAAACGAGCCTTGAAGCTATCAGAATCGTCCAGAACAAGTCACACGGCTTGGTTTGTTTTCCATAATCGCACATCATTATTCATGCATTTTTAACCTCTTTTTTGGATGGATTTGTGTTAATAGGACCATTCTGAAGCTATTGGTATGATTTAATTTGATTATGGCGCCCTGGAACCGAAACCACCATTGATGAAATCTAGGTTTTCGAAGCTTCCAATTTGGGGGTTTACAGTATAGGTAAAATTAGGACTAATGGCGCCTATGGTTGAATTCGTCAAGGCCAGACGAACTCAACCCAACCCTCGCGAACAATTTTTGATCATCAAGGGCCTAATCGCTATTATTGGCAGTTTTATTTTGTGGGGGTTTAAAATCCCCGCTATCTCCTTATTTTGTTTCAGGTATATGGAGAAGATGATGAGCTGGTGGCAGGCTATTGGTTAGTTCAAATATACGTGCGCGATTTGGTTTGTACAGCACACGTGATTGTTTGTATATATTATTTTCAATAACCATTATATAATCAAATACAGGCATATGGCGTAGTGGAAAGTGATGTGGCTATTAACCATTGGGACCTGGGTTCGATTCCCAGGTCCCCCAAACCTTGTTTCATATTTTTTTCTAACATCTTCACATGCAGCGCTTGTCCAGAATTCCACCATAAACCTCACTCATCCAGCGTGTCAAGTGTCTTCAATAGTCATCCAAAGGCCATGGGAGGAGGAATACCATGTTCTCCAGTCAAAGCACGTGCAGGCAATTCAGAAAGTCAATCAGGCTTGCTTCTTAATGGGCCTAAAGTTTCCAGCCAACACCTCCTTAATGGGTCATCACCCCCCATGGTTTTGTTATTTTTCTATTTTCTTTTCCTTATAATTTCTTTTTTAAATTATTATCATTATTATTATTAACTAATAAATTAATATTTTTAATAAAATTCAGAGAACAAAAAAATGTAAATACTTTCATTAATTATTATTATAATTTATTAATCATTATTTTTGTAAATAAAAATGTAAATTCATTAAATTAGTTAAATTAGGTTAACTTAAAATTTTTTACAATAAATAAAATAAACTTAGAATTAGGTTTCACTAACTTTTAATTTTAATTCCTTTTCTTCTTATTTTTATTAAAACATTAAAAACACAAAAAACATTTTTCTTGTAAATAATCAAATAATTAATTAGTATTATGTTTAATTTTAATTAATTGCAGAAAAGGGACAAACCACAATTTTTTTATTTATTTCTCAAAAGGGTCAAAAACCCTAGGACGTCCTGATTTAATTTCCTTCACGCATTGTTCTTATTTTTGATTATTATGTATCTGCTCAAAGGATGTAATAGTAATTAGGATTTACCGCTTTCTTTACTTTTCGCACTTATTTATCAAAACGGGTTTTTGTTTTTGGCGATGTATAGACCCGCGCCTTGTAATAGCGTAGATTCATATTTCCGCACTTTATTTTCCGCACTCTTAACTGTTAATATACATGCAAGAATGAATGCCAAATAAAATCAATCTATAGCTCACAAATGCATGATTAAAGATAAACATAACATGAAAAACAACACACATGCACATGCCACTCCTAGGGTATGCCTCACTGGTTGCCTCGAACGTGGTCGTCAAGTATAGGGTGTCTTAGAGGTCGCCCTCCTGTCTAAAGATCTAGTTGCCTCGAAATGGTTGCCTCGGATAAAAAGGATCTAGGACATTAGGGTTACTTCTAAGGTGTCCTACTATTGCTTCGGTGACCACAATGTCCCTTAATCGAATTGACCCGAACACCTCCAACGACGGTGCTACCTACTTCTCAATAGTGGGATAGCACTGTTTAAAGGACTCTTACACAGCCTAATTCCTTAGGGTAGGTAGATCTCATGGGTACTTGCTCTCTCAAAAACAAAAAACATCTTTTCACACCTACACTTTCTAAAAGTTTTTTCAAACAAATTTTTAATACACTCTTGAGGACAGATACAAGAGTTACTTAGAAATTTTTCAAACGAAACTTTTTTTCAAAACCCACACACACTTGAAAAGCAACAATTTTGAAAACATAAGAGCAAGTACCTAAGAGCCCGTGGATAACCACGGATAGAAAGGGTGCTAACACCTTCTCTTTCTATAAATCTACCTCCCGAACCGAGAGACATCTCAAAGAAGGAATTTTGCTGTGCTTTTGTCCTTTCCATGTTGGAGAACATAAAACACGGTGGCGACTCTTACTTACCGCGACATTTCGCGAACCAGCATTCCAAAACAGTCAGTTCTATTTCCACCGATCATAGAACTGGCGACTCTGCTGGGGACATTTAATAAGCGAGGTGTTCCTTAGGATTAGACCATTATTATGTTTTCAATTGCTTGATTTGATTGCTTTAATATTGTGGGCCTGTTTTAGGGTTTCATAGATCCTAACCCGGATCTGGGGCACCCTTTTTAGGTAGCAATAAACTGTGAGGGAACTGTGTGGGGTATACCGACATGGTTGAAGCAGTTGCTACGTTGATGTTGCACTTTGGTGAGTACCGGTAACCCTTGAGTCAAGTCAAGGAGAGTACGAGGCCATCGCGTGGTGTCGTGAAACATCAACTGACCTTAGGAACCTTCATTGAACCATCCTGGCCTCTTTAGGGGTAGTCAGATGACCGACTTTGGTGCAGTCCGAAGTTGGTTGATACTCGATACTACACTCATTGAGGGTTGTTTTCTTGGAATATTTTGATCGCCAGTTCAGTGGCTAAATCAAAACAATGAACATAGAAAATAAACCTATGATATTGAGCTCCTTAGAACCCGGTTACTTTTGATAGGACAGGTTTTGAACCCACCAACTTCAAAAGGGTAGTACCTAGACCTCATGCTGGCCTAAACTCTAAGGGCTGTCTGGTGTGACTTGTGTGCCTTATCATGTTTGCCTTTTGTGAATACTTGTGGTGTGCTTTTATCATAACATCATAACATCATAAAGCATCATATGCATTTACTAACCACTTCAAGGGTTCAAATCTTCATCTTTGTTCTTATTTTGTAGGACATGGAAACTATCCGCAGAAATACAATTCAGGTCAACCTTGTAAGTATCCCTCCTCAGCTTAAGGAACTTACATCCAGGATTCTCGAGAACTCTTCTTTCAGTGAAAGGCATGGTAGACTCATCAGCTTGGTCAATACCAACATTGAAGAAGATATGGTGAAAGTGTTGTTCCAGTTCTTTGACCCTTTGCACCACTGTTTTACTTTCCCTGATTATCAATTGGTGCCTACTTTGGAAGAGTTTTCTCAGCTGCTGAAGGTTCCTATTCGTAGTCAACTACCCTACAACGGTACAGAAAGGGAACCCAAACTTGAAGAGGTAGCTAAAGCATTATGTCTGCAACCATCTGATATCAAGGGGAATTGGGAAGTCAGTAGTGGTATCAAAGGATTCTTGGCAAAGTTTCTGTTTGAGAAGGCCCAAGAATGTTGGAACTCCCTTGACCTACAAGATTTTGAAGAAGTTGTGGCACTCCTTGTCTATGGGTTGGTGTTGTTCCCGAATCCAGATCAGCTTATAGATATCAATGCTGTCAAGATCTTCATGTCCATAAATCCTATACCTACGTTGCTTGGGGACATCCTCCACTCATGTTACACTCGAACCATGAGAAAAATAGGTGTTCTCATGTGATGCACTCCTCTTCTAGCAAGGTGGTTTATTTCGCACCTTCCACAATCAGTTTTGAAGAACGAGCGAGGTTTGAGATGGTCACAACGATTGATGACCCTTACACATGCTGATATACATTGGTGTCCTCGGTCCAGAGAGAATGTCACTATCATTGATCGTTGCGGAGAATTTCCTAATGTTCCTTTACTTGGAATTAGAGGAGGCATTACTTACAACCCATGTCTGGCATTGAGGCAGTTTGGATATGCTCGGAGGGATGGCCCTCATGACATGTTGATTCCTGACATAGTTTTTGACTTCGACCACGATATGCAAGGACTTCGCCAGAGGTTCATCAGAGCTTGGAGGATGCCCAACAGAGTAGATAGTAAGACACTGGGGCACAGGAACTCCATCCCCCTGGAACCTTATCTCAAGTGGGTACGAGCCCGCTCCCAGAAGCTGGTGATGCCATATCCTCATGTTCTCCCCGTGATCAAAGAGCCAGTTTTGGAAGGAGAGGTTCCCTACACCATTCAACATCCTGATATGCCAACATCCTGGGAAGAAATGCAGAAGAGCTGGATCCAACTCAAGGAAGAACGGAACTCTCTTGAAGCCAGTTTACATGCCAGTGAGAAGAAGGTCTTGGAGCTCACCCGCCTGCTTCACGAGGAAAAGACTCTCAACACTTACATCGCTCCAAAGAGGATGCGCAGTGTCTTTTGGGATTAATTATTTTGTAATGTTTTTCCCATGAGGCCCTGATGTACTGAACATATTATTTCTTAATATAACGTGTGTTCCTTTTTCGTCTACAACGAATTTGAACTTTCTAACCTTTAAATGCATTACATAAATAGCATATCATGCATCATGTGCATAACAGGTACTCCCTTGCTACAGGTTGCTTAATCTTCTTCGCTGTTTATTTCAGCAATCATCATGTCTTCTGAACCTACTACTGAACAAGCTATCAAGGCCCTCCAGGCCCAGAACGCCCAGTTTCAAGAGCTGGTCATGAGCTTAGCCCAGGGTCAACAGGAGTTGAAGACTCTGCTCTTGAAGGAAAAGAAGAAGAAGAAGAAGAGGAGGAGGACCGTCTTGTTCAGCAATGGTCGGAGGTTTGGGAATACACTACAAAATGAGACTGATCAGGCTACTCCATCTGTTGGGGAAGGCAGTCCCTAGGAGAGAAGGGTTCCTAGTCCCGTGGTCTCCGACGACGAGACAGATTTCAATGATGAACAGTACCCTCCTGCTGAGGACAGGTACAAACAACTGGAGGACCGATTCAATGCTATGGAGATTCAACGTGTGCCCAGGTTGGACTTTGGATTATCTTCTGGGGTGGTGATCCCTCACAAGTTCAAGGCGCCTGCCTTTGCGAAGTACGACGGGGCTTCCTGTCCTAAGCTGCATCTCAGATCATATGTAAGGAAGATCCAACCTTACACTGCAGACAAGAACCTATGGATCCATTTCTTCCAGGATAGCCTTTCAGGGGATCAACTCGAGTGGTTCTATCAGCTGGATGGAACCAGTATTCGAAACTGGGAGGACTTGGCTACTGCATTTTTTAAGCAGTATCAGTACAATTCCGACCTCGCTCCCACGCGTACCCAACTCCAGGGTATGTCACTTGGGACAGGTGAAGGTTTTAAGGAGTACGCGCAAAAGTGGAGAGACCTGGCTGGCAGGGTGCAACCACCATTGACTGACCGTGAACTCGTGGACATGTTCTTGGGGACTCTGTCTGGTCCATTCTTTAATCACCTGATTGGTAATTCTGCTTCTGGGTTCACAGACCTGATCTTAACTGGAGAAAGGATAGAAGCTGGTATTAAGTCGGGGAAGATACAGAAAGGTGCATCCTCGAGCTCTGAAAAGAAGCCCTTCAAGAAGGAAGCTAGTGCTGTTTATGGTCCAAGGAGACAAAACAAACCGGAACGCCGCCAAACTGTCAACGCGGTGGTAATTTCAAAGCCTGCTGCTGCTCCTCAGCAATACAACCAACCAAGAGGTGAGAGACCCAAAAGGCAGTACACTCGTCTCAGCATGACCCTGTCTCAGATATTGCCGCAACTGCTGTTAACCAATATGGTAACTGTCAAGGAAGCTCCAAGGGTTGTGAACACCACATCCCCGAAGTACAACCCTAACGCCCGCTGTGCTTATCACTCTGACAGCCCGGGGCATTCTACTGATGATTGTTGGGCTCTGAGGAATAAGGTTCAGGACCTTATTGATGCTAAAGAAATACAGTTCGAGGCGCCCGAAAGACCCAATGTTGTGACTGCCCCCATGCCCCAACATGTAGTGAATGCTGTGGAAGAAGACCTGTATGTGGCCTCTGTGGAAGATATTGTTACCCCGTTGCTGACAGTCAAAAGGAACCTGTTGCTAGCCGGTTTATTTCCGGGATGTAGCAAAGGTTGCCTTCTATGTGCTGTTTCACCTGCTGGTTGTCCTTTGCTGAAGTCAGGCGTCCAAAACCTGATGGATAGCAAAGAGATCTTGTTCAAGAAAATTGCTGTTCCTATTGTCCCTACTGAAGAAGTGTCCGTTGTCACCATTTTTAACAATCCTACCAAGGCTCCCCCGAGGAAGCCTGTCCAAATTATGCCTGTTCACAAGATTGCTCCTATAACCATCATTGTTCCGGGGCCCCTCCCCTATAAATCTGACAAAGCTGTCCCATGGCACTATGGGGCAGATGTTTATGTGCTCGGAGTAAAGCAAGAGTTTGATACTGCTACCGGTATCAGTAACATTACCGGGCCTGCCAAAGTCACTCAAAGTGGTAGGCTGTTCTCACCAGATATTGCACCTCCAGCTATCCAGAGACCTCTTGTTATCCCACCTGCCAGTGGGCCTGTTTCCCCTCCTGATCAAGTGTCTACCCCTGCTGCCGAGTCATCTGACGCTCGAGGCAAAAGGATTGCTACTGATGTGCCCGCCCAGGTGGAGGCACCGAAGACTATTAATGTTGAAGCTTCCCAGCAAGAGATGGAAGAGATCCTTAAGATTATCAAGAAGAGTGATTTCAATGTGATTGAGCAGCTGGGGCACACCCCCTCTAAGATCTCTATGCTATCACTGTTGTTGTGTTCAGAGGCCCATGCCAAGGCCCTGATTTCCTTCCTGAAGATGGCCCATGTGCCACAAGAAACGTCTGCCGATCAATTTACCGATTGTGTGGCCAACCTAACAGCTGATAATGGTTTGGGTTTCTCCGACGCTGATTTGACTGCTAAGGGGAAGAACCACAATGATGCCCTGCATGTCTCCATTGAATGCAGGGGCACTACTCTTTCCCATGTGCTGGTTGACACTGGTTCTTCGCTGAACGTACTACCTAAGAAGGCCCTAGACAGGTTGGATTGTGAGGGTTTAGAACTCAAGCCTAGTAACATTGTTATCCGGGCCTTTGACGGGTCGAAGAGGATGGTACATGGGGAAGTTGACATTCCAATCAGGGTGGGTTCTCAAGTCTTTGATTCTACTTTCTTTGTGATGGACATCCGACCATCCTATTCTTGTTTGCTGGGTCGTCCTTGGATCCACAAAGCTGGAGCTGTGACCTCCACATTGCATCAGAAGCTGAAGTACCCAGTCAAGGGGAAGATTGTGACAGTTCAGGGGGAGGAAGAATATATGGTCAGCCATCTCAACTCGTTCAGGTACATAGAAATGGATGGGGAATTCATTGAGACCCCCTTTCAACACTTTGAAGAGGTGCCTCAGACACTGGCGTCAGCAGAGACTGTGACTGAAGAAAATTCTCCTTTGAAGATGGCTTCCTTAAAGGATGCCCGGGCTGTGGTTGAGAAGGGTGAGTGCGCAAACTGGGGCCGACTTCCTGATTTCACTCCGAAGACCGACAAATTTGGTTTGGGTTTCACTGTAGAAGCTCAGAAGGCTGTTCGTAAGGCAAGGATTGGAAGACCTCTTGTATTCATCACCAACCCGGGGGTTAACGCCATTGAAGACGACGTAGAGGAATCTGAATTCAACAGCTGGATCTACCCAACAACCAACGGTGGACCAAGCAACTGGACTGCGAAAGACTTCGTACCTGTTACTTTTGTTACTCAGTAATGAACTCTTTTGTTTTGGATTTGTAGCGAATAATAATTTGAAACTTTATGACCCAGTGTCTTACCCGGGGCACCGTGGTTTCATTTGTGAGGGCTTGTTATTTGTCACTTTCATATATCATGAATAAAAGCATTGGACATTTTTCGCATTTCAAATCTTGCGCTCCCTTTCTTTCTTTATATATTGCAAAATAGCTATATTTACACACACTCACCTATACAGGTTCCAATCCACTCTGGATCCCACTGGTAACAACTCTGCTACTGCTAGTTATGACTTTGAAAATCCGATTAACCTAGCCGAAGACAAAGGTGAAGATAATTGTGAAGTGCCTCGCGAGCTTGCAAGACTGTTACTCCAGGAAGAGAGGGCCATTCAACCACATGAAGAGCCAGTGGAAATGGTAAACCTGGGTACTGAGACAGATAGAAAGGATGTCAAGATTGGTGCCAATCTGGAGTCTAGTGTGAAACAACAGTTGAATCAGATGTTGCATGACTATGTGGAAATCTTTGTCTGGTCTTACGAAGACATGCCTGGGTTGGATACCGACATTGTGGTTCATCACTTGCCTAACAAGGAAGAATGCCCTCCGGTAAAACAAAAGGTCCACTGTATGCGCCAAGAGATGTCCGAGAAAATCAAAGCTGAGCTTATGAAACAATTTAATGTCGGGTTTCTAGCAGTGACTTCTTACCCTCAGTGGGTTGCCAATGTGGTTCCAGTGCCAAAGAAAGATGGTAAGGTCCGAATGTGTGTTGATTACAGGGATTTGAATAGGGCGAGCCCCAAGGATGACTTCCCTCTGCCTCACATTGACGTTCTGGTTGACAATACTGCTCAGCACAAAGTATTCTCCTTCATGGACGGCTTCTCCGGTTATAATCAAATCAAGATGGCTCCTGAAGACATGGAGAAGACCACCTTTGTTATTCAGTGGGGCACCTTTTGTTACAAGGTCATGCCATTTGGGTTGAAAAATGCTGGGGCAACCTACCAACGTGCCATGGTTGCTTTATTTCATGACATGATCCACCATGAGATTGAAGTATATGTCGATGACATGATTGCAAGGTCCCAAACTGAGGAGGAACACCTCGACCATCTACAGAAGCTGTTTGACCGTCTGAAGTTGTACAAGCTGAGGTTGAACCCGAACAAGTGCACTTTCGGAATGAGATCTGGAAAGTTGCTAGGCTTTGTCGTAAGCGACAAAGGTATTCAAGTGGACCCTGCCAAAGTGAAAGCCATACAGGAGATGCCAGTTCCCAAGACTGAAAAAGAAGTCAGAGGCTTCCTAGGACGGCTGAACTACATTGCCCGATTCATCTCGCACCTAACTGCTACTTGTGAACCACTCTTCAAGCTGCTGAAGAAAGATCAGGTAGTACGTTGGAACGATGAATGTCAAGACGCTTTCGAGAGAATCAAAGAGTATCTCCAAGAGCCACCCATTCTTATGCCACCTGTTAAAGGGAGACCCCTAATCTTATACTTGACAGTACTTGCCAACTCAATGGGGTGTGTGTTGCGGCAGCATGACGTGTCTTGCCGAAAAGAGCACGCTATTTATTACCTTAGCAAAAAGTTTACCGACTGTGAGACCCGATACTCACTGCTCGAGAAAACTTGTTGCGCTTTGGTATGGGCTGCTCGCCGGCTGAGACAATATATGTTGACTCACACTACTTTGTTGATTTCAAAAATGGATCCTATCAAGTACATATTCGAAAAGTCTGCTCTGTCCGGAAGAATAGCAAGATGGCAGATGATCTTGACAGAATACGACATCTAGTACACGTCTCAGAAGGCAATCAAGGGAAGTGTATTGGCAGACCATTTGGCACACCAGGCAGTGGACGATTACCAGTCGATGAACTTTGAATTTCCAGAGAATATCATGGTAGTAACTGATTGTGAAGTACCTGGACCGGATGAAGGACCTGAGGAAGGATCCCGATGGTCTATGCACTTTGATGGAGCCTCAAACGCTTTGGGTAATGGTATCGGCACTGTGATCACATCTCCTAATGGCTCTCATACTCCACTTACCGCCCGACTATGTTTCAACTGCACCAACAACATGGCGGAGTATGAGGCATGCATTATGGGTCTTCAAGCTGCAATTGACCTAAGGATCAAGTTTCTGAGTGTCTTCGGAGATTCCGCTCTCGTGATTAATCAGATTAAAGGCGAGTGGGATACGAAACACCCAAATCTTATTCCTTACAAGGAGTATGTGTTGACATTGATCCCCCATTTCGAAGAAATAACTTTTGAACACTTCCCCAGAGAGGAGAATCAGTTGGCGGACGCGCTGGCTACGATGTCTTCTATGTTCAAAGTCAAATGGGACAACGAGGCTCCTCAGATCATTATCTGGAAACTGGATGAACCTGCATATTATTGTGATCTTGAGATGGAAGAGGTAACAGAAAAACCATGGTATCATAAAGTGAAGAGGTACTTGGAAGCTCAAGAATACCCCGAGGGTGCATCTGTTAATGACAAGAAGTTTCTGAGAAGGTTCGCAGCAAAGTTCTTCCTCAGCAATGGCATTCTTTACAAGCGAAACCATGATTCAACCTTACTGCGTTGTGTGGATAAGACTGAAGTAGAAAGGATCATGAAAGAGCTGCATGAAGGAACTTTCGGAACTCATTCCAGTGGACATACCATGGCAAAGAAAATCCTACGGGCAGGATATTAGTGGTCCACAATGGAAGCCGACTGTTACCAACATTCTCGGACATGTCACAAGTGCCAGATCTACGCTGATAAGGTGCACATTCCTCCAGTCCCTCTAAACGTCTTGACAACACCTTGGCCTTTTGCAATGTGGGGCATTGATATGATCGGTGAAATCAGACCTACGGCATCCAACGGGCATCGCTTCATCCTGGTAGCAATTGATTATTTCACGAAGTGGGTTGAAGCAGCTTCCTATGCTACTGTAACTAAGAACTTCGTGGCACGGTTCATTCGGCATAACCTGATCTGTCGATACGGTGTCCCAGAAAGGATCATTACAGATAATGGTACCAATCTTAACAACAAGATGATCACTGAGCTTTGTGAGCAATTCAAGATACAGCACCACAACTCTTCTCCTTACCGACCAAAAATGAATGGGGCTGTAGAAGCAACTAATAAGAATATCAAGAAGATTGTGCAGAAAATGACAGTGACCTACAAATATTGGCACAAAATGTTACCGTTTGCTCTTCATGGGTACCGTACCTCAACACGGACGTCAACAGGGGCAACACCCTTTTCCTTGGTCTATGGCATGGAGGCAGTCCTACCTATTGAAGTCCAGATACCCTCTCTCTGGATAATGAAGGATGCAGGTTTGAGCAAAGATGACTGGATCCAGACCCGACTTGATCAATTAAACCTAATTGACGAAAAGAGACTCACCGCTATTTGTCATGGTCAGACGTACCAAAAACGGATGATCAAGGCATTTAATAAGAAAGTCAGACGACAAGAGTACCAAGTTGGGGATCTGGTAATCAAGCGCATCATTCTACCTCAAAGTGATCCCAGGGGCAAATGGACCCCCACGTACGAAGGGTCATTTGTGGTTAAACATATCTTCTCAGGAGGAGCTATGATTCTAACCACTATGGATGGTGACGACCTTCCTCACCCCGCCAATGCAGACATAGTAAAAAGATACTACGCATGAATTAAAGACCCGCTAGGTTGACATACCTAGGCAACAATAAGGGTTTCCCGGCGAACCAAAAGGGTTCGGGCAAAATAAGGGATGAAATGAAAAATTTGTACACCTGGCAAGTCGGAAACCCGAAAAGACGGCTTGGGCAAAAATGGATATCCCGGTGGACTGAAAACCCGAAAGGGCGGTCCAGGCAAAAATTAGGGATAAAGCGTAATACTATGTCTCATTGGATCGCCTTGCATCCAGAGTCCGGTATCAACTATCAGGTTTAGACGGCATCAACCAGTCAGCTTCATCCTTAACTAAACAGCAAAGTGATGAGACGCTTGAAGACATAAAGGCGATAATAGAGTTGAAACCGAGTGGGATTTTTCACATAGCTGTTTTGTTTTCCTTTTCACAAAATTGTAAATTCTATTTGTTCGGCGGCGTCCTCTTACTAGGACGTCAGCCTCTTGTACATAAACGCTTATTTACAGGCAAAATTCAAAATCAATACAAATCCACTTTTCCAGACAAATTACCAATTATTTTTCTTTTTCTGTTTTGTTTTGCAAAGAACGTCTGTGATCGGTGGAAATAGAACTGACTGTTTTTAAGCTGGTTTCGCGAAATGTCGCGGTAAGCAAGAGTCGCCACTATCTTTTATATTCTCCAACATGGAAAGGACAAAAGCACAACAAAATTCCTTCTTTGAGAATGTTTCTCGGTTCGGGAGGTAGATTTATAGAAAGGGAAGGTGTTACCACCCTTTCTATCCATGGTTATCCATGGGCTCTTAAGTACTTGCTCTTATGTTTTCAAAATTGTTTACTTTTCAAGTGTGAGTGGGTTTTGAAAAAAAGTTTCGTTTGAAAAATTTCTAAGTAACTCTTGTATATGTCCTTAAGAGTGTATTAAAAATTTGTTTGAAAACTTTTAGAAAGTGCGGGTGTGAAAAGTTGTTTTTGTTTGTTTGAAAAGAGCAAGTACCCATGAGATCTACCTACCCTAAGGAATTAGGCTGTGTAAAAGTCCTTTAGATAGTGCTATCCCACCATTGCGAGGTAGGTAGCACCGTCGTTGGAGGTGTTCGGGTCAATTCGATTAAGGGACATGTGTGGTCATCGAAGCAATGGTAGGACACCTTAGAAGTAACCCTAATGTCCTAGATCCTTTGTATCTGAGGCAACCGTTTCGAGGCAACTGGATCTTTTGGACAAAAGGGCGACCTCTAAAACACCCTATACTTGACGACCACATACGAGGCAACCAGTGAGGCGTACCCTAGAAGTGTCATGTACTTGTGTGTTGTTTTTCAGTTAATGTTTGTCTTGTATATGTTATTTGTGAGCTACGGGTTGATTTTATTTACATACATTCTTGCAGGCATATTAGCAGTTAGGGGTGCGGAAAGTAAATTGCGGAAATGTAAATCTAGCTATTACAAGGCGCGGGTCTATACATCGCCAAAAAACAAAAACCCGTTTTGAAAATAAAGTGCGAGAAAAGTAAATAAAGCGGTAAAAACCTAATTAACTATTACATATCTGGAGACAGTTACATAAATAATCAAAATAAATAAATACACGCGAGTAGAAGTTTAATCGGGAATGTCCTAAGGGTTTTAACCCTTTTAAGAAAAGAATTGAATTTTTGTCCTTTTTTATAATTAATGAAATTAAAACTAATAACTAATTAATTATTTGATTAAAGAAAGGAAAAAAATGTTTTTGTGTTTTTTATATTTTGAATGGAAAATAAAAATAAAAAGAATTAAAATTAAAAGTTAACCTAATTCTAAATTTATTTTAGTTGTTAAAAAAAAGATTAAAGTTGCCTATTTAAACTAATTAATTAATTATAATTTATTTACAAGACAAGTTAATAAATAATAAAATGTTTTTTTTTATGAAAAATATTAATTATGTTAATAATACTAATAATTAATAAAAAAGGAATTATAAAAGAAAAGAAAAATAAAAAGATAAAAAAGGAATAACAAAACCAAGGGGGTTTGGGCCAGATTGGAGGTGTTAATTGCAGTTTTTTGGCCCACTAAGCTCAGGCCTGTATTGACTTTTGAAATTGCCTGGAGATGCGTTGACTCATGAGCATGGTGCTCATCATTTTCTGGCCTTTGGATTGATCTTTGAGGCCACATGGCATCTGGGCACTAGAGACACATGATGGATTGCTTTTGGGAGCCTGTACACAATCACATAAGAAAAAAACAATATGGAATTTTGGGGGGACCTGGGAAAACTTACAGCGCGGTATGATGGACCTTAGGACGTGGCAAGGGTTGCTTTAGCTTCAGAGTATGGCAAAGAAGAGAGTCACGTTCTCCTTTTGGCCTGAAAATGCTTGCAACACTCCTTTTGATCTCACATTTTTTTTGACACTTTTTGGATTTTGCTCTGGCTGTTTGTGCACACTCTAGGTTGTGAATGAGGCTTGCAAGGCTTGCTTATATAGTAATGAGTGAGAATAAGTCACATGATGAGCCTTTAACCATTGCAATGATGTTTTGGATTTTGTCTTAACCACCATTAAAGGCCTTTCAAAGCTTGTTCAAAATTTGAATTTTCATGCCTAAATGAGCTTAGCACGAAATTGGTAGGTTGCAAATGCTTCATGAAGGCTATTCAAACCATAAGATACCATTTAATTAATTTTTTTAGATTTACTTGAATTATTATGGATTAAAATGAATTAAATCCATAAAAATTAAATAAAAATAGAAAAATAATTATTTGGTCTTGAAATTGATCATGGGACACGTGGGTGGCATGATAAGGCTGAATCAAGTGGAAAAAAGTGGGCCCTTTTGTCAAAAATTGAAGTTTCAAGGATAGTTGACTTTTGCCATTTCACAAAAATTTCCCAACTTCTCCAATGCATATCTTGCTCAATTTTGATCATATGAACATGTTCTTGGACATTTTGGAAAAGTCTTGAAGTCCTCTAACCAATGCCTTTGGTCCCATGTCATTTTGAGTTACCAATCTCAAGTTATGGTCTTTGACTTAAAATGCCTTTTTGTTGACTTTTGAAAATGACCTATAATGTTGAAATTGATAACTTTTTGTGAGAGCATTTATTGGACTTGGAATGTGAAGATGAGTTGTAGGAAACGTAATCCCCTTCAAAATGAGCATTAGATGGGATTTTTCTGATGAACCATGAAAAAGTTATGCCTTGGTCAAGTTACAGTTGACTTTTTCAGCTGTCCAAAAATGGAAACTTTTGCATCTTGATGATTTTTGAGCCATGCTTGTGGAATCATGATCAAGACTTGATCCAATGATGATTGTGGCTTCAAAATAATATGTTGACCAAAAATTTTGACTTTTGACTGCCAAATGACCATTTTACCCCTACAGTTGATTGTGAAGCAATTAGGGTTTTTGACTGTGCAACTTGACCTTGTGAGCCTTGAAACTTGGCATGTAGGTGCTTGACAATGTATATGAGTATATGGGACTTGATTGAGCCCTTGAAAACCTCAACTTCCTTGTAAGAACCAAAACCCTAATCTTGACTGGCTTAGGAGGATGGTTGAACTGTGCAACCCTTGAGTAGACTTGAGCAAATTGAGATGATGCTTGTCAAAACTTTGAAGAATATGGGAGGGAAAATTTTGGGGTACAACAGTTTCCCCTGTTCAAACTTCTTAAACCTGAGGATGTAGATTGGCTTGCGTGCCTTTCGTAATTCAAAGGTGGAAGATGATTGAACACTAGAGTGCCCATAAATTTGCACTCACATAGTGTGGTATCAACAATGTGATGTCGGGAATGGGCTTACAGATGTCATTTGGAGAGATGATGGATAGGAGGATAGGCTTATAGATGCCATATGGAGATGTGACAGAATCTTGTCGTGAATGGACTTATAGATGCCATTTGGAGACTGTTGGTAGGTGGATGGGCTTATAGATGCCATCTGGAGGTGGTTTGTTGAATTGTAATTTTTGTAAGTTGAAAGAGGGAACCTGTGTAGGGTTGCCTGATGATGAGCTCGTGTAAAACTGCATCTTGGAAAGAAGGACACCTGTGTAGGGTTGACTGATGATGAGCTCGTGTAAAACTGCATCTTGGAAAGAAGGACACCTGTGTAGGGTTGACTGATGATGAGCTCGTGTAAAACTGCATCTTTGGAGGAAGGAAACCTGTGTAGGGTTGACTGATGATGAGCTCGTTTAAAACTGCATCTTTGGAGGAAGGAAACCTGTGTAGGGTTCACTGGTAATGAGTCTGTATAAGACTGCATCTAAAATGGAGAAGGAACATGTGTAGGGTTACTTTGATGACGAGTCCGTGTAAAACCGCAACTAGAGCTGAGAAGGAAACTTGTGTAGGGTTTACTGATGACGAGTCCGTGTAAAACTACGTCTGGAGTTTGAGAAGGGAACCTGTGTGGGGTTACTTTGATGATGAGCCCGTGTAAAACTGCATCCTGGAAGAAGTAAAACCTGGGTAGGGTTTCTGATGACGAGTCCGTGTAAAACTGCATCTTTGGGAAGAGAGAACCTGTGTAGGGTTTCTTTGACGACGAGCCCGTGTAAAACTACGTCTGGAGAGAGAGAACCTGTGTAGGGTTTCTTTGGGATAAGTTCGTGTAAAACTTCTTGAGGAACCTGGGTAAGGCTACCTTAGGATAAATTCGTGTAAAACTTCTGGATGAACCGGGGTAAGGTCATCTTGAGATAAGTCCGTGTAAGACTTCTGGAGGAACCAGGGTAAGGTTACTGCAGGATAAGTTCGTGTAAAACTTCTTGATGAACCGGGGTAAGGTCATCTTGAGATAAGTCCGTGTAAGACTTCTGGATGAACCGGGGTAAGGTCATCTTGAGATAAGTCCGTGTAAGACTTCTGGAGAAACCGGGGTAAGGTTACTGCAGGATAAGTTCGTGTAAAACTTCTGGATAAACCGGGGTAAGGTCATCTTGAGATAAGTCCGTGTAAGACTTCGTCTGAAAATTGAGAAGGAACCGGTGTAGGGTTGCCTGATGATGAGTTCGTGTAAAACTACATCTGAGGTTGAGAAGGAACCGGTGTAGGGTTGCCTGTTGATGAGCCTGTGTAAGACTTCTTCCGAAAGAAAAGGAACCAGTGTAGGGTTGCCTGAGGATGATCAAGTAGATAATTGTTCTGTTTGGTTTCGGATATTAACCCACGATCAGTCGTCCACAGAATTTTCCTGCCTTGTTACCGGTGTTGATCTGGAACTATAAAGGTAGATGGTAATCATCTTTTGATTGACTTTTTCCTGAAAAGACAAAGTATTAGTCGTATGCAATGTCATGATGCATGAATTGCATGATTTTAAGATGTTCTCAAAAATAAATGAGATTTGTGTTGTATGATCCGTATGCATGCTACAATGTATGAAGATGTGATGTTTATGAATGTATTCTCGTCTGGGAAAATAAATCCTTGACGAATGCCGGGAGTTTGAATCCTGGGCTGATGTTGAAGAGTAGAGTTCTTCGTTTCCACTGGGGATAATGGTTGCAAGAATAAACTGGTAGGAGAAGATGACTTTGTCGAGGAATAAACTTGTTGGAGAGATTACTCTGTAGGGAATTACTCTGTGGGAAGAGATACCTTGCTGAGGTTTTGATGATAACCCTGCTGGGGATTCCGTTGATAAGCTCTGTTGGAAGATTTGATGAACTCCGCTGGGGATAGGAAGAGCTTCGCCGAGGACGATCTTTCCGTGGTAATTAGCTGAGGATAACCCAGTTATAAGTTCTGGTGGGGAATAACTTTGAATAAAGCCGGGGAGAGACGTATGTACTTTGCAGGGGAGAAGCTTCCAGAATCTATTGGAGATAAGCTTCCAGAATTTACTAGGGAGATGGTTCAACTCTCCTGGGGAAACTTTTGAGATTGCACTGGGGAAGTGGCTCCACTGTGGTGTCTGGATTCCGCCGGGGAACAATCTTAGATCAAGACTGCCGGGGATGCTTGCTTAGGAACATCTGTATATTCCGCTGGGGAATGTTGAGATCTTCTGGGGGATATCCAACTTCCTTAAGGTTGACTGTAGGCTAACTCTGCTTGGGGAGAGTGTCGCTGACTTGCTGGAGATATTGTGCCTTTTTAGGGCTGATGGGAGACCAACTCTGCTCGGGGGAGAGTATTATTGAACCTTGTCTTACTCCCGGGGAGTGGAGGCCTCTTGGTTATGTTCTTCAGCCGAACCTACCTTGGTACCTTGGTTGACAGAGCAACTAGATCGCTTGGACAACTCATTATTGCCCCTGTTTCTGATGTGGGAGAAGAAGATACCTTGTGGAGGTGCTTGATAACTGCCGATTGACAAATCTACTTCTGGTAGGCAAGTGACGAGATGACGGACATAGTCGTACGCTTTTGATCCCTAACTTTTGCCTGGACCGCCCTTTCGGGTTTTCAGTCCATCGGGATGCCCATTTTTGCCCAAGCCTCCTTTTCAGGTTTTCGACTTGCCGAGTGTACATATTTTTCTATTTCATCCCTTATTTTGCCCGAACCCTTTTGGTTCGCTGGGAAGCCCTTATTTTTGCTTAGGTGTGTCAACCTAGCGGGTCTTTGATTATGTGCAGTATTTTTTCGACTATGTCCGTGCTCTCAGGATGCAGGGAGTTGTCACTGTCAGTAGTGCAGTGTTACCATGCCACCAGAAGATCTTCGTTTGATCGTCCAATGCCCCAAGTGATCCAGATGGAGATTTTCCCCAAGCTGGTTGGCCTTTTGAGAGATTCTCCGAATCTTGACCTAAATGCTCCACATGTTGGACAATGATCTTGCCATGCCCCTTGATTGGAGGTGCTTTTGTTCATTAGACATTCGTCGTGCGAACTTCTATGCTATTCAAACAAATAGTCATATGCAAGCAATGTTATATTAAAAATGCAAAGTTTATGTCTTTTTTTGAAAATGCATTTTTCATAAAAACAAGTGAATTTTTTTTTGAACTGTGATGTCAACTCGTTATTTTACCGCAAGCCTTAAGGAGTCAGGATACCTTTGGTAACAGTATGCTTTCGAACTAACCCATGCTTCAGCTAGGACTTTTGAGGGTTATAACGTGGCTTGGTTCACGGTTTAATAAACAAAGGATAAAGGCTCAAATTTATCTGTACCCACCCGCTCTTCGTGATGTTCTTCAAACCTAAACTCAGTTGATCGTGCGTCAGACCTTGTTTGAGTCTTTGCTATGATGTTCCGATGACGGTTCGAATGTTGACAATTTATTTTGAATAGGCAGTCCTTTCTTTTTGTTGAGGGTTTGTGAGACCTCTTTTTTTTTTATTTCGTTATCCCTGTTTTTAGCCTGAACTGTTTCTTTTGTGATTACAGACAGCGGGATGCCCCAGTTTTGTAAGTCTCCTTCATAGGTTTTGACTTATTGGGCTTTTTTTGTTGAAAGATAGTGACTGCCTGTCTTTATGATTATTCGGAACCATCACGGTCTTTTGTTTTGTAAGGACTTCTTTGGTTCCATTCGTTGTGCACTTGGATCAACTGAGAAGATTACCCTTCCCCAGGTTATGATTAAGGGTTTTAATTTTCGAAAAGAAAAACTCCTACTTCTTTGGCTCAGAGGGGTTGATGAGGGATTATCTTCCTTATAACTCCAGTGTTTAGGAATTGAAACAATGCCTGTACCTCATCAGCGGGGTCTGTTCAAAAGCATACTGTAGATTGTGGTATCATTTTCGTTATCCTCCCTCAAGAGACTTAGAATTTTCAATCGAGAGTTGAACATCAAGAAAAAAAAATAAAAGCAATTTTGAATATAGAGAACACAATTACTTCAAAATAGACACGTGTAATGCATTAATGAAATAATAGAGTTTGACATGATAATTGTTTGAATAAGCATAGAAAAATACAATATCATAATTTAAATGAACAAGAGTCTCTCAATCCTAGCCATGTTTTGGCAAGGGAGCAGTGATCACATCAGGAGTCTCAGCAGGCTCAAATTCGATCTCCTTGGCGTCAATCATGTTCTGAATCTTGTATTTCAACGCCCAACAATCCTCAGTATCGTGCCCCGGGCTTCCGGAATGATAAGCACACCTCTCATCTGGGTTGTAGTTTGGAGAAGAGGTTTTGGGATTTGCAGGAGGGTTGATCACCGCAATCAGATTCATTTTCAACATGTGCTGCAATGCTTGTGACAATGGCATGTTGATGTTGGTGAATTGTCTTTTAGGCTCGTCTGGCCTTTGCTGATTTCCCTTTGGCGGTTGTCGGCGTGACGCAGAACCTGAGATCATGACTTCCCCTACGTGTTGGTCACGACGATCCTTCAGACTGTACGCAGCATTGGACTCTTTCTTGAATGGTTTCTTCTCAGCGTTCGAGGAGTCACCCTTTTGTATCTTCCCGGACTTGATACCAGCTTCTATCCTCTCACCAGTTAAGATCAGATCTGTGAACCCAGCAGAAGAATTCCCAATCAGATGGTTGAAGAAAGGACCAGACAGGGTCCCCAAGAACATGTCGACAAGTTCACGGTCAGTCAAAAGCGGCTGCACCCTTCCAGCCAGGTCTCTCCACCTTTGCGCATACTCCTTAAAACCTTCACCCGTCCCAAGTGACATACCCTGGAGTTGGGTACGCGTAGGAGCGAGGTCGGCATTATACTGATACTGCTTATAAAAAGCAGTTGCCAAGTCCTCCCAGTTACGAATACTGGTTCCATTCAGCTGATAGAACCATTCGAGCTGAGTCCCTGAAAGACTTTCCTGGAAGAAATGGATCCATAGATTCTTGTCAACCGTGTAGGGCTGGATCTTCCTTATGTATGAACGGAGGTGCAGCTTAGGACAGGAGGCTCCGTCGTACTTTGCAAAGGCAGGTGCCTTGAACTTGTGTGGGATCACCACCCCGGAGGATAGACCCAGATCTTCGAAGTCTAGGCCGGGCACTTTCTGTATCTCCATAGCACTTAGCCGGTCTTCTAGCTGTTTATACTTGTCCTTAGCTGGAGGGTACTGTTCATCATTGTAATCGGTCTCGTTGTCGGAGACCACTGGACTAGGAACCTCTCTCTCTTGGGGGCTGTCTCTCCTAGCAGATGGGGTGGTCAGCTCAGCCTCATTTTGCGATCCATTCCCAGATCTGCGTCTAGGGTTGAACAAAACAGTCCTTTTCTTCTTCTTCTTCAAAAGCAAAGTCTTCAATTCCTGTTGTCCCTGGGCTAAGCTCATGACCAGCTCCTGGAACTGGGCGTTCTGGGCCTGGAGGGCCTTGATAGCTTGTTCATTGGATGATTCAGGATTCATGATGATGGCTGAAATAAACAGCAAAGAAGATTAAGCAACCTGTAGAACAGAGTACCTGTAATGCAATGATATGTATGTATGCATGTGATGTTTTCAAGGATCTCGCGGGGTAGACAAGAAAATTGTTAGAATTTGCATTTTGTAGCTTGATTGAAGGAACTTCATTTTGTTGAGAGTCCTTCTTCAAGAGTCAAGGCTCACCATATCGAGTGGGTCATGGCCCCTGACAACCTCGGCTAGAGGAAAATAAATCCCCTTTGCCCCTTGCTAGACACTTTGATTCATCATGACCTGCATCACAGACCCTTGATATCCTTGAAATGGATTAGTCCTTATGCAGGATGTATGCAATGGTATGATGATATGGTGTTGTGTTATGTATGGAGTGATGTAAGTGAACCCTGTTATGAGTCCAGATTAAGGACTGTAAATAAAACCTGCAAGGAACCCGTGTGTCAGATAACAAGCATGCAAGTAGTCAAGTTTGAAGGCACACAAGTCACATAAGACAACCCTTAGAGTTTAGGCCAGCATGAAGTTTGGGGTACTACCCTCTTGAAGTTGGTGGGCTCAAAAACCTGTCCTATCAAAAGTAACCGGGTTCTAAGGAGCTCAATATCATTGGGTTGTTTTCTATGTTCATTGTTTTGATTTAGCCACTGAACTGGAGATCACAATATTCCAAGAAAACAACCCTCAATGAGTGTAGTATAGAGTATCAACCAACTTCGGACTGCACTAAAGTCGGTCATCTCACTACCCCTAAAGAGGCCAGGATGGTCAAGTAAGGTTCCTAAGGTCAGTTGATGCTTCACGACACCACGCGGCGGCCCCGTACTCTCCTTGACTTGACTCAAGGGTTACCGGTACTCACCAAAGTGCCACATCAATGTAGCAAACT